>CM060250.1:52184973-52764973 GCA_030684275.1 Acipenser oxyrinchus oxyrinchus
GTAAGCAACAGTGTGTGTTTAATATAACAAAAGACACACTACTCTGTATCACTTTTAAATAATGTTTTGTCTGTCTTCCTTGAAAAGTGGTGGTTGCAGAGAACAATAATGGAATGCTAACAGGCCCCAAAGTTATGACTGGATTCCAGAAAATTTGTGCTTATCAGTGGTACTGTGGTAACTTTTTTTTCATCTAAAAATGATGGAAGAGATCATTTCAAAATCACACATCACATTAAACATCAATATTCCTTGTTTGTGGTGGCTTGGGATGAAATTGAACAGATTCTTGGTCTGACTAGGTTGAAACCTTCAGTTCTATGCTTACTGCCTAAGCCAGTACTGGCCTAAGCCACTTAGTGACAATTCTGTGATACTGTGACATGTACTTGCACGGATGCTTTCACTTGTAAGTATGTGCTTAATACAGTGGAACATCACATATCCAGCCATCCCATAACCGCCCTGATCAAGTAACTGCCTCGCTAAATATTTAAATAAATATTAAAAGTAGGCTACGAGGGCTGGATTTTGGTGTCATGGGCTCAAATCTAAGTGATAAGTTTCTTTTGATGCTCAGTATATGAAAAGAACCTTTTAAAAGACAATGTTAGGAATATTAAAATGTTAGTAAGTGCTCAATACCACAATCTTAAAACTAAACCGCACGTTATTTAAATTTTCCTAATCACCTCTGTTCTAAGTAAACCTTACATCGCAGAGTAATTAAATCATACACTTACCTTAAATTCATCTTCTAGATTTCATCTGTGCAGTCTCTTGTCAGTAAAATCCAATTTTCTGAGTATATCACATTCCGTGGACATGATGGCAAGACTGTTTCAGTGGTGTCAAACTCAGTTCCTGGAGGGCCGCAGTGTCTTCTGGCTTTCGTTCCACCCGAGCTCTCAATTACTTAATTGGTCTAATTATCTGGTTAACTGGACACATTTAACACTTCTCTTCAGGCCTCAAAATGTTTCATAGGTAGTGTACCTTGAATCAAGTGCATTTTTAAAACCATCAACTGTAAAAGACCTTGAAAAATATTAAATAAGTCAAATTCAACAAATAATTAGATCAATTGTGTTAATTGAGAGCTTAAGTTGGAATGAAAACCAGAAGACCCTGCGGCCCTTGAGGACTGGAGTTTGACCGCCCTGGTTTAGGTGATCCTGGTTCATGGTGGCTCTCAGTTAATTTTTAATGAGTCCCATGCACGAGAATGATCGTTCTCCAGAGCAGTTAGTGCACATTAAGCATAGGTAAATGTGCAGAGCAGTGGTGACATTCGGAAACGTGGAGAATTGAGGATAAGTTGACGGTTGTCAAACACTGTTTTCTTGTCCTTGCCAGAAACAAATTTAGTAAACTGGAGCGTTTCTGCTGGGAAATATTCGTCCAGATCTGAAGGATAGGTTTGCACAAGTGTAGCAGTTTGTCGAATCTCTCCAGAATATTATTCAACAAGTCTGAGGGTTAAAGTGAAAGGCAGATTGAAGTTACCTTGATCGTTAATTGGCGATGTGGGCAGACTGGGCCCGACTCCTTGTTCTGTAGTACTTTCTAATTCTTCAGGCCTGTTAGGAACAGTAGCGCCGCCAAAACTCTCGTTGACCAGTTGTTCAGGTTCATTTGTTGTTGTTACTTCATTTTTATACGATTTAAAACCGAAATTTCATAGTCTCGGAATTTCCAGCAGGCATTTTTTACTTGCTTGCTTTTGCTTTTGTTTTTTTCGTTTCGCTGCACCGCTAAGTTTTTCAATTTTTTCTCTCGCGCTCTACGTCTCACACTCTCTCACGGTCCTCCAGCATGGAGTGACCCGTAAGAGATGCAAGTGTTTATCATGGGGCAAGTGGATTGGATTTTAAACGGTAAAATAGCGATTTTTATTTATGTATTTATTTTAAGCTGGGCCATGGACCCCCTCGGCAGCTCAGGGCCCTGGACAAATGTCCCGGTTGCCCCCCCCTTAAATCCAGCCCTGGTTACGACAGTACTGGCATTGGCAGCAAATGCAGCTTCTGCGATGGAAACAGAAAGCGTTATAGCAATTAGCCTTTTGGTGCGTTTCCCTTTAAGAGAGGTGGACTGTGTATGTGTGCCAGTCAGCTGCGTTTAGCAGTGACATTTCAATACACCAGTCAAGAAAGCTTTTTTTTGTGCAAGTGTTTATATGATCGAGCGCACACTTGCAGATATTGGCAGCGTGTTGTTGTAGCTTTGCGTGGAGATGGCTTAGTATAGCAAACCGCATAGCAACACTGTGTATTTGTAGCCTAATTAATCTTGTTTACGTTTGCTTACTTTTAAAGCCAAAAAATTCCACATGTTTAAAGCAGTTTGCATGTTGTTTTTGTTCACTAACCTATTTATGGATCTGTAAATGCTTTTTCTATAGATGTTCACAAATCCGACGTTGTACTGTTTAAGTGTTTTAGAAAGATGAGCTTAAAAATATTTCCACAGAGTCGCACATTTAAGATTTAAGATTTTGCTCTGGTATTTGAACCATTTGATCTTAAATTGAATAAAAACTTGGTGAGGTTACAAAAGTACAAATATAAATCATTTATGATGTTTTATGAAGAGACCCTTGTCTGGGTATGTTTTTCTACTTTAGATTCAGGTATTCTGCCACCAGTGCATCATAAGGTGAGCACAATTCTTAAATGTGCATAAGACCTCCACTAAGCTATATCCCTGTCACCAGTGGGGGATAAACACATATTTGGCAAACACAAGCATGTTTTTTTTGTTAAATAGATTTAATTCCATGTCCTTATTTATATTATTGGTTTTATCTCCAGTGCTGCAGTGTATAAAATTGAAGGCATATGAAAGAAAAGGTTTTTTATGTACACAAAAAGTTAGGAAAAGATAGGAAACAGTCCAGCATGGTTCAATACATCTTACAGGTATTGTTATATCGTATACCTCGTTTCCATGGACAGCCAACTTGAGTCAACTCAAATTGGCCTGAATTCAACTCGATTTGGTGAAAAAGGTGACGTTTCCATGCTTTTCCGAGTTACCCAAGTTATCTGGAATGGTTTGATGCAATCAGAAACCCAGAGGCAATGTAAACCCCGCCTGCTGCTGACAGGACTGTTCTTTTTTATGTTAAGCATTTTTGTGTTCCTTTTAATTTTTTTTACAAGGGTTTAATTAAGAAACAGACAAAACTGTTTATGCCAGACTTCTTAGAAAGACTGTAACAAAATGTTTGATTGTTAGTCGATACGTTGTACGACAACTATTACCGAAGGCAGTACCTATTGTGCAGGTATTGCAAAGTCCATAAACAAAACAAAACATTAAAATAAATGAGTTCTTGTGGCAAAGTGGTTTGCAGTGCGCAGGTGTAGAAGTGATGTAATGCGTAACAGAAGACAGACAACAAAGTTCACGGTCAAAACAGTTCTTTATTTTGTTCTGTTTGTAATCCAGGTCAAGTCCAGAGTGTTTTTGCTAACGTGCAAGTGGTGCAATACGATTTATTCGTGTACAGTTGTGAAGTGTTGTCCGGGTTCGTGCTGGCCTTAAGCGACAGATCCCGGTATGTGTTAGATGTCTAATAACAACAAACGAGTATAATTAGACACGACAAAACAAACAAACACTAAAGACTCACTTCAGCGGTTCTCTCACAACCACAACAAAGGAACAGATCGCTTAGCCACGTCCGCTTTTGTACCGTTAGCCACGCCCCCTATGGTTAGCAAGTGCAACCGTTTCTCCTCTAATCTGCGGTTGCCACATCGCTTCCCTTCTGGGGAGATGACTTAGTGTACCGTGGCTCCGCCCCCTTTCTCAATGGCTGACTTCTACCTTTCCCTGGAATTAATTGTCAGATTATCCAGTCCGGGGTACACTGTTCCCTTTACACAGTGCCCTCACAGGTCGGGAGGGAAATTTATAACCAAGATTCATTCTTTCTCTGTCACAGTTCTGCACCGTATAAAACTGATCTGTTTTTACCAGTGTTTGCTAGTCTATTAACCAGTTTGAAATTATTTTGAAGCAAATGATAGCATTTTTGTTTCTGTTTATTGTAACGTTTTCACATGTGCCAATACTGTCCTACAATTACTATATCATACTGATCATTCCATTGTGTTACGTTGTGAATCATAGCTAAGTTTTAAAACTGATAGATAGCAAATGCTTATCGTAAAAGTACCTTAAAATTAAGGGCCATATAAGAACGATAAATACTGTAACTGATTAGAAGGCCTTCTTTGTTGTTCTCCAAGTTGCTGCAGTGACATTGTAGGTGCTATAACAAGTTACTGTAAATGAGATACTGTTTTAGCAGACAGATTTTATCAAGTAAACATTTATTTGAATGTTTTTGGAATTAAAAATATAAATGGAAAACTGCGTTGCATTTCTCTTTGTGAACGTGCCAATTCAAAAACAGTCAAAATCTCCCAAGGCAGCAAATCTGCCGAATTCAGACTTTAGAATTCAGGCCAGACCGAGGAGCGAAGTCAGAACAGATCATTCGGCCTCCGGCTTGAATTGGGAGCCAACTCGAGTAATTTAAAAACATGGAAACTGAGGTGTGGGGGGGCAACTCGAGCACGTACCTGGGTTATGTGGTTCATGGAAACGTGTTATTAGGTCTATATGAACGTGCTACTGGCTTTTTTTACTTGAAGCTCAAAAGTGAAGCAATGACACTGATGGACACATGTTTGAGTGAGGAGAGGTTACAATAGAAGAAAACATAGCAATCATACATAGTTAAACTTTAATGGAATTAGTAGTAGCCTATCAGCAAAACTTTAGCACAGCAAATAAATAAATATATTTTGTGTTATGAGGGAATCTTTAAAAGAAACATTTAACAGATAATTACATTTAAACATCATTGGACCCTAGGCCACAATTAGGTAAGTAAAATTGGAACATGTAATAGCACCAATGTGACCTTTGCTGGCCCTACCTACTCTATACATAGTATGTAGAGAGGGGAAGTTGAAAGGCCATTTTGCCACATGATTTAAATAGAATGAGGAAGTCTGTTTAATCCTAAGCAGTTATCATTTTCTAGACAAGCTGACAGACAGGTAAGAGATTTAGAGAAAATCCAATAACTCACCAGTGGATCAACAGAACTCAGAGCCACTCAACAATAATTGCAAACAAAATAAAAACATCATAAAAATGACATCTGAAGCAACTTTCTCTTTAATAATGCACAATCAACAATCGATGGAACCATGTGATTGCTATTCACTTAATTAACAATCAATCACATTTTCAAAAACAAGAAGTTAAAACAATATTAAAGACAGTGTGAATAGAATACTAGTGGTGATGAAAGGGTTCTATGATGGTCAGGTTTAGGATAGCAAAAGTAAATATTTTATGTTGTTCCAATTCTTTCTTAGTGTTGTAGTTGGGTTAATGAATTGTTTAACAAGGAATTAATTTTCAATAAGGATGGTATGTCCTGTACCAGTTGCATGTTGGTTTCAGGTGTGGAATTTAGTCTGGAGCTGATCTTTACAAATTGAAAACACTACTTGAAGCATACAGGTACATGTTTGTAACAATTGTATATGTACAGTATCACAACTGTTAATGTTTTAGTACATTTATTTTCACAGAAATTGCCACAAAGTACAGATGCCAAGATGAAGTAAACCAAGTTAAGAGAGCTAGCAGTGTTCCTAGCTTTCCAAACATTTCCCTGTACGTATATGTAAAGCATATATTTTATAACCCATTTATTCTGCCCCTGGATGTCAGAGCAGTACTACATTAAAAGAACCAGGGGTTTGATTGAGAAATGACCCTTCTGTATTTAAGCCATGTTATGTATTTGCAAGATGTACAGTACTTGTGTCAGGGTCTAATACTGTTAATTCCAGGTAAGTGTACTTTTTTATGATTGTCTTTATGACCCTTTCCCAATGAGTCTACAGGAACCACACAAACAGGTAAGTAAAAAATAATGATTGTTTAATACAGGAAATGATATAATTGAATACAGATTACTTTGAGACGATTTACAACCCCTTCAAAACACCTTTCAGTATATCCCAGTACAAAAGCTATCCTAAAAACACCTAAAACTGTGCACCAAGTAAAACCACTAAAACCTTCCAGAAAACATTGTTACAAGCTACTTGTGACTTCAGGGTGCTATTAGTATTACAAATATTCAACTCCACACAACATATTACCACAACATAGTCCCAAATATAAGCAGCAGTTTGGTGAAACGATAGTTCCAGTCAGGGGTGAAATTCTCAACAAAAAAGTGCAGGGATTCATATGCACAACCGGGTGTAAACATTTTAAAAATTGAGACAGTTTGAGTGCCAATGAATAAATACTCTTAAAATGTATACATATTTGTGTGCGATACATTTATAAATACAAAATAAGTCTTAAATAACTGATCAATTATAACCAATTCACCATAAACAAGGAAGCTGAAAATACTGAAAGCATTGTATCCTCTGCATGTATCACCCAGTCTTGTACTGTAATATAACACTTAAGTTAAACCTTAAATGACAAGCATTAAGAAATATTACATTAGACAGTAACTGCTGTAGAGAGGGAGTTTTGTTTCAAGATATCCTAACAAAGGGATGATATAAAAATGGTATATAAAAAAAAAAAACTGTGCTATGAAAAAAATGATACAAAAAGGTCTAAGCCAAACAATGCACAATAGGGGCTAAAATACCCCTCAAATGTATTATGTAACAGGCACTACGACTACTAATGATGTACTTGGCTATTTTAATCTCCATAGTATTCTCTGAAATCATCCCCATACTTTCCAGACCCCTGGTACTCGCCTACAACACGACCTGGCCATGCTACAATAATAGCCTTGGATTAGAACATATATCCTTGTTTCTTTTATTTATTTTGTACTTATTACTTATCTTACAATAATATGTTCTGTGTGCTTCTCTGTTGCGTTTCTGTGTAGATTAATTACCATGATCTATTCCAGAAAAATATTTTTCAGGCAGAAACAGTATAAAAGTAGACTTTTTTTATCCCTGGTATTGTGGTTTCTGCACAAGAAAGAAAGTGGCAAAAAGACACATTTTCATAAAGTAATATCATTATTGTGGTTTACGGCTGCCTTTCTTTTCAGATGTACACACAAGTGAAAACTCACATTTAACTTAAATAAACACTTCAAAATGTTTTAGAAAAGGGGGCATTGTACAAAGAAAAAAAAACACCTCATCGTTTTGGTTTTCGTTTATTAAAGTTCTCGTAACAGAAAATACTAGGATCACAACAAAACAAAACGTTGATCTCTATGCTTAACATGTACCTTGCAAGTTGGGCCACTGTTTGAAAAGCGTGAAGCACACCTCCATCTGTATCCTGATTCTGACTCGCTTACCAAATCTGAAGCTGCACTTTGATCCTGTTTTTTTATGTTTTTGTTAATCCCTACTGTCCCATCACTTGCCATTTTTTTAAATTTCGCCAAATTCTGGTAATGTGGTAAATCGGTGCAAGGAAAAACGTGTTGTGATAATTATTTCTAATAGTTATCAACTATGTAATTTATGGCGAACACTGATGGGGATTTTTGCCTTCAAATTCAAGTGCAGCAATGTTCGTTTAGAATATTTCAGATAGTTTATCTGCCACATTAAAGAAAATGATTATTACTTCATAATAATGAAGTAACACTGCTGTTTTCATGTTGCACTGCTAAAGTCTTCTCTCGTTGATCAACGAATGAGCACTGACACAAAGCGAAATTGGCGGAGATTTGTGACTCATGCCAAAAGCTTGGCTAATCACCATGCAGTGATTTTACTAATGTTAATAGTGGCCAATAGCGGCTAACAGAAACAGAAGCAGTATGAGGAAACAGAATGCAAGCAGCACGAACTATGCTGAATGAAAGCGCATTTGAGAAATGTTGCGCTAATGGGCAGTGTAAGTGGATGGAATGTGTCCGCATTAGATGAAAGCAGATTAAATAAGTCCCGATACCCAGTACCGGCATCAAAATAAGTCCTGGTACAAAGTACCGGTGATTACCGGCAGAATTTCACCCCTGGTTCCATTATATTCACCTGGGCCTCAAAAAGGCCTAGAAAACTCAGTTTGTAGGTCCTGTACTTAATCCAAGTCGCCAAACATGGTCCTGGTAGAAACGCCAACAAGGAAAGGTAAAGTTGAAGGTGATCGATCCAAGAACCTCCTAATCCGTTTGTCCCAGTGTAAGGCTTTTATTTGGTTCCCTTCAGGCTCGATCCCCCCTCTCCAGGACCACGACGCAGGATCCTGCAATGGTCCCTAGTCATTCACTACGTACAGCCCGATCTCAGCCCTCCATACTCTGATTTGGTCTTCCAACCTGGCCACTGGTACTTAAGTAGGGTAGGACCTCATGTCTCGGGTGTGTACAGGGAGCTGGCAGTCCGTCCCTTAGTTAGTGCCTGTTTGCTCCTCTGGGGCATCGGCTTTGAAGGGAAGCAGTACAAAACCTTGTCATAAACCACAACTAATATCAGTAAATCTACACATTTCTGCCAAGTGTCTTTACTTCTGAATCATTTGTCAAATGCCACACAGTCCTCGGCGTAATAATATTAATAGTCTTCTTTAATCAAAAAGCGCCGCTTCAGCAGTATAATTCAAGGACAAATACTTATCTGCTATCAGTTTCTGACCAGTCCTTCCTTCCATTGGGCTGCCATGTCTTTATCCTTCTGTATTCTCTTTAGAGTTCCAAATAATCCTTGCTGTTACCATCAAGAAGGCTGGGTGGCCAGTGGTTAAAGAAAAGGGCTTGCAACCAGGAGGTCCCTAATTCAAATCCCACCTCAGCCACTGACTCGTGTGACCCTGAGCAAGTTACTTAACCTCCTTGTGCTCCGTCTTTCGGGTGAGACGTAATTGTAAGTGACTCTGCAGCTGATGCATAGTTCACACACCCTAGTCTCTGTAAGTCACCTTGGATAAAGGTGTCTGCTAAATAAATAAAAATAATAATAATAATAATCCAGGGGCAATATTACAGAACAATATCCTAACTTGCTTTCCTATCTTATCTTTCATGGCTAAGATATGATTCTTCCTATCTTGGTATTGCAGAAGCGATTCCTAAGTCACAGGTGGCGATACTTTCCTAAGTGCTCCATTCTATCCTAACTTAAGTTAGGAATTCCTATCTATAGGTTTAAAATATTATCGAACGTTAACAGTTTTCTACTAACAGCTTTTCGAGTCTGAATCCAAGGACGACAGTCACAGCTTGCACGTAACCTTATTAACATCGTCATTCTTATTAAGAAAATAGAACATTTTGTAATTAGTTTATAGATAACATGGATCTCGTAGGGCTTTAAACTTCAGCAGAGAAGAGAACAATGTGCTGGTGGCTGGCATTGAGGAGATACGGAGTGTAATATTCGAGCACACTATCAAACGAAATGAAGGAAAAGGTTTGGGCAGAAATTGCTTTGGCTGTGTCTGCTGTCTGTGGCAACCCTCGGACAGCTGATGCAGTGAAGAAGAAATGGTGCTCGACAATGAACGATACAAAAAAGAAAGGGTCAGCGCTGAAAAAATAACTTCACTGAACGGGAGGGGGTTTGTCTGCTGTTACACCGCGAGCATTACTGAGCAGCGGATACTTGGGATAATTGGACCAATTTACACAGAAGGTGCAGGCAAAATAAATTATATAACACTGCAATACTACCATAGTTGGGCAGTATCAAAACTACATGTAATTAAAATACGTATTTTCATTACATTTGTATTTTATAATTTGTAATGCAAATACCAATTTAGAAGTATTTTGTATTGAAAATACATTTTCTGAGTATTTTGCTCAACCCTGAATACTACCAATACAAATATAGGCTTTGGGATGTTTAAAATGTATGTATAATATTTCCACATTTTCATTATTAATTTAATTAGTTTTACTTCTTTTAAACATTTAACCCTCAAGATACCAACAGGGGTCATTTTGATCCCATGCATATATTTTATATCATATCCCTGTGGAGGTTTATTAGATTTTTCCAATTTTTTATGACTTTGTCAAACAACTTGTTTTGAATAAACCAATCTCATTGTTAATTGTATCTGCATCAATATGAACCTCTTATAATCAAAAATAATTTGGGGTCATTTTGACCCCAGTCAAAAGCACTCAATTCCGCTTATGAAATTTTGATAGATGGAAGCATTTTTAGGGTCTATGTTTCTGTGGGGAGATTAGATCAAGTGATACACACCCTCAGGCGGGAAAGAGGGACCTCTGTCAGTAATTTCTCAGCAGACAGATAGATCAGCTGCAGACTCAGAGGTCCTCATGTGCTCGTCACATCCCGAAAAACTGCTCCTCCTTAGGTAAGATCATATTCAAAATATATATTACCTCTGAATTATACACAGTTTATATGGTTATGACCATTTTCCAAAATACTTATGTTGTATATTATGAAATAAGACTGTAAAGATTGAAAAAAGTTCTCCCTAAGAGACATAGCATTATCTATGGCACATGCGTGGGAAAAAGTGCAAATGTAACAATGTTTGATGCTGCAGTACACAGTTGGGGGAGGGGCGTAGCCTACAGTGTCTTAGAGCCTTGTTTAGCTGAGATGTATTTTGAATGCTTCTATGTGAGGAATATTTGGGCGATAAATGTTTTGTTTTCAGATAACAATGGCAAACAGATCAGAGGTTGTGAGACAGATTCTGAATGATAGGGACAGTTCTTAGGACAGTGAGGATTCAGGAACTGATTACGATGACCATATGTCAGAGGTGTCTGAGCATAGTGACACTGAAACTACACCTATAGAGGTTCACCCTGTCACTGCAGAACCTTACATAAATACTACTGAGCAGCCACTGATTGAAGGGGGACAAGAAAGGGGAAGAGGAAGAGACAGAGGTAGGGCAAGGGGCAGAGGGAAGGCTAGGAGCAGAAGTCTTGGCAGTGCTCATTGGAAAAGTCAGAGTAGAGGTCGAGTCCATGGAAATGGTACTCCACATTCTGATGTCAGAGAACAGGAGATTGATCAAGGCACAGAGACTGTTCAAGTAGCCGAGGAGATTGACACCATACCATATCTCAGCAAAAATGGGATGGAGTGGGGAAAACGCCCTCCCCCAGCAGTGCGCAGACGTGTAGCCGACATCATTAGCAGTCAACCAGGTATTACAAAAGCAGCACAATGCAAAGAAGTTGTAGAGTATTTTCATTTATTTATGACCCCAGAAATGATTGACACTACTGTACTTGAGACAAACAGAGAGGCCAGAAGAAGAATCAGAGAGTGAAATGAAGGTAATCCCATGAGTCTGTGCGATGACTGGAAAGCAGTAGATGCCACAGAGATGCAAGCTGTCATTGGCCTTCTTATCATTGCAGGGGCATCCCGAAACAACCATGAGTCTCAAATTTCCCTCTGGTCAGAGGCTGACGGCAAACCTGTGTTTACTCCAACAATGTCAGAACAAGATTCCAGCAAATATTGAAATATATGAGATTTGATGATACGGCGGTGACTAATAATATTAGAATGGACTGTAGTACTAATAATATTAGAATGGACTGTAGTACTAATAATATTAGAATGGACTGTAGTACTAATAATATTAGAATGGACTGTAGTACTAATAATATTAGAATGGACTGTAGTACTAATAATATTAGAATGGACTGTAGTACTAATAATATTATAATGGACTGTAGTACTAATAATATTAGAATGGACTTTTGCTGTATACAGTTACCCAGAAGAGCTACCAGGAAACATTGCTCCTACTCGAAAGAGAAAAGCTGCAATTGGAACGAGAAAGACTGAAATTGGAAAGAGAAAGATTGGAACTCGACAAAAATAGATTTAGGGCACAGCAAGAATGGATGCACCAACACAATTCACGAATCATGTACTGTCCAGGGTGCAACAAATCTATTAGTCTGTTAGACACCACTGGTACAGAATTCATGTGTGATTAATATGGATTATCACTTACCATCGTAGCTTGATGAAAAGTGATTGTAAATTAAAGGTACTATATAAATACAATTATTATTGTTGTGGTTGTTGTTGTTGTTTTCTAATGAATAATTTCATAAATAAAACATATTTGTATATCCATTAAGTAATTTATTATAGAAAAATTCAGTTTATAGTGTATATGCTTCTATCACAATAAAATTGAGAAATTGTATTTTTATAAACAAGAAAAAACAGCAAGAGGGGAAGGGTGGGAGTGGGGGCGGGGCAACTTGCTCATAATGTTACAACATCCTTTTCTATCATACATCTACATTTGTGTGTATCTACGTGTACATCAGTGTACAATAGGCCTATACAATGTAAACACTAAGAAAAAAAATGTTTCAATTAAAGTACTACGAGTATTGCAGCCAGCAGTAGGAAGTTGTCCTTGAAAGGGCTCTACGTGATCTCGGTCAGCCAGAATAAAAATGTCAGGGTCAGGTAATTTTGCCATCCTGCACATGTTGTGTAGAACAGCCGTCGCTTTAATGAAGAGCACAACTTTTTCAGGTCTGTACTGCATGTAACCTCCACTCACATCATGACACCTCCACCTCAAATTGAAATAAACAGATGAATGATCAGGGTTCATATATTTTAAATACCTTAATATACTACTACGACTACTACGACTACGACTACGACTACAACTACTACTACTACTAATAATAATACTAATAATAATAATAATAATAATACATTAAACTATTAGAATACATTATTAAAACCTGTGGTACCATGTGGTTTTAAATAAATTGTATAAACACGTCAATCTTTATAGTAAAAGCTATATTTTAAATGTTCTCTACATTTTCTACAAATGTAGCTCTACATTTTTTGTGTGCTCTGTTGTACCTGATGATACAATACAATAAATGTTACAATAATAATTTAACATTTTTGTCTCTCACAAGAATACTCTATCCCATGGTCATTACTGTTTTACATCTTTCAGCTGGTGTTTGTTCATTCTCGATTGGTGTCATGAGAAAGGGTTTCAGAGGGTACCCAGAATCTCCCAAAATCCAGCCACTTGGTCCTCTGCCTTCCTCAAAATAGAGGTTTACATCACTGTGTATAGAATATTGTAAGAAATCTATTGTTTATCGTTTTAATGGTTATAATGGGTGGTATCCTATGTAAACAAGAAAACGTAGGCCTATTGAAATATTTCTAATTTTGGCTTTGCTGTCCTAAATATGTTTAAAATCTAAATGAATACAACAGGATACATAACTTTATGTGTAGGGTATGTAGGCTATACTACCTTATTACTTATTTTTTCATTACACTATTGAATAAATTAACATTTTATAATACCGGTACAAAGTTTTACAATCATTTACCATGTTTCTTTTATATAATGTATACCTTGAATAAGGTTACACTTCTTAAAGTTGTATGTAGGCATATTTATCATGTATGTATAGTACTTGCCTTGTGTTAAATATGAAGGAGTCATGTGCTGAACTTGGCCATTTCGCTACTAAGTGGCAAATTAAAAGGTTATTGACCTCAATGGTTTGGACATTTATGGCATGGTACCCTTTACGGCACACATAGGCTGGTTCATCTCCACCAGGTGGCGCTTTGATTGGAAAAAGTGAGCCATCAACCAGACCAATCACACCCGGCATCCCGCTAGAAATTTCTGCTTGATATATACAGCTCTGGAAAAAATTAAGAGACCACTGCAAAATTATCAGTTTCTCTGGTTTTACTATTTATAGGTATGTGTTTGGGTAAAATGAACATTTTTGTTTTATTCTATAAACTACTGACAACATTTCTCCCAAATTCCAAATAAAAATATTGTCATTTAGAGCATTTATTTGCAGAAAATGACAACTGGTCAAAATAACAAAAAGATGCAGTGTTGTCAGACCTCGAATAATGCAAAGAAAATAAGTTCATATTCATTTTAAACAACACAATACTAATGTTTTAACTTAGGAAGAGTTCAGAAATCAATATTTGGTGGAATAACCCTGATTTTCAAGCACAGCTTTCATGCGTCTTGGCATGCTCTCCACCAGTCTTTCACATTGATGTTGGGTGACTTTATGCCACTCCTGGTGCAAAAATTCAAGCAGCTCGGCTTTGTTTGATGGCTTGTGACCATCCATCTTCCTCTTGATCACATTCCAGAGGTTTTCATTGGGGTTCAGGTCTGGAGATTGGGCTGGCCATGACAGGGTCTTGATCTGGTGGTCCTCCATCCACACCTTGATTGACCTGGCTGTGTGGCATGGAGCATTGTCCTGCTGGAAAAACCAATCCTCAGAGTTGGGGAACATTGTCAGAGCAGAAGGAAGCAAGTTTTCTTCCAGGACAACCTTGTACTTGGCTTGATTCATGCGTCCTTCACAAAGACAAATCTGCCCGATTCCAGCCTTGCTGAAGCACCCCCAGATGAGTCCAATTTTCAGCTTTGCCCAACACCTAGTCGTCTAATGGTTAGACGGAGACCTGGAGAGGCCTACAAGCCACAGTGTCTCGCACCCACTGTGAAATGTGGTGGAGGATCGGTGATGATCTGGGGGTGCTTCAGCAAGGCTGGAATTGGGCAGCTTTGGCATGAATCAAGCCAAGTACAAGGTTGTCCTGGAAGAAAACTTGCTTCCTTCTGCTCTGACAATGTTCCCCAACTCTGAGGATTGGTTTTCCAGCAGGACAATGCTCCATGCCACACAGCCAGGTCAATCAAGGTGTGGATGGAGGACCACCAGATCAAGACCCTGTCATGGCCAGCCCAATCTCCAGACCTGAACCCCATTGAAAACCTCTGGAATGTGATCAAGAGGAAGATGGATGGTCACAAGCCATCAAACAAAGCCGAGCTGCTTGAATTTTTGCACCAGGAGTGGCATAAAGTCACCCAACATCAATGTGAAAGACTGGTGGAGAGCATGCCAAGACGCATGAAAGCTGTGCTTGAAAATCAGGGTTATTCCACCAAATATTGATTTCTGAACTCTTCCTAAGTTAAAACATTAGTATTGTGTTGTTTAAAATGAATATGAACTTATTTTCTTTGCATTATTCGAGGTCTGACAACACTGCATCTTTTTTGTTATTTTGACCAGTTGTCATTTTCTGCAAATAAATTCTCTAAATGACAATATTTTTATTTGGAATTTGGGAGAAATGTTGTCAGTAGTTTATAGAATAAAACAAAAATGTTCATTTTACCCAAACACATACCTATAAATAGTAAAACCAGAGAAACTGATAATTTTGCAGTGGTCTCTTAATTTTTTCCAGAGCTGTATATATTTTTAAATTTAGTCGTTGCCACTTATTTTTATTATTTTCTCCCAATTTGGAATGGCCAATTATTTTATTATGCTTAGCTCACCGCTACCACCCCTGCGCTGACTTGGGAGGGCGAAGATGAACACACACTGTCCTCCGAAGCGTGTGCCGTCAGCCGACCGCTTTTTTTCACACTGCGGACTCACCATGCAGCCACAGTTTACAGGCAAGCCTGCAGGCGCCCGGCCAGACTACAGGGGTCGCTGGTGCGTGGTGAGCCGAGAACCCCCTGGCCGATCTAACCCCCCCTCCCCCTGGGCGACGCTCGGCCAATTGAGCGCCGCCCCCTGGGAGCTCCCGTAGCCTGGACTCGAACTCGCGACGTCCAGATTATAGGGCGCATCCGGCAATCTACGCAAGTGCTTTTACTGGATGCGCCACTCGGGAGCCCCCCGCTGCTTGATATTTTGAACTTCTGCATGAGATGGAAATTTTATATAATGTGCGGAAAGGCTGGCAATCGCAGTGGCTACTTCTATTAAATTTCTCGATAGCGATGGTTGCGAAGTTTTGGAAAGATCAGCCAGCTCTGACTGAAAATCACCTTTAGCAAAAAAACGAAGGGTGTTTGTTACCGTGTGTAACTACGGGTAAGGCTGCATGCCTGCGAGTGTTCCTTTGCAGCTGCGGTTTTAAAGTTTCAATTAAATTTAAAATCGTTGCTCTTGGGAGACGGTAATTTTAAATTAAAGTTTCGTCTGAAAAATCAAGAACAGCATTTGGATCTGTCAGAAACCTTTCTCGCAATAATTATCTATTTTCTCTCTCCTCTAATTAAAAAAAAAGTAAAGCTGCCATTTGGAAAGTAGGGTACGTTTTTTTTTCTTTTTCAAACCGTACATTGTCCTAAATGTTAGGATCGAAACTTAGGAAATTAACGAGTTAGGAACGTTCTGTAATACACTATTTCCTATCTTAACTTAAGATTGGAAAATGAGTTAGGAATCCTTTTTCTGTAATACAGATTTTCCTAAACTGACACTTAGGATTTCCTATCTCTAAGATAAGATTTGACAGTTAGGATCTTTCTGTAATACGGCCCCTTGTCTGTTGGTGAAGATGGCAGACTTCCTGTGTCCAGTTGGCTTTGATTAATAATGAAGTTTAAGAATTCAGATTGCTTTACAATCATCTGTTATTAAGGCATCCATTACATGCTTAACATTCTGGGGAATTGTTTAAAATGGATGCCCAGATCATATAATTTTCATGTATCAACATGTATAATTATCTTGCAGCTAAGGTGTTTTCCTGTTCTTGAAGAAAAAAAAAGTTCAATCAAATTTGAATTTAAATAGTTGGCAAACTTTTCTTATTTACACTGCGGTTATTACTTACTGCATTTATTTACCTGATTTCATAAGATGCATTTTATTAAGATTTACTCTTACAATATATTACTTCACACATTCTGTTTCAAAAGCTGTGAGCTAATGCAATTGTTTGCTACAGGATATTAAAACTAAAACATCCAATGTCAAACATTGACAGCAAATATCACAAAATGTATTCCCAGCCCTAATGATTTTACAGGTACATGTTTTATTTATTTGTTTTTTTCCTGGAGGAAGGCCTTTTTAAAATCTTGAGTCTTTGGAACACTAAAATGGTTGTATTTGTAAAGTTTACACATTATTGAAAAGGATGCTTGATTTGTGAAATATGTGTTTGTTATTTTATTTTACAAAAAAAAGGAAGCTCAATTATAATAAAAAAAAAACAAAACACCTCGACCCAGGTGGGACTTGAACCCACAATCCCCAGCTCCGGAGGCTGATGCCTTATCCATTAGGCCACTGGGCCTTTTCGTGAGTGACTCATTTGAGTTGAATGCTGTTTTCATAATGTAATAGTATTCATGATGCTTTCTATACAAATTAGAAACTACGGACTGGAGCAAAATGGGTCCTGACAGAATCTTTGGTTTATTAATTTGAAAGATTCTAAAGGCGTGCACTTTGGGAATAAAGCACACTGAAGATCCATACTTTATGAATGTTCCTATTTCCCTCAGTATTGGATTAAATGGATTTGAAAGTGTAATATAATTACTGCTTCAAATAGTGTTGCACAGCCAACATACCTCCCCTTTATTGCCATGCAGGCAGCCTACAGTATTGTAGAACCTCATTAGTTCAATCCAAACATTTTCTACCATTAACAACACCCTTCTATCTGAGCATCTGTTCAAAATAAATGTTTCCATGACCACAGGGGAGTGTGGATAAAAGCAATAGTACTCTACATGTTATTATCAAAACACCAGAGTTAAAATGTAATGTACCAAACAATTGTACTGAGCAAGCCTTTAATATACAATTCTAGTTCAAGCACTCCAAGTTCCAAGCAGATTAGAAATGACCTGAGACTGTTGTCCAAACCACATCCCATCTATTTTCATTAAAAAAATAAATATCCCATAGATAGAAATTAATTCTACCATACTTTTAGTTTATTTAATGATTGCTAGTTGGATTGTTTTTCACTTATGTTACATGTGAATAATAATGAGGTTAGGCAGTTTTGCCTGAAATGCGGTTTGACCTTTTGATTTATGTTAATTGAAAATGTTTTTCTGTGAAATGCTACATGGTTGCTAGCTGCAGTAAGTATGGTTGGTGCTAGGCCAATTAAGTAGGCCAATTGGGCAATGAAGTTTTTTTTTCTCCCAAAAAAACTTTATTCACAGCACAGACATCACAAAAAAGCATTCAGTGGTTAATAGGCTTTACTATACTTGCCTATTCTTTGTCATGCTTTATTACACTTTGCTATGATTTTACTATGGGAAAAGGGGTGAGGTCTTTAAAGTACCCCATTTCATCTGTTTCTAATACTGCAGTGCTTTTAAAATCACTGTAAATTATGGATACTATCTCTGTATAAAACTTGATGAAGACGATTCAGGAAGTTTTGAAGATTGAAGATAGACACCAGCTATGTGGAAAACAGTGTGATGTTAAATAACCATTTAGTTTTTTCTGTTTTTTTTAAATGGAATAACTATAAATATGCACTGTTGCTAGTTTAATTGTTTATAGTAAAGACATAGCTGTACAGAGAAAAGACAGACCTCATTCATTCTATAACATTAAGAAATAACAACTGAAGCCCATCACTCAATACGCCAATGTACAAAATATTACCAAGGTGAAAGGTTCATTGTTCATATTATTGTGGTATTTTCAAAACTATAGTGTATGATACTGGTGGTGTATTATTAACCCAACCAATTATTTAGGGAACAACAGATTAAAGAATTCTATTCATTCTAATAAGGGTGAGAAATTCTGATAAATTGTGTCTTGGGACCATTCACAACAAACGGTACTTGACGCTTGACGGAGCTACATAATCTGATGATGTTAAACACTGTCTGTGCTTTTTTTTATTGCATTGGTAATTTTCAGATACATTAATATTAAATCTATTTGTTTATTTCATGAGAGAAATTGTGGGTTTACTTTATTGAACTATTACCCAATTCACACTAACAACAACAACAACAACAATTCATATTTCTATAATTTCATCACAAGGATCCCAAAGCACTTCATACACATAAATAAATGAACAATTAAACCATGGAAATTAAAAAAAGTTGCCTTCATGTTAAAAAACAATAATGACAGAGGACAGATTCTTCAATTAATACTTATAAGTCTCACACCTTTGCTTACTTCTGTCCCTTAGGTTACTGTTCAGTTCCAAGATGCACACACCCTTCCCCTCCCTAACACACCCACATTAACACCATGCAACATCATCTTATTCATGTGTCAAGGGGAAGATTTTAAAGATATATTTTTTACACAATATCATGGAATTTAGTTAATAGTAATACAAGTGTTAGAAAAAGAATGCATGTAATGTACAGCACTTCACAGGTATTCAAGCAAAATCCAGGAAGGTGCTGCTTGAAAACTGTAAGGGATAGCTTTTCAGATGTGCAAGACAGAAAGCTTTGTGCAGTCATGAAGGACAAGCCCTAACAGGCAGTACACAAGGGGAAGGGTGCCAGGCATGTAGAGAAGCTGAAAAGCATGGGATGTTCTCTGGTAACTTAAATCTAGGAGGGGGCCTTTCCCATGAACACGCCTTAAAAGTCTTTGTGTTCAACATCCTAGGATCAAGTCAGTCAAAACTGCTCACATGTTCTATCAGATTTCCCTTAGCAGTTTATTAGTTTCTGTCTCACCCTTGGGTAATATCCAAAGATGACTAAGGTCAGCTCAAGGAATGATTACAGATGGCACCCTACATGTTTTTTTTACTAATGCTACTGTATAACTGATTGGTAACATACTGCCATACAGGTTCCTTGTGTTATATATATATAGTACAACCTTAACCTTAAGTTGTGTGTGTGTATATATATATATATATATATATATATATATATATATATATATATATATATATATATATATATATATATATATATATATATATATATATATATATATGTATATATATATGTAAGGTATAAACCGACGGGCTATGTGGTTCGATGATATATACCACCCAGAAGTGGTATATATCATCGAACACTACAACATAAGTGGTTTATACCGCTTTCTCTTCTGACTACCTGTCATTTGTGGGAAGAAAAATAATTAAAAGAATTAAAACACATTTAAATTAAGACAAAACCAGAAACGTTTATTGTGTATACATCCGCAGTGTAATATAGTCTCAAATTTAATTTAATTTACTTAATTGTTCGCTTCTTAAAAATAAATTGCACATGTTAGTTTATTGTGAATTTCTGCATCGAAAGTGCCATCTCACTAGAAACTAGAGGACTGAGCACAAGCAGTGATAATGGGCGGAGTTTCAAATGACACTAAGGAAATAAGGGGAGCAGCTGCGATGGAGACTGAAGCCAGATCTTGAAGTGAGTTTGTGAACTCGTTATATGTGAGGCACATATATTCTAGTACGTTTTCATACTTTTGGATCTCAAAATATGTTTTTGTTAGTTATCGGACACCCTCGCGTCCAAATCGTGCCAGATTAAGTTGACGATCAAACCAGATTTTACGCACCAATCCGACCGCGGTGTCGGGACAGTACCTCAGTTTCCTGCAGACGCTTAAAATCCAGGCCTGTAATTCGGGGAGTGGTGTATGGCCTTGTCGTTACCTGCTTTTCTAAGAGTTTTCCTGACTGACAGGAATACATTATTGCTGGTTTTAAACTCACTATCAGCTTAGATGTTAAAACTTCTACTGTTAAAATATGTATTTAGTCCAGCTCAGCGTTATAAAACTGGAGACTGAATACTGGTCCTCAGCTGTACTTCTTGCACTGGCATAAAATCTATTAGGGCTGTCATGCGATAAAAATTTTTGATTGGTTAGTTTATGGACATTATTTGATTAATAGGTAGATCAATCCGTGCATCCGTTTTAAAAGTATTATTATTATTATTATTTTTTATTTTAGTCAATTTAACATATTTTCACAGAGCAACATCAAGCCATGAAAGAGTAGCAACATATAATGCACAAGAACTCAGAATGGATTTTCTTTTGTCTTTCATGCAAACATAACACTTATGGGCAGGGTCTTGGTGGTGCCATACACCTTCCACTTCTTAATAATCGTCTTGACCGTACTCCAAGGGATATTCAAGGCCTTTGATATTTTTTATACCCATCCCCTGATCTGTGCCTTTCAACAACTTTGTCCTGGAGTTCTTTTGAAAGCGCCTTGGTGCTCATGGTTGAGTCTTTGCTTTGAAATGCCCTACCCAGCAGAGGGAACCTACAGGAACTGCTGAATTTATCCTGAAATCATGTGAATCACTACAATTTAACACAGGTGGAGGCCACTTAACTTGGTGTGTGATTTTGAAGGTGATTGGTTACACCTGAGCTAATTTAGGATTGCTATTACAAGGTGGGTGGACACTTAACCAACCAAGCTATTTCAGTTTTTATTTTTAATTAATTTTCTACAAATTTCTAGAATATTTTTTTCACTTGGAAGTTGTGGGGTAGGATGTGTAGATAAATGAAACAAAATATATATATTTTAATGCATTTTAATTCCAGGCTATAAGGCAACAAAAGGTGAACATTTTTAAAGGGGGTGTAGACTATCTATAGGCACTGTACATAATGTATTGACACTTATGCGTTCTCTGAAATAATTTTGAAAAAAAAAACTACCTTTTAAAATCCCAGGGATGTAATGGCTAAATAAATGTCAGTAGCCATCTACAGCATTCTGTTTTAATCTGCTAATATCTGCTTTGTAGTAATAAGATGACCAATTAAAATGGTTAAAGTAACATGGGATGACTGCAAACTACTTGTATGAAAAACTTTGTTTGCAAATGAAACAGAACACCCTTTCTTTTCCAATGGCATTTTACTTCTGAGTTGAATTTATACCCAAAACCGAAGTTTTTCCTTCGGTTCGTAACCCTCCATTTTCTGTTCTTTTCAACTATATCCACGTAATACCATTTGTGACGACTCGTGTAATTTCCCACGTGTTAGTTACTTTGGATTTTAACTCTATAATGCCCAAACAGAAAAAAAAATCTGCACGATTAAATTGTAATATACTGTATATACAATGGCTCTCAAAAGTATTCACCCACCTTGGACTTTTCCGCATTGTATTGTGTTACAACATTATTATTATTTATTTATTAGCAGATGCCCTTATCCAGGACAACTTACAATTGTTACAAGATATCACATTATTTTTACATACAATTACCCATTTATACAGTTGGGTTTTTTACTGGAGCAATCTAGGTAAAGTACCTTGCTCAAGGGTACAGCAGCAGTGTCCCCACCTGGGATTGAACCCACGACCCTCCGGTCAAGAGTCCAGAGCCCAAACCACTACTCCACACTGCTGCCCTGGAATCAAAATGAATTTAATTAGGAGTTTTTGCCACTGAGCAACACAAAAAAGTCCATAATGTCAAAGTGAAAAATAAAATATTCAATGTGTTCTAAATTAATTACAAATACAAAACAGAAAATAATTGATTGCATACGTATTCACCCCCTTGAGTCAATATTTGGTAGAGGCAGCAATTACAGCCATGAGTCTTTTTGGATAAGTCTCTACCAGCTTTGCACATCTGGACACTGCAATTTTTATCCATTCTTCTTTGTAAAATTGCTCGAGCTCCGTCAAGTTGGTGAACAGCAATTCTCAACTCTTTCCACATATTCTTAATTGGATTGAGGTCTGGGCTTTGACTGGGCCACTCCAGGACATTGACCTTTTTGTTTTTAAGCCACTCCAGTGTGGCTTTGGTTGTATGTTTGGGGTCATTGTCCTGCTGGAAGATGAATCTTCTCCCAAGTCCCAGGTCTCTTGCAGACTTCAGCAGGTTTTCCTCCAGGGTTTCTCTGTACTTTGCTGCATCCATTTTGCCCTCTATCTTCACAAGCTTTCCAGGCCCTGACGCAGAGAAGCATCCCCATAGCATGATGCTGCCACTACCATGCTTCACGGTAGGGATGGTGTTCTCAGGATGATGTG
This sequence comes from Acipenser oxyrinchus oxyrinchus, assembly GCA_030684275.1. NCBI lineage: Eukaryota > Metazoa > Chordata > Actinopteri > Acipenseriformes > Acipenseridae > Acipenser > Acipenser oxyrinchus. The sequence goes on from CM060250.1 coordinate 52,207,845, forward strand.
CCGTGTTAGGCTTGCGCCAAACATAGCGCTTAGCGTTGAGGCCAAAAAGCTCTTTTGGTCTCATCAGACCATAGAATCGTCTTCCACTTGGTCTCAGAGTCTCCCACATGCCTTCTGGCAAACTCTAGCCAAGATTTGATGTGAGTTTTTTTCAACAATGGCTTTCTTTTTGCCACTCTCCCATAAAGGCCAGTTTTGTGAAGCCTCTTGGTGGCCTCCCTGGCTAGTGCCCTTCTCGCCCGGTTTTTGAGGATGGCCTGTTCTAGGCAGATTCACAGTTGGGCCATATTCTCTCCATTTCTTAATAATGGACTTTACTGTGCTCCAGGGCATATTCAATGCCTTGGAAATGTTCTTATATCCTAACCCTAATTGGTGCTTTTGAAGAACCTTATTCGGGATTTGCTTTGGATGTTCCTTCGTCTTCATGATGTAGTTTTTGCTAGGAAATGTACTAACCAACTGTGGGACCTCCCAGAGACAGGTGTATTTAACCTGAAATCATGTGAAATACCTTAATTGCACACAGGTGGACTCCATTCAACTAATTATGTGACTTCTAAAAACAATTGGTTGCACCAGAGCTTATTTAGGTGTGTCATAGCAAACGGGGTGAATACTTATGCAATCAATTATTTTCTGTATTTTATTTGTAATTAATTTAGAACAATTTGTAGATTTTATTTTTCACTTTGACATTATGGACTTTTTTGTGTTGATCAGTGGCAAAAACTCCTAATTAAATCTATTTTGATTTCATGTAGTGGAAAAGTCCAAGGGGGGTGAATACTTTTGAGAGCCACTGTATATATATATATATATAAATATATGCCTTCGGCTTCCTTCTACTCAGCAGTCCCGAAATGAACTATCTGTGAGGCTTTTATGCCAAAACGATAAAACAATTAACAAAACACTTAACTCTAAACAATATATATATATATATATATATATATATATATATATATATATATATATATATATATATATATATATATATATATATATGCAATAAGGCCAGACAGGGTGTCCGTATACATCAAATATATGGGCCTCGGACGTTAATGTGACATGAGGCTGAAGTCTGTATATTAGACATATATGGACACCCTGAAGGACATTATTGCATTTATAATCCATGTCAAACCGGGGATTTAAAGAAAAAAGAAAAAAGAAAGAAAGAATTTTTAGGACAAAATTTTTTATTTTTTTAATTGTATATTCTTCTCCTTGGGCATTTCTTACATTTACACAGAAATCACTTAGTATTTTATTAAGATTTTCTTAAGATTTGCATTTTCCACAGTTGAGACATCTGTTTTAATTGGTTTCTGTTTTAGCCAGTCCTGAAAAATTGAGATTTTTTTTTGCTATTTTTTTCCCTTTTGCTATCTTCCAGTTCATTTAATTGTTCTTCATCCAAATCGTCTACTTGCTATGTTTGGTATTTTTTTTTTGGGGGGGGGGTCAGTATCTTCAGATATCCATATTTTCAGGTAGTTGGTCACTCAGTTTTATAGTTGCTGTAACTCTGTAACTGTAAACAAGATGTCTACTGGTACTGTAAATTCTGTGAGGCAGCGCAGGGATTTCTAATATGTGACAAGGCTCCAACTGTCCATATCCATCCAATATACGGACAGCTGGAATCTTGCTCGACCAATCACATTGCTTGATTCATGTTCCATTGCCAGACCTGGATTATAAATATATATACAGTTGCCCCTTGTTATACCGCCCTCCTTTATAACACCCCACTGTCATACCACCAGCTATTCTCTCTGAACAAATGTCACCAATATAAAAACAGTGCTATTTGTACCCAGGGCCGTACCAAGGGGGGTGTGAGCAGTGCGGCTGCATGGGGTGCTAACCTAAGGGGGGCGCCAACTGGCTGATGAACAATGCGTTTTGTTATTTTTTGTTTGTTTTTATTGAAATTTTTTGTGTAAAACAATTCAAAACAAAAACAACATGACAAAAGAAATGAACATTTTGTACTTAGGAGGCTGTGTGGTCCAGTGGTTAAAGAAATGGACCTGAAACCAGGCGGTCCCCGGTTCAAATCCCACCTCAGCCACTGACTCATTGTGTGACCCTGAGCAAGTCACTTAACCTCCTAGTGCTCCGTCTTTCGGATGAGACGTAGTTGTAAGTGATTCTGCAGCTGATGCATAGTTCACACACCCTAGTCTCTGTAAGTCGCCTTGTATAAAGGCGTCTGCCAAATAAACAAATAATAATTATTCAAGCCAATCGGCGCACCCCTTAAATCAGTGGGAGACTTGAGGGGGGCACCGATTAGCTTGAGTAATAAGTAAAACAAATTTGTGCAATAACAATTCAAAACGATTGGCAAACGAATAAGCACTGAAGGTAGAATATACATTTTTTATTGCAATAAAATGGGACCAAAAGAAGAAACCATCAGGAGCAGAGTACAGAAAGCTGAGAAAGCAACACAAAGAAAATGAATGCAAACTGTCAAGCCAGTGGAAGAATTCGCTCTCCAAACCGGCAGAGTCAGAGGATTCTACAACGTCTCAACAAGCAGAGCAAGGTGAGAACAATCAAGAGCAGTGTACCCCAGAAAACAGACTGAAAATCTATATTTTAATTAGGTAGATTAACAAAGACAAATCATACTAACTCCAAAATGCGTAACAAGTAAATTACAAAATGAAATCTATGAGGAAAACAATCACATTATCTTGTTGACCTATTTTGTTTTGGGTAAATAAAAAAAAATATATTTGTGGAGAGCATTAAGTTAAGTGTGCTAGTAATGTCTTTCTCATACCAATCATGTAGATTTACGCACTACGGTATAAACTAAACCGATGCTCGCCCCCTATTGGTCGGAATATGGGACGTCACGCACTCGCATACGCTCCCTCACACTCCAGAAGCGGACTGATCAAGGCTGCACACTGAAAAGAAAGAGAGAAAGCTGACAGGGGATAGCGCCACCCCCTCCCCAGAGAGAGAGACAGAGAAAGCACCAGTGTGGCATGCTCCTAACTCACACACACATTCAGCACACAGGTCATTCCACACAGGTACACAGCATTTAGTACAGTACACCTGAGATATATTTTTATTTAATTATTATAAATAATAATATTTCGATGTTTCCAGTACTTAAAAATGTCTACAGATCTGAAGGGACTAAATGTATGTGTGCTATATAGAACTTAAATATGTATCATGCACTTAAATATAATATTTTTTATAATATTTAAAAAAAAAAAAGTATATATATATATATATGTGTATATATACTGTATATATATATAGTATATATATATATAGATACATATATATATATATAGATATAGATACATATATATCTATATATATATATATATATATATATATATATATATATATATATATATATATATATATATATATATGTATCTATATATTATATGTATTAACATTGATGTGTCAGATGAAGGTGAAGCTACATACTGTGGAAGGACCTTGAAAAACGCTTGAAAGAAGGAAAAACCATTGACAATGGGCTCCAGAAAGCTATAACAGTGATGAAAAAGAAGTGGCGAAACATTCTCAAGGCAGTGATTGATGCTATCATGTTCTGTGCAAAGAACCTTGCTTTGAGAGGTACCACTGGCGTCATTGGTGAGCCTAACTGGAATATTCATAAGCACAGTAGAGCTAATCAGCCACTATAATCCTCAACTTGCAGAACACATTGAAGACATCAAAGCAAACAAAACATCAACATCTTGTCTCCTAGAACTCAAAACTAAGTTAAAGTGATTACTGGAGTCCAAGTGAAGCGAGAAATCATCTCTAGGATAAAAAAAAATAAAAGGTTTAAACAGAAAACAACAAACACTTGGACAAAACAAAAAGGAGCTTTGGCCAAACAAACACACAGACGATAGTATCATGCTGGTTTATAAGCCAGCACGTTTTAGGAATTATTTTAGTTTTTTAAATCTTTTACCTCCTCTCCACACCCGTTCTCCACTCAACGAACACACACAACCTCGAGTGAGTAAAACATGCATCTATATATACTGTTGTGCCGGGATTCAATTACTAATTAATTATTCACTTGAATCCCGGCACGTGAACTAATTTGTGCAATCCCGTACTCACATACTTTATCTGCACGTGAAGTGATTATGCAATCCCTATGCCTAAATACAACTATATATTTTAAATCACTCGTGCTACACAGACCCATTTATATCCTGTGCACCAATACCTATACACCAATATTAACACCCCACACGCAACACATAACACACATGGGCGGGGCACACTGTCACACCGTTATATCGCCACCCCGCTGTCTGCCACACGCCAACTTCCCAAGCCAAGCAAACATAAATATAAACATTGTAGTTTCCTTCATTGTAGCGCCAGTGAAATAATCATGGTCAATTAAAACAACAAAGTTTTGCAGTTACCTTTTGACTCGCTTTCCTAATTTGTTGTTAACTGAATGTTCATACCAATGTCATCAACACTCCCGCAAAACAGAAAGTACACAATGGCGAGTCGACCCTACATTTAATACAAGAGCAAAAGAAAAAAATCTGCATGTATGCATCTGAAAATAAGAAAGCACGTTAGCAAGACATCGCAAATGTTTTCTCGCCTAAGTGAGGCATATACTGTTAATCGAAGGACAATTGGAGACATTCTAATGGATAAAAACAAATGGCTTACCTTGATGAAACGGGTTGATTTGTTTAACCTGAAAAAGACTTGACGCAGTCTAAAATAAGTGACTTTTTTAAACCCCAGTAAATGTTAAGAGGTTTGTTTTTTTAACTTTTCGCTTAAAAAAGTGTTTGCCTGTACATATTCAACAAAGCTTAAATTGCTTTGTGAAATAAATAGATGGCATCGTTCAATGGGGGATAGTATTCAGCAGGCTTACAGTCGTGCCACAAACAGTCAAATGACTTAAAAGTAAAAAAAAAAAAAAATTGGACGCTTTTTTGTTTGTATTAATTGTTGTTTGGGTGATTTGAAACTAAATGAGTGTTTTATTTATTTATTTATTTATTTATTTATTTATTTAAAGTATAAACTGTTCCTCAAAAGTAACGTCACCAGTAGACCTACTGTTTTGTTAAGAACTAATACTATGGTTTTAAAAAAAAGATTAATGTTTTATTAAAATGGCCTGGCGATACTGTAATTGTATAACTAAAAAATTCAAACGTTTAATTTATTGCAAACATAGAAGGTTGTGGGTGTGTGTATTATTATTATTATTATTATTTTTTTTTGCCCCTCACTATAACGCCACCCTCGCTTATTGCCTGTTTTTGCCCATGGCCCTTACCTGGCGGTATAAAGAGGGTTGACTGCATATATATATAATAACCTCTTCTAAACGATTAGGATATTTGTCAATGAGCTTTTGGCATGATTCTTTAGTGATTTTTGACCATTCTTCGACGCAAAATTGTTACAGCATTCAAATTCCGAGGACTTCTTCAACTCATACCAAAGAGACTCAATCAGATTTAGATCGGGACTTTGACTAGGCCATTGCAGAACCTTGATTTTATTCTTCTTTAACCATTCTGAAGTAGATTTTGATGTGTGCTTTGGATTGTTGTTGTGTTGGAACGTCCAATTGCGCTTTAAACCAAATTCTGCAGCGGAGGGTTTCAGATGATTGGCCAATATCTTTCAATGGTTCCCAAACTGTGGGTCGTGAACCAACTGGTGGGTCGCAAGAGGTAACGGGGTGGGTCGCAGAACCAAACAAAGTAAAACATAAACATATTTTTAGTTTGAAATTAATCAGAAAATAATTACCCTAAATATTTTTAATCTGAGAAAACAAAACAGACAAAAGATAAGATCACTACTAGACAAATAAATTATAAATAAATTACAACATGTACTTACTAGAACTGAAGTAATTGTATTTTATCTTGCTCTTAATTGTATTAATACTTGTACTGTGATTCTTGAAATGTATTTTTTGTTTATGACTGTAAGTCGCCCTGGATAAGAGTGTCTGCTAAGAAATAAATAATAATAATAATAATAATAATAATAATGTAGCCCCCCACCCGCATGTAAAATGGTCTGAACCAGAAAGCTAATGCTCCTACTGAACGTCACCTCACCAGTGCGCTGTAGTTAGGCTGGTAGTGTGTATTTACACAAACAATTTGTTAAAATTGATACGTTTTTAAAACGAGGGAATACTAGCGATCTAAGTACAAGTCCAGTGACTCCACCTGAAAAGAAAAGCAAACCTGTATCAAGGAAATATGACCACAGTTACATTGAGTTTGGCTTCATTGTGTGTGGGACTGAAAACAACCCAGCTCCAAATTGTGTGTTGTGCCTAGAAATGCTTGCAAAGGAAAGCATGAGAGCTTCCAAATTTTAAAGGCATTTAATTACCCGGAATGCACACACAAAAGCTGTGGTTTATTTCTTAGAAAAAAATTAATCTTTTTGCCAAGACATGTGTTTTAAGAAAGCCCAGAAAGCATTGTATCTTGCATCTCTACGCATTGCAAAATCAAAAAATCCTCAGTCTGGGAGGAGCTGGACATTGTTGAGCAAATGCTAGGTAAGGAAGCTGCACTAAGTCAAAAGATCAAATGTCTGCCACTGTCAAATACGACTATACAAAGTAAACACTACTGTACAAAGTAAATACTACTGTACAAAGTAAGTACTACTGTACAAAGTAAATACTACTGTACACAGGCGTATTGAAGACAGGGGTGGAAGTGTTCCATCTATAGCCGATTTTCCGTCTTAAAAATATTTTGGGAATGTGTACTGTAGCAATGGCAGGCGATAGCGAGCCGAGAGCTGATTTCATAAGCAAAAACGAAAAGTTGTTTTTAGCTTCTTGTAATTATTATTATTATTATTATTTGTTTATTTAGCAGACGCCTTTATTCAAGGCGACTTACAAAGACTAGGGTGTGTGAACTATGCAGCAGCTGCAGAGTGACTTACAATTACATCTCACCCGAAAAACAGAGCACAAGGAGGTTAAGTGACTTGCTCAGGGTCACACAATGAGTCAGTGGCTGAGGTGGGATTTGAACCGGGGACCTCCTGGTTACAAGCCCTTTTCTTTAACTGTGCATTTGGTTATTATGGCAACGGGGTCAAACAAATGCCGACTTCATGATAGTGTTTGAATTACAAACTACTCTGTACATTGCCCTGGCGAGTGAGTGGCATATATGTTACAATTTACTAATAATTTGAAGGTATCTGTGGTTTTAAAACTTAAGAATTATTTCTATGTAGTATTAGAAATGTAAAGAAAAATACAAAAACTTCAGCTTTGGCATTTAAGGTTTGCCGTTAAACATTTCTCCCGTGTATTTATTGATTTAAAGGCAGCAAAAAATGGACATTGCATGTTCCTTTTCAATAGTGTGTCACCATAATTTTAAAAGGTTTACAAATCTTGAAAATGTCGCAGAATTTGTCACTCAAGGTTGTTTTAAAAAAAATCAATCTTTGTCTGCTTGTTACGTTTTTTTGCAGCCAACACATTTACAGAACATTGATACATTTTTAAAGATGGTTTCGCGACTCAAGTTTCAATGTTTGAATGCCGTTTGACCTTTGATGTAGTGCAGATACTTCCAAGCTCAAAGATATTCTATTTAATAGAATATAAATAAATATATTATCTTTGGTTAGCTGTATTGGAATTACATTTCCTGTGCCATTAGAGGAAAAACAGCCCATAGAAAGATATTCTTAACTAATCACACAGACACACGTAATACAGTTGGTAGTCCGCCTTAGGTCGACTTTTGGAGCGCTCAGTTTGGACAACTTTTGTTAAAGTAAAGGTAACAACTTGCAGTTATACAGTTTTTCAAAACAAAGGCTTTTTTTGTGACCAAATAGCTCAATTTTTGTTTCATCACTCCACAAATTTTGGGATACTCAAATGCTTGGAAATCTTCTTGCATCCTTATCCAGCTTTATGACAATAAATCATTTTCTGCCTGAGGTCTTCAGGTAGGTCTTTACTTTTTCCCATATTGACTTATTGGTAATGACAGCAATCATCCTATGCCTAACCCTTTTATACTATCTAAGAATATTCATCTACAATCCAGCATTTTCTAGAATTAGGTTCTGCATTATCATATTGAAATTTTTAGCACCTTGTAGATAATACTATAATAACATCACAGGGTATGAATACTTTTTTTCCTCATCCACAAAGGCTAAACTTTTACTACAAAAGATTATTTGCTTTCGAGAATTTTCTAGAAATTATATACATTCCATTGGGGTATGTAAGCAATAGACTACAACTGTGTGTATGTGTGTGTGTGATATATATATATATATATATATATATATATATATATATATATATATATATATATATATATATATCAGTACTATGCAAATGTTTTAGGCAGGTGTGAAAAATGCTGTAAAGTAAGAATGCTTTCAAAATAGACATGTTAATAGATTATATTTATCAATTAACTAAATGCAAAGTGAGTGAACAGAAGAAAAATCTAAATCAAATCCATATTTGGTGTGACTACCCTTTGCCTTCAAAACAGCATCAATTCTTCTAGGTACACTTGCACAAAGTCAGGGATTTTGTAGGCATATAGTCAGGTGTATGATTAAACAATTATACCAAACAGGTGCTAATGATCATCAATTCAATATGTAGGTTGAAACACAATCATTAACTGAAACAGAAACAGCTGTGTAGGAGGAATAAAACTGGGTGAGGAACAGCCAAACTCAGCTAACAAGGTGAGGTTGCTGAAGACAGTTTACTGTCAAAAGTCATACACCATGGCAAGACTGAGCACAGCAACAAGACACAAGGTAGTTATACTGCATCAGCAAGGTCTCTCCCAGGCAGAAATTTCAAGGCAGACAGGGGTTTCCAGATAAGAACATAAGAACATAAGAACATAAGAAAGTTTACAAACGAGAGGAGGCCATTCGGCCCATCTTGCTCGTTTGGTTGTTAGTAGCTTATTGATCCCAGAATCTCATCAAGCAGCTTCTTGAAGGATCCCAGGGTGTCAGCTTCAACAACATTACTGGGGAGTTGGTTCCAGACCCTCACAATTCTTTATGTAAAAAAGTGCCTCCTATTTTCTGTTCTGAATGCCCCTTTATCTAATCTCCATTTGTGACCCCTGGTCCTTGTTTCTTTTTTCAGGTCAAAGAAGTCCCCCTGGGTTGACATTGTCTATACCTTTTAGGATTTTGAATGTTTGAATCAGATCACCGCGTAGTCTTCTTTGTTCAAGACTGAATAGATTCAATTCTTTTAGCCTGTCTGCATACGACATGCCTTTTAAACCGGGATAATTCTGGTTGCTCTTCTTTGCACTCTTTCTAGAGCAGCAATATCCTTTTTGTAACGAGGTGACCAGAACTGAACACAATATTCTAGGTGAGGTCTTACTAATGCATTGTAGAGTTTTAACATTACTTCCCTTGATTTAAATTCAACACTTCTCACAATATATCCAAGCATCTTGTTAGCCTTTTTATAGCTTCCCACATTGTCTAGATGAAGACATTTCTGAGTCAACATAAACTCCTAGGTCTTTTTCATAGTTCCCTTCTTCAATTTCACTATCTCCCATGTGATATTTATAATGCACATTTTATTGCCCGCATGCAATACTTTACACTTTTCTCTATTAAATTTCATTTGCCATGTGTCTGCCCAATTCTGAATGCCGTCTAGATCATTTTGAATGACCTTTGCTGCTGCAACAGTGTTTGCCACTCCTCCTATTTTTGTGTCGTCTGCAAATTTAACAAGTTTGCTTACTATACCAGAATCTAAATCATTAATGTAGATTAGGAATAGCAGAGGACCTAATACTGATCCCTGTGGTACACCACTGGTTACCTCACTCCATTTTGAGGTTTCTCCTCTAATCAGTACTTTCTGTTTTCTACCTGTTAACCACTCCCTAATCCATGTGCATGCATTTCCTTGAATCCCTACTGCGTTCAGTTTGAGAATTAATCTTTTATGCGGGACTTTGTCAAAAGCTTTCTGGAAATCTAAATAAACCATGTCGTATGCTTTGCAGTTATCCATTTTCAATGTTGCATCCTCAAAAAGTCAAGTAGGTTAGTTAGACACGATCTCCCTTTCCTAAAACCATGCTGGCTGTCTCCCAGGATATTGTTACCATATAGGTAATTTTCCATTTTGGATCTTATTATAGTTTCCATAAGTTTACATATAATAGAAGTCAGGCTTATTGGTCTGTAGTTACCTGGTTCGGTTTTGTCTCCCTTTTTGTGGATCGGTATTACGTTTGCTATTTTCCAGTCTGTCGGTACAACCCCTGTGTCAAGAGACTGTTGCATGATCTTGGTTAGCGGTTTGTAAATAACTTCTTTCATTTCTTTGAGTACTATTGGGAGGATCTCATCCGGCCCAGGGGATTTGTTTATTTTAAGAGCTCCTAGTCCCTTTAACACTTCTGCCTCTGTTATGCTAAAGTTATTTAAAATTGGATAGGAACAGGTCGACATGTGGGGCATGTTGTCCGTGTCCTCCTTTGTAAAAACCTGTGAAAAGTAATCATTTAATATATTTGCTATTTTTTTTCTTCATCTATGATTTTGCCATTTGTGTCTCTTAGACATTTGACCTCCTCTTTGAATGTTCTCTTGCTGTTATAATATTGGAAAAATATTTTGGAATTGGTTTTAGCCCCTTAGCAATATTGATTTCTATCTCTCTCTTGGCCTTTCTAACTTCCTTTTTGACTTGTGTTTGCAGTTCCAAGTACTCTTTCTGTGTACTTTGTTTTTGGTCCCTTTTAAACGCTCTGTAAAGTGCCTTTTTTCGCTGAATATTTTTTTAATTGATCTATTAAACCATTTTGGCCATTTTGTTTTAGATTTAGATTTGTCTACTTTTGGGATGTAATCGTTTTGTGCCTCTAGTACTACATTTTTAAAAACAGCCATCCTTTTTCTGTGGATGTTTTCTCTATTTTACTCCAATCTACTTCTGTTAGTCTCTGTTTCATACCTTCATAGTTTGCTTTTCTAAAATTGTAAACCTTAGCTTTAGTCATTACTTTTGGGGTTTTAAAAATATTTCAAATGAGACCATGTTGTGGTCTGAGTTTGCCAATGGCTCTCTGACCTCTGTTTTAGTTATTCTGTCTTCATTATTTGAAAAGATTAAATCAAGGTATGCCTCCCCTCTAGTCGGTGCCTTGACAAATTGCGTTAGGAAGCAGTCATTTGTCATTTCTACCATTTCAATTTCGTCCGTCGTGCCCCCACGGGTTCTCCCATTTTATACGGGGAAGTTGAAATCCCCATTAGTATGGCTTCTCCTTTTCTACACGCATTTCGAATGTCATTGTACAACAGATTATTTTGCTCAGCGTCTGAGTTTGGCGGTCTATAGCATGCTCCTATTATTATGCCCTTTGAATTTGTGTCCATTATTCTGACCCATATTGATTCTGCATTGTTTTCTTTGTCCTGATTTAACACCTGGGCTTCAAGACTATTTCTTATGTATAGCGCTACCCCTCCGCCTCTTCTGTCCTGCCTGTCTTTCCTATATAGTGTGTACCCACTAATATTATATTCGTCTCCATCACTCTCAGACAACCAAGTTTCTGTAACACCTATCACATCGTAGTTACTTGTTAGTGCAGTAGCTTCAAGTTCTAACATTTTGTTTCTGAGACTTCTAGCATTAAGATAGATACATTTAATAGTTGTCTTACCTGAGTTGTTGTCCTTGTTTTGATGTGGTCTCCCTTCTGTTTTTGTTTTCTCCCCTTCCTTTCTAGTTTAAATGCTTCTGGACCTCCTGAAGGATCCTTTCTCCGAGTAGATTGGTTCCCTTTCTGTTTAAGTGCAGTCCGTCCCACCTGTATAGATAGTCCTTGTTGTAGAATGTGCTCCAATGTTCAAGAAAGGTGAAGCCTTCCTGGGTGCACCACGATTTCAGCCATGCATTTTGATTTTGTATTTCCAGCTGTCCATATGGTCCTTTGCAGGGCCGGCAGTATCCCAGAAAATACCACAGTTTTGGTCTTGCCTTTTAATTTCCTTCCTAGCTCTCTGAATTTGTTTTGCAGGGATCTTGGCCTGTCTCTTCCAATGTTGTTTGTACCGATGTGGACGACTACTACCGGTCGTCTCCTGTTCGTTCTAGGAGCCTGTCCACATTCTCAGTGATGTGCTTGACTGAGGCTCCTGGAAGGCAGCACACTGTTGTAGTAAGGGGTCCAAACTGCGAACTGAACTTGCTGTGTTTCTCAATATGGAGTCCCCAACGATCATGACCTCCCTTCTTTTTGCTGCCTGGCCAGCACTGTTTATAGGGTCCTGGATGTTGTTTCTTTCATTCTCTTGATGTTGGTTTTGGTCATCTAAATGTTGAAGTGGCTCAAATTTGTTGGATGTTTGGATTTCTGGTGGTTGTGTTAGACAAAGTTTCTTTTTTCCCTGCTTCTGCCTATCTGAACCCAGCTGTTTCGACTTTCTTCCATCTCCGTGGTGGCTTTCAGTCTGCTAGGGGTGCAGACTTCCATGAATTGTGGGTGTGCCAGCTCCTCAAGCTCCTGTTGCTGTCTCATTTCCTCCAGCTCCTTTTCTAGCAGGCTTAATCGCTGGAGCAAGTACTGGATCGTGCAGCACTTTACACACACTTGGTTGAGCTCTGTTGGGTTTTCTCGGATTTCCCACATCATGCAGTTGTCACAGATTACTGGCTTGAAGACCATTTTTTTTTTAAGTTTAGTTTAGCTTCTGCAGCTGTCAACCTGCTTTCAAACTGCTTCTAACTGCGCTGGACTTGTCCACGACTGTACTTCTCCCATGATGTCGCTTCCACACGCTGTCGCTGGGAAGCCTGTCTGCCTTTGTTGGTTTGTGCTGCGGGCTCCGCCCCTCCCCCGTGTCTCAGAACGCCGCAGGATTTGAATCAGCTGCTCCGAGTTTCAGCTTGTTATCAGCTTGTTATCAGAGCTCTTTTGAAGAAGCACAAAGAAACGGGCAACGTTGAGGACCGTAGACGCAGTGGTTGGCCAAGGAAACTTACTGCAGCAGATGAAAGACACATCAGGCTTACTTCCCTTCGCAATCGGAAGATGTCCAGCAGTGCCATCAGCTCAGAATTGGCAGAAAACAGTGGGACCCTGGTACACCCATCTACTGTCCGGAGAAGTCTGGTCAGAAGTGGCCTTCATGGAAGACTTGTGGCCAAAAAGCCTACCTCCGGCGTGGAAACAAGGCCAGCGACTCAACTATGCACGAAAACACAGGAACTGGGGTGCAGAAAATGGCAGCAGGTGCTCTGGACTGATGAGTCAAAATTTGAAATATTTGGCTGTAGCAGAAGGCAGTTTGTTCGCGAAGGGCGGAGAGCGGTACACGAATGAGTGTCTGCAGGCAACAGTGAAGCATGGTGGAGGTTCCTTGCAAGTTTGGGGCTGCATTTCTGCAAATGGAGTTGGGGATTTGGTCAGAATTAATGGTCTCCTCAATGCTGAGAAGTACAGGCAGATACTTATCCATCATGCAATACCATCAGGGAGGCATCTGATTGGCCCTAAATTTATTCTGCAGCATGACAACGACCCCAAACATACAGCGAAAGTCATTAAGAACTATCTTCAGAGTAAAGAAGAACAAGGAGTCCTGGAAGTGATGGTATGGCCCCCACAGAGCCCTGATCTCAACATCATCGAGTCTGTCTGGGATTACATGAAGAGAGAGAAGCAACTGAGGCTGCCATAAATCCACAGAAGAACTGTGGTTAGTTCTCCAAGATGTTTGGGCCAACCTACCTGCCGAGTTCCTTCAAAAACTGTGTACAAGTGTACCTAGAAGAATTGATGCTGTTTTGAAGGCAAAGGGTGGTCACACCAAATATTGATTTGATGTAGATTTTTCTTCTGTTCACTCACTTTGCAGTTTGTTAATTGATAAATATAAACTATTAACATGTCTATTTTTGAAAGCATTCTTACTTTAAGGCATTTTTTCACACCTGCCTAAAACTTTTGCACAGTACTGTATATATATATATATATATATATATATATATATATATATATATATAGTTTGAGAAAAAGGAAAACTGCTGTGTACCAAAATGATCAATAAGAAAAAAGAAAAAAAAGAGAAAAGAATATTTCAGGTACTTAAAAAGGTAGAATAATTGATTACAAATCAATTATCAGGACGTTTCGGACTACAAGTACTTCATCGGCTGAATACAAAAAACAGTGCTTTAAGAAGTTGACAAAAAACAAACAAGTGTATATATATATATATATATATATATATATATATACATTAGGGATGCACCAAATCCAAGTTTTTGAGATTTGGCCGAATACCGAATCCATCTCAAAAGATTCGGCCGAATACTGAATTTACAAAAACTGTTGAATAAAAAACTGGCAGCTACTAACAAGGGACGTTTTGAGGCTTTTAGTTCATAGTATGTTTATTACCGAATGGAAATATATCCCTGAATAAAATTTCAGTTTGAAACTTACACAATTTACCGCTAGCCCTCTCCCCCCACAATAGAAACGTCAAAATACAGAACTGTTTACTTTACCTTTACAGGAAAGGAGAGCTGCATCTTTGCCATAACCCACTATTTTCTTTAATAACGTTTCAACCTGTTTACCTGATCTGAGAGTAGGGTTGCCAACAGGCTCCAGAATCTTGAGACACTTTAATTAAAGTCAGGTTTTGTAACTCACCTCTCTAAACTGCAATGTATTCAGTAAAGCGAGTGTGAATTGTGCAAACTGTCGTTAAATTAATTGAATTGTTTTACTTAATTGTTACCAAAAGCACAGACATGCCCACTCTCTTTCAAGCTGCTGCTCCTGCTCTACTTCCCTTCATCTCCTCCCTTCTCAACACCTCTCTCCTTTCTGGTCTCTTTCCCTCTGCCTTCAAACAAGCCTCTATCACTCCCCTCCTCAAAAAACCTACCCTCGACCCCACCTCCCTCCAGAGCTACTGTCCTGTCTCCCTCCTACCCTTCCTCTCCAAAACCCTCGACCGGGCTGTACACCGCCAGCTCTCTGCTTTCCTCTCCAACCACTCTCTGCTCGACCCTCTCCAATCTGGCTTCCGCTCTGCTCACTCCACTGAAACCGTCATCCTGTCTGTCACTAACTCACTAAACACTGCCAGAGCTGCCTCTCTCTCCTCTGTCCTAATTCTCCTCGACCTCTCTGCTGCCTTTGACACTGTCGATCACTCTATTCTACTGTCCTCTCTTGCTGACCTGGGAATCTCTGGCACTGCTCTGGCCTGGTTCTCCTCCTACCTCCAACCGCACTTACCAGGTAACCTGGCTGGTGTGGAGCAACCTCCACACCTCACCCTCTCTCAACAGGAGTCCCCCAAGGGTCAGTCTTGGGTCCTGTTCTCTCTCTACACCCACTCCCTGGGCCCTCTTATCACATCCTATGGTTTCTCATACCATTTCTATGCTGATGATGCTCAGATTTTCCTCTCCTTCCCCACCTCTGACTCCCGTATCTCTACCTCTCTTTTCCCAGCACATCTCCACTCTGACACGCACTTGCCAACTCTTCATGAGCAACATACGAAGAATCCAACCCTTCCTCACCAACTACGCCACCCAGCTCCTGGTCCAGGCCCTGGTACTCTCCCGCCTAGACTACTGCAACTCCTTCCTGGCTGGTCTCCCTACATCCGCCACCCGTCCGCTTCAGCTCATCCAGAACTCCGCTGCTCGCCTTGTGTTCTCTCTGCCTTGCTTCTCCCACACAACTCCACTACTCCCCTCACTCCACTGGCTCCCGATCACCGCTCGCATCCAGTTCAAGACTATTGTACTCGCCTACAGATGCCTTGACCAGACTGCGCCCAGCTACCTCCAGACCCTCATCTCTCCCTACACCCCCACTCGACCTCTCCGCTCCTCCTGCACTAGAAGACTGGCTGTACCTCCTCTACACTCCCCTGCCTCCAGAGCCCGCTCCTTCTCCACCCTCGCCCCGCAGTGGTGGAATGACCTTCCTACAGATGTCAGGACTGCCCAGTCCCTGACCACCTTCCGGCGCCTCCTCAAGACTCACCTCTCCAGACAGCACCTGTAGAACTCCTCTTTTCCCACTGGACACTTTATCACTCTTCCTTAATGCGCTTTACTTGCACTTATCTGCTCCCTATTTTACTGCATTTAATCATGTACTTTACAGAGTACTGTAAACTGCCACTAGTGTTATTCAATCTGTAGTATTTTGCATTTAATCGTATCCTGATGTAACTATCACTGACACTGTTATCTTCTCTGATATTTATTTGTATTTTGTAATATACTTGTACTTACTAGAACTGAAGTCATTGTATTTTATCTTGCTCTTAATTGTATTAATACTTGTACTGTGATTCTTGAAATGTATTTTTTGTTTACAACTGTAAGTCGCCCCGGATAAGGGCGTCTGCTAAGAAATAAATACATAATAATAATAATAATAATAATAACTGTAAAAAGGTTTTCTGAAATAATAAACTTAGCTCCATCAACTCCTTTGCAGTCTCTGTCTACTGATGAGTTAGTTGCCAGATATAACCACCATTGTACAACTACTCTTGATACTGTTGCCCCAGTTAAGACTAGATTAGTTTCACCTAAACACAATGCTCCTTGGATTATCAGTACCATCCGGCAAATGAAAAGAGACTGTTGTAAGGTGGAATGTAAATGGAGGGCTACAGAATTACATATCTACTATGATATTATGATGAGGTACAATGAAGCTATAAGATCAGCAAGATCTAAGTATCCCCCATCCTAAGTAGCTTGTAGATATGTGGCTGGAGCCTTAATAAGGTAATTGTTTAATGCGTAATGCTCTAGCCACAGCATAAAAGACCCACTCCGGGCTCAGGAGAGAGTTTTGAGGAGAGTTAAAGAGATTAAGAACGAATGCTACCAGCCAGCAAACAAGATACTCGTTAGTATAACCTAGAATTATAGTTTTGTGTTTGTTTTACTTTGGCTAGAGTGCCCTTTTCTTTGTGTGTTTTCTATAAATCTTTTGTTTTATTATTTAATAAAGGTACGGCTGCAGCTGTTTCACCCTGTATCGTTTGTGTTGTCTACTACTTCCTGAACCTGACGTCACCACCCACACGCACCACTCTAGCCATCTATGACACCTATGTAATGATATGCGATTATAAATAGTTCACTGAAAACTGGAATAGTTCCAGCTTCTTTTAAAACTGCCCTGGTAAAGCCCCTTCTTAAAAAACCCTACTTAGACAGCTCAGTTTTTAGTTATTTTAGACCCTGTGACAGAGAGCGAATGAATCCGAGTCAACAATCTCCCTCCCGACCTGTGAGGGCACGGTATAACAGGAACAGAGTGCCCCGGACTGGACGGTTTGACAGTTTATTCCAGGGTCGGAAGTCGGCGCCTTACTGCGGTAGGTGATTTGTCAGGAGGAGACGCTATTGCACTCGCTACCAAAGGGGGCGTGACTGAAAGTATATGAGGGTATGTGGCCGAGCGATCTGTTCCTTTGTTATGGTTGTGAAACGGAGCACGGAAAGAACCATAAAACGAAACGGTGAGTGTTTGTATAGGTTTTGTTAATCACTGTTTATTTGTATTTAGTAGACGGCTAACAAGCGGGAGCTGTCGCTGTTCCAGCCAGCATTAATCCCGGATTCCAAATACTGCACTAGTCACAAAATAACTGTATTCACCACCAGCACCGGAGCACCACAAGAAAGGACAGAGAGCTGTGCCTGTATTCTTGTATTATAATTTCGGGACTGAGACCCTGTTTTGCTTAGCTGTGCAATTACACATTGCTGTGTAGTTGCCAGCATTTATTATTTAATGGTGCTAAACCATGAAAACAATTAAAGAACTGTTTGGACGGTGAACACAGTTTTTGTTTGAATAGTGCATCACCTCTACACCTGCGCACTACAAGCCACTTTGCCACAGGCCCATTTCAAATCTTCCTTTTTTAGCTAAGGTCCTTGAAAAGTTAGTGTTAAAGCAACTTAATGGATTCTTGAATACTAATATTTGAAAAATTCCAATCAGGGTTTTGCTCCAATCACAGTACAGAAACTGCCCTGGTAAGAGTAACCAATGATTTATTGATGAGTGCAGATTCAAATGCTATATCCATTCTGGTTCTCAGTGATACAGTGGATCACTCCATTTTAATTGACTGTCTTAAGGGATGGGTGGGCTTGACGGGTAATGTACTAAACTGGTTTAGATCTTACTTTTCAAACAGACAGTTTTTTGTTTTGCTGGGGCAGTCAGTGTCAGGTTTAGCAAGTATTACCTGTGGTGTTCCTCAGGGTTTTATTCTTGGTCTAATATTATTCTGTTTATACATGCTACCTCTAGGCCAGATTATTCGTAAACATGCTGTAAATTTCCACTGCTATGCTGGTGATACACAGTCATATATCTCTATGAAACCTGGTGACATTAGCACTACATCAGTCTTACTGGAGTGTATTATTGACATCAAAATTTGGAAGGATTACAAAGGTGTGTTTTTATCATCTAAGAAATATTGTCAAAATTTGATAATTTCTGTCTTTCTCCCATGCTGAGAAAGTGATCCATGCCTTTATTTCCTCTAGACTGGATACTGTAACACCCTGCTTGCTGGGCTTACTGGCCAAGCCTCATCACGGCTGCAGCTTGTGCAGAATTCAGCTGCAAGGGTTCTCATCGGAACAAAAAAGAGAGCACATGTAATTCCTGTGCTGGCATCTCTACACTGGCTTCTCTGCCCTCCGAGGGTAAGGCTTAGGAAGAAAGGAGAGGTTCCTTTTTGTGTTTGGGCTCCGCAACTGTGGAACTCTCTGCCCGATCATGTCAGAAGTTTGCCCACAGTGGCTACTTTTAAATCAAGGCTTAAGACTCATCTTTATTATTTAGCCTTCTGATTTTATTTTGACATGGTTATTTTAACTGTTTATTTAATTCTTTTTTTATGTATTTTTTATTTTGAGTTTTTTTGTCTTAGTGTTTTTATAATATCTGTCTTTGTAATTGTGAACTGCCTTAAACCCTGCGATATGAAAGGTGCTCAATAAATAAAGTATTATTATTATTATTATTATTATTATTATTATTATTATTATTATTATTATTATTATTATTAATTATAATAATAATAAACGATTACATGGTATTCAGGGATAAATGACAAATTAGACATTTGGCTCATACCCATATTGTCATAACTAAGACCATTTCTTCTTGAGGCTGGGACTGAAACTGTTTGGATTCAAATTCTCACAGTCAGTTCTGACTTGGCGTGAAAGCAGTCACACCTTTGGGAGGGACACTCCATGGTTTGGCTGCTGTAGTATGGGTGTGGTGACTTAATTATAACTCTCGCCCTTAAAAGTGTCACTCTGGCTCTTGCTGGTGCCGATTTGAACATGCCCCTTCAGAACAGCCTGCCAGGTTTTAAATTGATCATGCTAAGACTAGCTTTTCACCAGAAAACTGTGCATGATTGTTCTTTAAAACTGTTTGAATTCTTATGTGCCACAGCTTGCAATGACACATCAGTGTTAACATTACTATTAGGTTACAAAGATATATGAAATCTGTATTTTGTTTAAACTGAAAACTTTAGAAAGTGCAGGTACTGTACTTCAAGCGGTCAGACATGAGGATTTACAATATGTTATATAATACTAACTCTGACTTTCAGTATTATCTTAAATAATTCAGGCTATGTTATGCATTCCATAGAGCTATATGGGTACAAGAAGATCCTCACGCTAGTTGATAGTGGTTACATAATGTCAGCTTATTCTTACACAAAACATGTTAAAAGATAAGATGTGAGTGTGGTGGAAAGAATTTGTGTCTATTAAGATGTTGAAAAGTCTTCTTGTACTTAGGGTATCGTGTTGTTCATCTGATTGGTCCAAATTCCTTTTTCTTTTTAATTTCTAATTCTTTTTTTAAAATAAGTAATCAGATAATAATCATTATATGTAATATATGTAATATAAAGAAAAGGTGGGGAAAGCTGTAAGAAATCGTAGAAAAACAAAGGGGTGTATTAGGTAATGGTGATAACACTGATGAAGTCTTTAGTTTTAGTAGTCATACTAGAAGAAAAGAAAATTAGTAAAACTTGACAAATACTTTGACTAATGTTTTCGAGTCTTTATTAATATCCTCAATGAAAAATAATTTTATAAGGTGTCTTTTAATGTTATTTCTGTACGTATTCTACAATTTATGGATATGCTTTTACCCCAGAATTTATGATTGAGTGTGAAAGGTACGGAAGGATTACAGTACAAAAATGCAAGCTTCTATATTTCAAACAACCTGAAGAGAATAACTTAAGCATTTTTGGAAAATGTAAAATCTGCCCTGGTGTGGAGAAGTTTAGTGTGTAGTTTTTTCAGTATGTCTTTTAAAAAAATATATCCAGTTTAAGTTCAAACTGTACAGATATAAATACATATGTTAAGGATGCTGTTAGCACCACACAGAATACTTTTGTTGCACAATTATCATTTCTTGTGTTCAGACTACAAATGATCTCAGAACAGTTCACCAAAGTATGGTTCTGACAAGACCGTTCTCACATCTTGTGCCCCACCCCTGTGCGTATTATATATGTATATGTATGTGTACTTTAACCACTGGACCACACTGCCTCCTAATAGTCTAGCATCCTTGCTAAATGAACACCAGAGATATACTGTTTTATAATGCACTTGATATTAGCAGTAAGTAAAAGTGCTTAGCTTAGAAATAGATTATACATATCTAATTTACTACCGATGTTCTCCTCGTTATACCAGTGTAGTATTCAGTAAAGTTGCTTCCAGCCGCTTAACAACAACTACTGTTTTTGATATAGGTAAAGAGATGGCTTTAGGAAAGAAAAGGGCATGTGTTTTCTACAGCTACTATAAACATTTGTTTATGGAAATGGTATAGTTCACACTGAAACCCAGTGCCTACATATCTCCCATCAACTCTGTTTTGCCATTTATGGCCTGTTGTTTTAGACTATTTAAACATTTCACTGACACATAGTTTTAATTTATGACTATCTATCCATACAATTACATTACATATCTATTACATACAATTACCCATTTATTCAGTTGGGTTTTTACTGGAGCAATCTAGGTAAAGTACCTTGCTCAAGGGTACAGCAGCAGTGTCCCCACCTGGGATTGAACCCACGACCCTCCGGTCAAGTCCAGAGCCCTAACCACTACTCCACTATGCCTGTTGCCACGTTACGTTACACGTCTGAATTGCACAGTTTATTCTTATTGTTATCTAGCTTTTTGTTAGCAATGGAGGCCCTTATCAGCCCCCTTTTTATGATTCAGCCCAATTGTTTTGTTTCCGAATATTGTTTTGTTTCCGAATTAATGGACGGCCCCTTCCCAGCTCCATTCCAAATCTTCAGGGTTAGCCACATCGGAAAATATCGACCTGCAAAATATCTGGAAAAACACCTAATCATCGATCTTTCCACCCCGAGAGGCAGTTCCACTCCAGTGGCTGCAGCAGGCCAAAGCGCCTAGCTCGACACTCTTAAATCATGCCCATTCATCCCTCCCACCACCACCTGTACGGATTGTTCAAGCAATCTTCAATCTACGATCGCTGTTTTCTTCAGTAGGCGTCTCACTTTCAAGATAAAGCATCGGCCCAACTAGAATTCCTCAGAATCACCCGGGACACTGTCAAATCCGAAGCCAGCCTCATCCTACAATCCTGGAACACATTCGTCAGCTCATTAACAACTTCCAAGTATCAAAATCAATCTCTAAACGCAACTCGATATCTCCTCTCTATTTCGCAATTCACACTCCCAAGGCGTAACATTTATATCGCACCTTCTCGCTCTCGCCTCAACTGCAAAAATCTGGATTCTCACGTAAAAATATCTTTCAGAAGCAAGAACCCTCCTCCACAGCTTCCAATGCTCCAGCTTTCCTCCAATGTGTGTGAGAATGTGAGTTCACCTTTTCCATTCAAAGCAGACATGATAGTAGCAAACCACTGATCGATCCTGTATTAAGTAACACATCTTCCCACCTGGTTCTCTTCCCACCTCTGCGCTCGTCACCAGAGCAGGTCTTTCTCCCATATCAGCCATCACCTGATCAAGACCATGGGGTCGTGGTCCTCTTCAGCAGTCAACTCCTACATCCGATCACTGCCATCCAATATCACTGCAGCTCACCAGTCTATAGCTAGTATGCCCGGAGTGGGGGCGCCCTCTCTGCCAGGACCACCAGAGGTTTTCCCCTAATAGAAGGGTTTTTTTCCTCTCCGCCGAGCGGATGGCCGACACAAAGCTTGTTCCACTATTTTTAGTTATTTTGTTTGTCATTGTTTGTCTCTTCTTGCTTTTATGTCCTACATTGGTACACAGTCTTTGTTTGTCTTCACAGGGGCGGGTTCAGCGGGGAGCCAGTGGTCCATCTCTTGGGGGGGATAGTGAGTCTCACTTCCACGACCTGGAGTTCCAGTAAATCTGCAGGTTCTTCGTGTAGACAGATGGGACCACCGGCCACACTATTCTTTCGCAGGTCATGCTCTATATCTTGCCTCAAGAAAGAAGGCTCTGTCTTACTTCCTTCTTTACCCTCCTGGGATGTGGCCCTCTTACTCTTAGTGCTTGAGTCCCATAACTAACAATTATCTGTGTTCTTTCAGATTCGCTTTTCTTCCTTACGTTAAGGCTTCGTATGAGCCATTCCATCCTCTGAGGGTCGAACTCGGTCGCTAACTGGGACCCAATCAAAATCTACTTCAGAATGGTTAAAGAAGAATAAAATCAATGTTCTGGAATGGCCTAGTCAAAGTCCCGATCTAAATCCGATTGAGAATCTTTGGTATGAGTTGAAGAAGGCTGGGCACAAGAGAATTCCTCGGAATTTGAATGAACTGGAACAATTTTGCATTGAAGAATGATCAAAAATCACTAAAGAATCATGCCAAAAGCTCATTGACAAATATCCTAATCTTTTAAAAGAGGTTATTATTGCTAAAGGTGCCTCAACAAGCTATTAATTTCATTTTCTTTGGCAGGGTATGAATACTTTTCAATTAGCATTTTTGGAGTTTTGCTAAAATTGCTGAAATAAATAATTTCTTGTAACTTTTTTTCCTCATCCACAAAAGCAAAACATTTGCTACAGTTTTTTTTCCTATAATTATTTGTTTTCAAGAAATTTCTAGAAATTATACATTTCCATTGGGGTCTGTAAACTTTTGACAACAACTGTATATGATGTCTGTCTGTTCGTACTTTTGTCCATGTGTTTGTCATGCTTACATTTCTGCATATATCGGGAAAATATTGGTCATCATCATAAAAGTTTACCATGGAAATTGAGAACTTTTCTTTAACATAGTGTAGTACCAAGTATCAAGTTTTTAAATGAAAATACATGTTTGCAAAAAAAAAGGTTTCTTTCAAAACTACACGTTTGATACCTATATAATGAATAGATATGCATTGCGTGGAAAATGTATGAAATTATTCTGTTAGCTACAATCACTTTTGCACACTACTTGTTCATAACAGTTTACATACCATGCATACCAATGACATCACACATTTCCAGTTAGTGATCCATTATCTGATCATGTGTAAATCTTGCCTAGACCACTTTCATAACCACCACCCCCTCAGTTTGATATATGTAATCCTGCTACTAATGGAAATTATTATTATTATTATTTTAATTTTTTTACACATTCCTTTTTTTATTTTTTATACAATTACCCATTTATACAGTTGGGTTTTTACTGGAGCAATCTAGGTAAAGTACCTTGCTCAAGGGTACAGCAGCAGTGTCCTCCACCTGGGATTGAACCCATGACCCTCCGGTCAAGAGTCCAGAGCCCTAACCACTACTCCACACTGCTGCCCAAATTAAGCTCAATACTGCACTAAGTGTTATACTTTTTAAGCAGTTCAACTGTATTTTACTTAAGAAAATAAATTATACTTGGTATTGACAAATAACAGGTGCTTACAGACAGTTTTGCTGTTCACAAACAGGGAAAAAAGCATTAAAAAACATTCAAAATCCTAAAAGGTATAGACAATGTCGACCCAGGGGACTTTTATGACCTGAAAAAAGAAACAAGGACCAGGGGTCACAAATGGAGATTAGATAAAGGGGCATTCAGAACAGAAAATAGGAGGCACTTTTTTAAACAGAGAATTGTGAGGGTATGGAACCAACTCCCCAGTAATGTTGTTGAAGCTGACACCCTGGGATCCTTCAAGAAGCTTCTTGATGAGATTCTGGGATCAATAAGCTACTAACAACCAAACGAGCAAGATGGGCTGAATGGCCTCCTCTCGTTTGTAAACTTTCTAATGTTCTTAAAAGTCTAATAAAGACTGCAAGCAATGCAGCAATCAGCCTGTCTGGTATGATTCCAAGCCAGGGAGTTGTTTTATCAGCCCCACGCCCAAAGCTTAATCACCACCTCTACTTTGTGTTTAACTGCATTGTTGCGTAAAACTGAATGATTATCGTCTACAATATACCATTCTGGGAAAACAAAGGCAAAGACCAGCATGCACATTTTCTAGGAATAATTTCATTTGATATACAGTGAATCATGTGACTCCTCCCTGAAAGCCCCTCCCTGACCAACTTAATAACTTATTATTATTATTATTATTTATTTCTTAGCAGACGCCCTTATCCAGGGCGACTTACAATCGTAAGCAAATACATTTCAAGTGTTACAGTACAGGTAATAATACTTAATTTCAAATCAGATTTAAAATGAAGGAGCCACCCATGATAAGTGGAGGTTCAAATGGCCTTCAGTCAAAATTCTTTAACTGAAAACAAAAATCCTGAATTTAAGACGTTGTGTTTATCAGCAAGATAATTCCCTCTTTGCTGTCTAATGCACTTTTTTTCTTTGAATATTAAAAAGTATATTTTAATTATTTTAGAGTCCATTCCCTCTCAAATGAAAAGGAGAATGAATCAAACAGCATATGGAACCGTATTAAAAAAGTGTGATAGAGCAAAACAATTATTTTCTATACGCTTTCATATCAACATACACATACGTATATATGAATACATTGATATATTGTAACTAGATGTATAATCACTTTGTTTGTCTTTTTTGAAAGCTCCTGAGAGTGTGCATGCTATAGTCCAGGGTACAAATGTAATTTACATGGTATTTTTGTACTTAATTATGTGTATCGGTGCCATGCTATGACTTGATCCAAATGTCATTTTATACTTTTTTTTTTCTTTTTTATTTGCAATGTTTGCAATCACTTTGAGAGGTTTTGAGTTCTGTTGATCCAATATTTACTAATTTGTGTGTTTCTCTATATCAGTTTTGGCTGTAAAATTGTAGCTTCCTCATTGCCTTCAAATCATGCAACAAAACTGCCTTTCAACATGGCTGATCCCACCTAGTCAATGTCAGGGTGTGTTCAGGTCATGTTTGAATACATCGTTCACACCCAACTTACTTAACCAAAATCAAGTACACATATAGGCCTACAATACAGTAATGGTTTACTTTGGATCACTATACATTATTTATGCAGTTTAGATAAATTAAGTTAATGTTAAGTTAAATTATTAACTAACAATACTGCAGTTGCAGTGACCATGAACTTACCTGTTATCATGTTATCTGTCAGTTACTGAGAAGGATGACAACTGAAAAGTCAAAATGCCTCCCACACTCTTTGTACATGACATTCAAGGAATAGAAATGGTCTCTGACTGATAAATAACATTGTAAACCTGAACATTGTTCCCTTGGCTAAAAACAGGTAATTGTCCCCCTGGCTGAATATATGAATTCAATGTCAGGATCATGACTCAATGTATGGGTATGGTGAGTGGTGATTATGGACTATTTGGCTGCTGGTCCTGTCTGTTTAAGAGGAGAAGAAGAAGCCACCGCCCTCTGACAGAGGAACTGATCTGGCGATGCCAGGTCAGCAGGGTGGACTGTGAGAAAGCCACACCTTTCCCCCCAAACAAGGGGACTGTCTGCATTAAGGTGGAAGTTGGGGAGTTGGAGGGAAGGATTACAATGGATTGCAACGGCATTGCCCAGGTGAGTTTACCTGAGATTTATATAACATACGAGGAAGTGACCTAATGAGACAGCAATTATTCAATAATCCTAATGAGAGAGCAATCATTGAATAATCCCTGCCCTGAATTTTAGCCTAAGCTCCTAATACGCTTTTTGTTCCTGTTGAAATTTCTCATAGTTTAAAAGATTTCATTTAAATAGGTAATATACAATGTCATATTTGTTAGTGGATCACTTATGCTGACCTTTTCCCTGTTCTCTGTAATTTACATTCTGTATAAAAACTTTGTTTTAATTCAAATTATTTCTGCAGTGTAAAAATAACAAGAGCAGTGAAATGATAAAAAGGATCCAACATTTCAAAAAAGAAAGGTATTTAGATTAGTCTACTTTTTTTTGCAACTTTGGTACCATTCAGTGGAGTAAAAATTGGAAATGGGGACTTGAGCTGAAACCTCCAGACAGAAGGGCTACCATTTTAAACTGTGTCATTCTAGCACATTCAACAAATGCTTGCTACAATATTCATACTGTAAAGCATTCCCAAGAATGAGAATGAGGGACAGGTTTTTCTAACTAGCTGCATTTTAAAATCTCTATTGCCAATTAGATTTTTTAAAAATTGGTGTTGCATGGTAGAGTGGTATGGTACACCTGATGAGGTGTGACTAAAGCTTAAAGCTGTTTCATATGACATGTTTATCGTCAGGGCAAGCCATGAATTGTAATTATAGGGCGGGAAAAGGTTTCCAGATCTCCAGGCCAAAAGCAATGCATCTGTCAAAACATGCACAGCTTTTCTTAACATCTCCTTTGCGGCAATGGTGATCCAATATATATTTTTAACTGTAT
This sequence comes from Acipenser oxyrinchus oxyrinchus, assembly GCA_030684275.1. Classification (NCBI taxonomy): domain Eukaryota; kingdom Metazoa; phylum Chordata; class Actinopteri; order Acipenseriformes; family Acipenseridae; genus Acipenser; species Acipenser oxyrinchus. The sequence continues at coordinate 52,234,835 of CM060250.1, forward strand.
ATGAAATTAAAGTGTCAGAAAGTACTGTTATATCTGATTTTTTTTATTTTTATTTTATTTTATTTCTGCTTAGGAATTTAAAGGGTATAGCAGTAAGACTATTTAAAATCAACATTTCTTCATTATTTCATGTACCATGTAAGGTTCAATAAAATACATACAGTACATGAAAACAGAAAATAAAACCTGTTTCATAAAGTTACAAATAACTAGTCAAATGGTCTGAATTGTCTAAGTTTCAAATTGTATGGTTGTTTTTTTTTTTTAAACTGTACCCCTTCTGTCTGGAGGTTTCAGCTCAAGTCCCCATTTCTAATTTTTACTCCACTGAATGGTACCAAAGTTGCAAAAAAAGGGTGAACAATCTGATTAACAAATTCAATTATGGTATTTAATATTTCATTTATGCTGGTTTAGGAGAGAATACCGACAGTAATTCTTAAAACGTTTAACCTATTAGATAGTTTCTAATTAATCGTAAAATATTATCTTGTCTTTTTAAATGGATACTGAAGTATCTTTAGGTCTTAATGCTTTATAGCTGAACGTGCATAAAATAAGAGCTTCACTTTTCTGTCAATAGGCTTTTTCCAATGAAGATACTGTACATTGTGTTTTCTGATAACTCATTGCATTTGATAAAGTTTCACTAAAGGTGTTGTCAAGTGTTTATTGTGAATTATGAATTCAATAGGAATTTCATTTGAAATCAGTAGGAAATCATATGTTAATTACATTGGAATTACAGAGACTTATTTTAAACTGTTACCCAGAATCTCGTATCAGGGACACTGCATTTCAATTTTTATATCTCGTTACCACATTTCTTTAGTCTGGCGTTTCAACAGTCATTAGTACTTATAGTCGTAACATGTTATTGCTTTTCATGTTTCGTTTCTTTTTTTTACTTTTTAAACGTATTTGTACTCTTATGTGCAGCACTTTGGGATGATTCTTTATGCATTTGTCCGCATCATTTATTTTACAGGATACATTTGTATCCACCCCTATCGAACGAAAAAAAAAATCGTTTGCATAAATTATCCGAATTTCACCTGTTTCCATCACAGTTGTCGTGCTTTTTTCCATAAGCGTTAGTTTTAGCGCATAAAAAAGTTTCATGTGAACATAGCAGTATTGTTCTGAGCTCATACAATTAGCACAGAAAGTTGAGAAACTGCGTTTACTCACGACAAACAAGATGACAGATAGGAGGAAACCCAACCCCCAACTGTATACTTTCCCAAATGAGTTGTGCAAAACCAACTGGGCGTTTAAGAATACAAGGTGTGGCTTATTTATACTGCTAAAGGTGGTTTCTAAAGTTGCCAGTCGTTGTGAGCATTAAGACAGTGAAGGTGCCATTTGCTGTGTTGGTTCATTTTCGTAGAGTTGTTTCTATTGTATGGGGAGGTCAAAATGAATGCATATGGCTCTGAGTCCAAGCTCAATTTAATGGGAAGAAGAACTAATTCCAGGCCTGACATAAACACGTACACTTTCTCCCAAAGGAGCGAGGGACCCATCAGAGGCAATGGACATCAGCAGGAATATTCAATGGACTATTCAACGGGAAGGGAGTTTTACAAGGGTGGTCCACAAGTCGCCGCAAGGTCTGTATTTTTTTTAACATACCTTTTAAACGAAGACGTCTTTTTAAAATGTATTTATTTATTTATGTTTTACAATAGCTAGGATTAAACTGCAGTACCGGTGTTGTGTAATACTCTGTATCCCATATTATTCTGCATCCCCTGCTTATTGTACTACATGCAATCAGGTGGTCTGGCGATTCGTCTTCCGCACTTTCGCCACGGGTTGTTTTGTTGGAATCGCGAAATTAACACTTTTTTCTAATGTTAAGGTTTGGTTAAGGGTGAGGGTTAGTCTATATTTGTAATGTTAAGGGTGAGGGTTAGTCTATATTTGTAATGTTAAGGGTGAGGGTTAGTCTAAATTTGTAATGTTAAGGGTGAGAGTTAGTCTATATTTGCATTATTACGGTACAGTGTTTTTTACTATTCAAAAACGCTTGATTGCATATAGTACAATGAGCAGGGGATGCAGAATTTTACACAACACCGGTAATAAAAATGTAGTTAAAAAACCTGTTTATCAGACATGCATATTTATTTAGGTCAACTTTGTACTGCATCACTTGTGCACGTACTTTTTAGCACCAGAGTGGCTAGAGCCGGCTGACTTATTAGGCTTTCTGGGCTTTCTTAGTACAAATTCTAGTACTGTCAGTAGTTTGATATGATGATCAAAGAACTATAAATGGCTATATTTTATTGGCCTTAAGTTTGGAGAAAGGAAAATGGGTAGTTAAATATTTATTTTTTACACGTAAATATGTAGCCGTAACCTTGTGTGTGCAGATTGAATTGGTGAGTGGATTACAAGTCTTTCACAATGCGATTATTACAATACAGTATTTGGTTGTATTTCAAAACACTATAATAAAAGTAATAGTTGTTGCATTTATTTAAATATGTTTTATGTGCTAATCAGGAAGTGAAATCTGAAGCCAGTTTCTCTGCTAGTTTATCTACTGTACAAAATGTGCGTTTGATTTCTTTTGTCATGACCTGTATTTAATAAAACTTCATTAAACACGAATAAAGAAAGCACGCAACTTGTTACATGCTCTCTGTTTAATTACATTTTGTTTAGAGTTATAATGTCAGTTATAATTACAGAAATAAACAAAAATCACAAAGTAGAAAAATTGTAGGTAGCAGGAACGGATTTAAGTAATGTAGAAGTTGGTCTAGTGTTTTTGTAAAAGCGTTTTTTATTGCTTTTGATGGTTCAGGTGCAGAATTTGTTAAAATAAAAGGCAATTAGCTATCTAGTTTCATTACTCTATAAAAACCGAGCCAGTGACCCCAGGCTTGTTTGCACGTTGATATGCAAAAACTAATTTGAGAGAATTAGTTATGTCATGTTCAAAATCTGTTTTATTTTCATGCATTTTAATTAATTAGTTTGCTTTATATATATATATATATATATATATATATATGGAACGGAAAAAAAATCATTCACATAAATGAACCGAATTTCACCTGTTTCGTCACAATTGTCGTGCTTTTTTCATATGCATTATGCATATGCAGTTTTAGCCCATTAAAAAAAGTTTAATGGGAACATAGCGCCATTGTTCTAAGCTCAAATCGTTAGCAGGCAGACAGACTGTGCGTTTACTCATGGCAAACAAGATGACAGATAGCAGGAAACCCAACCCCCAACTGTATTTAAATACCTTCCCACCAGCAAAAATTAGTTGTGGTAAACCAACTGGTTGTTTAAAAATACAAGGTGTGGCCAGGGCCATAACCAGAGCTGACATTCTACCAAGATCAAACTTGGGTTTCAAGCAGTAACTGGCAGTATTTATATGACTGCTTGATATTTACTATTCAACCTCCAAATCTATGTTACACGACAAACCAACAAAGAACATTAAGGAGTCTTTACTTCTTTACCAACATTTATGATAGATAGCATAGCTAGTTACGGACACAGGTTCGCTTATTTATTCTAAAAAAAAGACAGTTTCTAAAGTCGCCAGTCGCTGTACTCATTCAACCTGCCATTTGCTGTGTTGGTTCATTTTCATTGACTTTTCGTAAGGTTACAACCAATAAGGATTCAACATTCTCTTTAAGAGCACCTGTTCATCTGCGATAGCAAACAAAGGACATTTTTAAACCAAAAAAAAGGAAAGAGACAAAAGCGCAAAGAAATTAAAAATGTCCAGCAGCCCAAGTGAGGAGGATGATAAAGCCCCTCAGGCAAGGCTACAAAATAAAATAAAAATTAATCTGTAAGGCTTTGTCTGACCTGCCTGGCACTTGCAGCATCTGCAACCTCCACCACTGGGGCTTCAAGTTCAGCATCTGCTTCCCTCAAACCCTGTAATCTGTCCTCTGTAAGTTAAACATCTCATCCATTATGAAGAGCTATGTTATGTAAAACACAACAAGAACACCAGGAAACCCATACCTCCCAATAAAACCCTGCTTTGTATTTTGTTGCAGCTTATGAGAGACAGGAATGGATGAATTTTCTTGTAAACAGTATGCTCTCCGCATGTCTCCTTCCAGGTCAGCCTGAAGCAGTTGGCGGATGTCAGTGATTGTTTGTCTGTTGAGGCAAAATTGGTGCATACATTGTGTGTCAGACAGGCTTAGGAAAGACAGATGACTTCTAAATATTTGGCAATGTCTCCTCCTCCTCCTCTCTTTGTCTGACCACGCAGAAATCCACTGCACACTCCATATTTCTTTTATTTCTCTTTTTTCTCTCTGTCTTTTCTTTGCCTGCTTCCCTGGTAGTTTCAGCAGTATTTATAGTCAACCATGTCATTTGCACACAGTTTAGACCTGGTTTTCATGTGTCAATTGAAATGCAAACGCTAACACTGTTGATGGTTTGCTAAATCGCTACATTTGTATGTAAGTGAGGACCATTCCCCTAAAGCTCAGCACATGTCAAGTGCTAACGTTGACTTAACGGGTGGGCACTAAAACACTGTTGTTAAATCACATAGGTGGGCAAAGTCTGTTTGCCCACACGTGCGCCTGATTCTGGTGCGCTAACTGTCCGCAAAAATGTTTTGCGATTGCCTTAGGGGTTTGCGAACATTACTAAATAGGGCCCTTACTCTTTCTCCCAAAGGAGCGAGGGACCCAGCAGAGGCAATGACTATCAGCAGGAATATTCAATGGACTATTCAACGGGAAGGGAGTTGTACAAGGGTGGTCAACAATTCACAGCAAGGTCTGTATTTAAAAAAAAAAAAAATGTAGGTAATATATCAGTAATGAAAAAAAAAATTATCAGACATGCAAATGGTTAGTTAAATATTTATTTTTACACGTAAATATGTAGCCTTGTGTGTGCTGATTAAATTGATGAGTGAATTACAAGTCTTTCACAATGCGATTATTACATACAGTATTTGGTTGTATTTCAAAACAGAATAATAATAATAATAATAATAATAATAATAATAATAATAATAATAATAATAATAATAATAATAATAATAATAATAAAGTTATTGCATTTATTTAAATATGTTTTATGTTCTAATAAGAAAGTGAAATCTGAAGCCAGTTTCTCTGTTAGTTGAGCTGCTGTACAAAATGTGAGTTTGGTTTCTTTTGTCATGACCTGTATTTATTAAACTACATTAAACACGAATAAAGAAAGCACGCAACTTGATAATGCTCACCGTTTAATTACATTTTAATGAGTAAAAATAAGACCATAGAAAATGTACAAAACACATTTTTAAAATGTGAAATTAAAAAGGTCCTTTTTATGAATAGAATGCACATCATTTGTAATTTTCCAGGATAATATGTTGCATATCAATTGATCATATCCAGGCAATGTATTTTTCCAGTATGTAAACAGCTTACCAATGGGTAAAGCGGTATACAATATTTGCAGCTGATTTAGAATGTCCTACTTATTTATTTATTGTTTATTTTTGGTTATTTATTTGAACCTTATAAAGTATCCAGAGAATTATTGTTGAGCTGAGATTCTGTGCCAAAAACAATAGATAGTCAGCATTTCTCCCATAGCATTCAAATATCATGATAAATATTTTTGTAAAAACTGAATATCACACTGTGATACAGTCACCACTGCTTAGAATGGGCGTGTTTGTGTTAACGTGATTCACCGGCATTAAGGTATAAACACCCACATAATAACCTGACATTCAAAATGTCCCCCAATCACCAGTAGAGTAATCAAAACACACAAGCATGTATGCAGTTAAACATCTTTAAGACACTCATTACACTAATAAAAAAGATGTATTAAAACCTATGAATGTAATAAAGTACACCAATCCGTCACGTATCGAAATGCGATGGGAACAGAGTAAGGGTGGATATGTAAAAAGGCAGTTAAATGAATCCTGTTTTAAATACCATTATACAAATCTGTTACAATTACTGTACGTTATTATTATTATTATTATTATTATTATTATTATTATTATTATTATTATTGTTTTGAGATTCAGCTTTTATTAGGGAGATCCCCTAAATCCCTTGTTTAGAAAGATACAGGGTATTAATGCTTGTGACAGAGTAGGTGTGGATGACAGGCAGGAGCCCGAGACGGAGGTTGAAGTTGATACGCCCCGCGGGTGAACAGGATTTATGTACATATTGTAGTGCTGAGCTGCGGGGTTTCCAGGATATAATGAGGCAGACAACAGTTGCGGTTCAAAGCCGGAGGAAACCGCTGTCTTTATTATGTTTTTAGCTTTTAGTCAACAATGGCTCTCATTCCTCTCCTCTCCTCTCACTCACACAAGCACCAAAACACACAGACAACGCTAACAGATCTGAACAAGAATAACACAGTTTACAAACACACATTATTTGCAGAGTACTCCAGTCCCTTTCCCCAGTCCATAATCAGGTCCATTCTCACACTGTCCGGAGCTTTTTGAAGCAACGTTGCATTGTTTGCTGACTGACAGAGTTCCAAGCATGCTTTAGGAAGCACACAGCATCTAACAAAGACATTTTATTTACACTGAATTTTCGTGCTGGTGCGCATCGCTTTTCTCTTTCCAGCCATGCTTGCTTGCTGTTGCAGTCAATGCTGTTTTTTCAAACTGTAAATAAACCTGACACTGCGTACAGAGATTAAATAGCTAAGGTACAGTAAAGAGGTAATCACTCAGTAACAAGGTGCAAACAGCTGATTGATTGATCTGTCAGCTTTTTTACTACAGTAAAGTGCTGCCTTTTTTATTGAAATCTATGTGAATGGCAAGATAATGAGGTGAAAACAACTGATTGGTGGATTAGTAAGAGCGATTACTACAGTAATAAACAGTGCGTTTGTTATTTAAATCTATGTGAATGGCACATAATGAGATCCAAACAGCTGAGTTTGCCCGAAATATATATGGCGTGCTTAACACGGTATATTATTATTTATTTCTTAGCAGACGCCCTTATCCAGGGCGACTTACAATTGTTACAAGATATCACATTATTTTTACATACAATTACATTATTTTTTACACATTATTTTTACATACAATTACCCATTTATACAGTTGGGTTTTTACTGGAGCAATCTAGGTAAAGTACCTTGCTCAAGGGTACAGCAGCAGTGTTCCCCACCAGGGATTGAACCCACGACCCTCCGGTCAAGAGTCCAGTGCCCTAACCACTACTCCACACTGCTGCCCCAGTTATTAAACATTGCCTTTGTTATTGAAATCAATGGGAACAGAAAATAATTTGTCCGATATAAACGGCTGCCCGAAATAACCCTGTACGGTGTAAGTGGTGGATCCTGTACTGAATGTCTTGTTTTGTTTCTCCAGCCAAGGAGATTTCCTTCAACGCCAGTCCAAAGTACAGGACCTGATGAGGCTATGCAGTGAAAACCTGAACAGAGCAGAGCTTTGTATACAGTCGGTAAGTGCAGTGCTCCCTCTAAAAATAATAAATAAGTATGTGCCCTTTTTCTGAAATATGTCATGTTTTACTTAGACATTTATAAATCATGTTGTCATCATTAGCCAATCTGAGTATACTGTGCACAAGACGACTTAGTGTTCCGTGTGCGTGTTCATTGTCAAAACACTATACAATTTCACACAGATTCTCAGATTTAAGAACTTCAGTTCAAAATGAAATAACCTATCAACATAACATATTAAGTCTATCACTGTTTTTGTTTTTCAAGAATAACTTTACAGAGTAAATTGCAGAAAATGTTCCTCTTTCCAAAAAAGTAATTAATTAAAGACTGGAGTAAATATGCTTGTATCAGGATAGAGTCTGTGTGCGAATGAGAACACACCCCTTTTCAACCACTGAATTTAAATATTACGAAAAGGTTATAGGGTTAAGGGCTATCCATACAAACATAAAACATGTTGCACACTTTCAACATCAAAAATAATTGTACAATTTTTTACGAAGATTTACTTTTAATATCAAAACATAAATCAGCCATCAGATTTTTCTTATTTTTTTGGATAATTGTAGCTATAAAATTCTTGCACTCAACCAACTATATTGTCAGCTATCAATATTGACATAAGTTTTGCAGAAAAAAACTACCCTGTAAATAAGTTGATATTTGTATTGCAATATGCTGTTCTCCCTTTCTTAGTTTTGTTGTTGATGTTATAGAATTTTGAGTTTAAACCCCAGGCTATAAAAACAGAGAACCAGTTTGCTTTGTACTGTGTCAAACTGTACACAGAAATATAATTCATGTAGTGAATGCAATGACTATATGATTCCTGATTACTAAATACAAACACAAATGTGCCGTTTCTTCAGGAGGCAAAATGTATGCTTTATGACATGGCAAACAATGGCAATATGCTATCACATGTGACACATAAGCAATAAGACGTGACATGGAGGGCTATTACAACTAAACAGTCCATAATGTCTTGTAATGCCCGATGTTGAGGGTCTTATTGCTTTTATACTTCAATGTTACCGCACAATTATTTTTATTTTAACTGTATTTTTTTTTCGTATCCTTCCACATAAGCACTCTAAAATGAACATTCTACAAAATACAGTCCTCCATTATAACGACGTTGCCTATGAACATCTCTGCAAAGTTAATGTACAAAACAGCGTCTTTAAAACTACTTTTTGCCATTGTTACTGCTTTTTACATTTTTGTCGTACTGGCCTGCAAGTATACCAGATATTTTTATCACTCACCTTGGTTGGATCTAGTCTGGTTTGTGGATAAAGATAGAAAGCTGGCAGATTCTTCTTCATTATATATTTCTCCAGTGACTTGATGGGGCAGTTTGGATCATTGGGGTCCTCATACATTTAATGATCACATTTTGATATGTGGTAAATAAAACATTACCCTTTTAAATTACTCCTGCATGTTTTATTGTAGTACAGACTTAGTTTAGTGCACTGGGGCAACTGCCGTCGGTGCCTTCCACTTTCAACAGGCGTTTTACAGTGAGGGTGTTTTTAGAGCCTCGTATTGTTAAGTCCACACATTGCTATTTTAACAAAACAATGCAGCACGTTTGCTTTTTTGTTTGAATTGTTATATTTTAATATAATCAGTTTTATGTTTTTAACTATTGAAACTCAAAGTTGGTTCACTGTGTAGGGTAAATACAAGATGGGTTTTTTTAAGTTGGGATAAAACAGATTAATAAAATCCTTTTAGATTTTTTTTCTGTTTTTAAATCTAAAAATACATTTGACCACCCTGCTAGTAGAAATAGGTTTTTCAGTTTGTCCGACATCTCCAAGGTGCTTCTATTATTTTCTGGGAAGTTTTGACTTACCCATTCTTCAATTAACGTTGTTGTTAAAAAGTTTGACATTTACTTTAAATGACATTGTGTTACAAATAAAACTGGTGGAGTGAAATTGTTTGATTTGTTTTTGTGATGCAGTTACAAACATTCTATTATATCCCTCTAGCTCAGCCAATCGGTGTGCAGGAAATCTTTCCATTAAAGTATACATTTTGAAAACAAGAGTTATCACATAACATAACGTATATGAATATACAGTACATAAAAATATTAATTTATCATTTACAACTTCTAAATGTTTTCATTTTAGGATAAGAGGTATATTGATGCTGGACAGCCCCCAAAGTACAGTAAGGAAGCCGACAACTGCATTGAAGAGGCAAATGATCTGATAGGACGAATTGACATGAGTATAATAGAGATGATGCAGATGGGTCAGTCTACAGAAGCACTGCAGAATGGGTAAACAATAGTCTTCTTTTTAGAAATCCTGAAATCCTTCACTGCTCTTTACACTTTCAACCCATGTTATTTATTTGACTGATTGTCTCGGCTACAGTACCATACTAAACATTATTGTACAAAAGGACTACAGAGAACGTGAACGCTTAGAAAAACATATTCTAAATTAAAATCCAAAGGATTTCTTGCATAAATGAGTTTTCCGTGTTTGTTGTACAATTTAAACTTATAGAAATGTTGAAGTCAGATGTTACCTTGTTCTATACTATGAAAAATGATCTATAGTGCTGTGCATTCCACCTTAAAAAGAGCAATGCGATATTTCATCATATTTGATTTTCTACATAAAAATAAACAAAATACTATTTTGATATTTTGAAATTGTGAAAATTCTCCAAAGCAATAGAAAAATGATATACAAAATACCTGTATCTTTAAAACATATTATATGTATGTCTTTTCCTGTAATATTCACATTTTAATAATTAATAAACAAAAAGCCAACAATTTATAATCCACTACATTTTTACTGTACCGTACCATTGTTTGTCTTTGTTTTATTTGAGTTATTATTTGGCCAGTTTTTTTTTTTAAACTGAGTACTGTTTGTCCGAAAGCATGTACAAATGCACCAAACAAACTCAAAACTCAAAGTCTCTTTTAACCAGACATACAAACTAAATTTGTAATTAGCAAAATCTTAAGTAGGTGTTTTAATTACATAATAATAGATAAAAAGAACGCGGTGGATCTACAGGGTGGTGATAGTCACATGACCACTTCACCCCGTTGCTGTGGGGAACAACATTCACCGCGCAACAATAAAGCTGGAGGAACCAAAGAATGAACAAGATTTATAAGACTACCGCTGTACAATAGGGCATAGAGAGAACAGTAAATGCCTGTTGCTTTAACAGCCTAAAATGACCACTATTTGTCACAAAGAAGGCTTTGACAAAACCTTTAAAAAAAAACCCGCAGAATGCAGCATTTTCTCAGGCATAAATCTTCATGGATGACATTTTAACTTCAGTAAGAAATAGTTTCAGAGCCGGAGTTTAAAGAGACCAAAACTGAAATAGAGTAACCTGTAGATTGGACAGCATCTTATGATCACATTATGTCTAATTAGCAACAACAACTACGATATTTAATAATTATTATTATTACTATTATTATTATTATTATTATTATTATTATTATTATTATTATACATTTTCCTATAAACATTATTGCAGTCTCATTATACACGGTGATGGCGCATGATAAGACTGCCCGTGTATAATAAGGTTGATAATAAAACTGCTAATCACATTTTTTTAAAATAAACTACCGCATGAATACAGCAAACCAACATCAATACCAAAACAAACAACAATGACCTGTAGATTTGTCCACAGAAGACAGGCAGAGATTTGTGGAAGAGCAGAATAACACAAGTACATTTAGTAAGAAATGACCTGAGCCACATGCCCTCTGTGGGATGTTAGACAGTGTAGACTGACAGCCCTCAGAAAGAAGAGGCTCTTGAATGATGAGGACAATTCATACAACTCCAAGTGAATTTTCTGCTCCGATTCTTAGTAATAATACATGTAGTTTTCAAAAAAGTTATTCTTCAATTGTTCAATTGTTTAAAATAAACACTGCTAGTTCTACAATTTGTCTTTTTTGTTGCCATGTACTATAGCAAATAATATACACCAAAACCAATGCTCTTGTGATTTTTGTCACCATAAACCCTTACAGCCTTATTATGCACAGCTGGGTGTACATTATTCCTTATAATAATAATAATAATAATAATAATAATAATAATAATAATAATAATAATAATACACAAACATCCAAAATCACAAAATAAACTGTCTATTTTTAAAAGAAATTACTGTAAAACTAACATTCCTAACAGCTTCAAAGCTATGTTGAACTATGTGCACGCACTGCAGTCCTTCATACCCACATTCAACGTGTGTATATTGTAATCTGTCAAGTGTTATTTCATCTGTAGTATTTTGTATTTCATTATATCCTGATGTAACTATCACTGACACTGTTATCTGCTCTGTTACTGAATCGGATTTTGTCATACTTGTACTTGCTAGAACCAAAGTAATTGTATTTATCTTGCTCTTAATTGTATTATTACTTGTACTGTGATTCTTGAAATGTATTTTTGTTTATGACTGTAAGTCGCCCTGGATAAGGACGTCTGCTAAGAAATAAATAATAATAATAATAATAATAATAATAATAATAATAATATACTGTACTATTCATAACATTTTGATACTATAATGCTGTAAACCAGTATTTTATTTACAGATCAAGAATAACAGTACAACAGAGTATGGGTCACAGAAATGCACTTTTAAATTCCTGTACTTTTTGAATACTTACAGAATATGCATTTTGTGTCAGTTTTCAGTCGTTATGAAGGATTATGCACAGGATGCCATCTGTACACAGATGTATTTTGACACTATTTGATCGATTTTTAAAAATATATATTTATAACTGCTCACCAAGGCCTCCTAAAAGTATGAGGTGAAATGTGTCTTTTCTGCTTTTTAGGTCTATTCAGTTGAAAGAACAATTACGTGCCACACATTATGCCTTCAATAGTATCCGAAAAACTTATACCATTCCAAGAAAGAGTACTGGATCATGGGCAGACAGTTCGGCAAGCTTCCAAGATGCTATGGCCTGGATAACACAACAGAAGGTAAATATATATATATTTTTTTATACTTTCAATCAAAAGCATACACATATTTGGAAAGTAGTTAGTATGGGCTGGGTGGGTTACAGCAAACAAAATTATATAACCTCTGATGGTGATCTGCTTTTGCACAATACTGGTAGCTGTATTATGAAAAAAAAATATTTATGCTAGGAAACATTTTATATTTATGATAAACTTGGTTGGTTTCAATTTGTATGTGACCCAAGGTATGATAAAACTGCATATTGATCCCTGTTAAATAAACACTACTCTTGCATAAGACTGTGGTAAAACCGGGGGAAGCTTGGCAAGCTGTAATTATAGGTGTGTCCCTACCTTTTGCACACCTTTTAAGTTGCAGGGTATAAAATGCATAAAATAGCAATTTAGTGGAAAATGAGTAATCCGTGACATTTACTGTTAAAACTGGATACAATTATTATGGTGTGTTGCAAACATAGTATTTTTTTTAAAAGCTCATGCTGTAATAGGTTAATAGGTCAATAAAAACAATAGGTCGTTCTTGAATATTTTTTATGCTGTTGAAACAAATAATTAACTAAATATTTTTTTCTTTTTTTCTCACAGCGCCTAATAGAAACTTCACCATTTGGGGAAGACTCCTCAGCTATCGAACAACAGATTTACACCCAGAAGAAATTTCATAGTTCACTTGAACGGGCTCCTGAAATACAAAGGGCCAGAGCAGATGCGGTGCGTTTCAATAAATAAAGTATCAATCGCATCAAAAAGTTCACACTTCAACTGTGTTTCTTTATAATAATAATCTGGTCTTCACCTCCCTATTTTTTCTCCAGATGGGTAACAAAGCTGCTTTGAATGCTCTGGATCTAGAATTCGACTCTGTGATGGTAAGAGAAGGATTCTTTTGGTTTGTTTTACTGTTTTTGACTTATTTACATTTTCTATATAAGTTAATTGACCATTTTTCTGTTTTTGACATGTCAATTAATGACTCATAGGGATCCTGTGTCTTTATGTGCAAACTACCATATGAGAAGTGCACTTTTTTATAGATACATTGCCATTGTTACCCAGAATCATTTGTTTCACACTATGAAGCTGCACATGAATGTTTTAAGTGCATCTTGAAGTGATCTGTCCTGTCCACTTGTCAAGCATATTTATAAAGTTATAATATTTAACATTAATACCTCAATATCCTAGGCAGCACCCCCACTATGTTGGTAATATACAAACATTCATTAATATTAATTTCTTAATATACAGGATGACACATTCATTATGCGATTAATATTCAAATATAAATATAGGGTTTTAGTCCTTACCAAATTTAATATTTCTTATGAAATTATTTTCACCATTCCATTATTCTCTGTTTTCAAATATATCAAAATAATTATGAACATAATACAAAATAAATATGAGGCTAAGTTATAAAAATATGCTTTTCAGTTTCATTATCAAGAGAGGTTAACCAGTCAAATAACCAAGTCAATAAACTAACATTCAAAGTTCAAATATATATGTTTAAGGATCTCAAATCAATCATAAATGATTACCTTAGTATTCATAACAGGCAAAAAGAAACTCAACATATAAAAATGATTAAGTTTATTAAGGCTCTCAAAAGTAATAAGAATATAAAAGAAATCATGGTACCATAATTATAAGTGTAGACACAAGCAGAAATAAAACATAAAAAAAAAAATTCATAAGCAAGCAGAAATATGTTGATAAGTGTATACAGGGAGTAACAATTATAGCTTTGTATACAATGTGTTCACAAAGGGTGGCATATTTTCTTTTTAATCTAAGTGTTCATAACCTTTTTAAAATTAGCCACATGTTCGAGTTAGAGAATATTAAAAATGTGTTTTGACACAACTTTGAGCACTATCCTATTACACAGCCATAGTTATGCCTTGCTAGGGGGCATATACCCAGTTACTATATTTTTACATATACTATAGAAAATGGTTATTCAATTCTGATGAAACTTGGTAACTGTATAGATTACTAGAATGTGAGGCTATATGGAGGAATTGGTCCTCTGTCCAATAGATTTCTATCCTCCAGAAGGAGGTTCTAGGGTGTAGTTGTAGAGGTGCACAGACCTTCATTCTCAGTGTTATTCATCTAGGTTGAAATCACAGCTGCCAAACTTGAGTACTTATGGTGTGTTTCTTCGTTCCTCTCAGAAAATGTCCAATGAGAGAACTGATCAGCTTAGGCAACTGCAGAACATCATTGAGGAAATATCTAAAGAGATCATGTGGGTGAATGAGCGAGAAGAGGAGGAGCTGGTTTATGACTGGAGCAACAAGAACACTGCTATTGCCAAGAAGCAGGAGGATTACTCAGTAAGCAAACCCTTGGAATATTGTATGCAGTTCCAGGGGTGGCATGCTCATAGGTTGCAGGGCCCAAAAGAAAAAAAAAAGATGATTTCTGTAAAGTGTGGATATAGGCCTATACCTACCCAAGAATCAATTAGCTACATTTCAGTTTATGTTGCTCAGTATCTGTGTGTAAAAATGTTATTCTTCATTAAATTGGTGATTTTGTGACAGCATTTTGATATTAAGGCCTTTTTTAACACAATAACCTACAGTATTGCCATTGCACTTTTTTACACCTCAGCTCCGCACCAAAACATTTGATGGAGACCACATGGTTTGGGCTGCAAATATTGTACACCAAGCACCTGTCATGAGACCAGCCCCTGTAAAGTAATACATTTGCCTATATTTCCATTTTAATTACATTTGATTCTGTTTTTCCAGAAACTGATGAGCTTATTAGAGGAGAAGGAAAAACAGCTGAACAAACTCAAACAAAAAGTCGATGTCATGCTCAAAAATAACCACCCTGCTTCTGACAAGATTGAGGTGAGTTCAGGGAACAACCAACATATATAGTGTCTGTAGCTAAAAGATATTAAAGCCACACTTTTAGCTGACATGTTCTACCTAAAAGTATTTATTGTACTTTAATGGAAAGGTACCTTTACTTTTCAAATTAAGTTTTAATTTAATGAAGTGCAAAATCTCTGTTTTATAAATACTGTGCTTTTTCATTTACTCGTAAACACTGGAACACAATTTCTTCCTATAATTACTACTTGCTATTGCTCTATTTTTACTTCAGGTTTCCTCCAAGCCTTTAACTGTCAATACCTGCACAAGTGCAGTTTTCTGAAATTGAATTTGTTTGACTGAAGTAGGGACACCTGTATTGGCAGAGTGATTACATTAAGGATTCTTAAACTTGACACATTTTAATCAGGGACAGTGAGATTAATTCAGATGCATTGTTGTTTCTTAAGGCATACATGGACACCCTGCAGACACAGTGGAGTTGGATTCTTCAGATCACAAAGTGCATTGATGTTCACCTAAAGGAAAATGCTGCCTACTTCCAGGTAAATCTGTCTGTTTCTTTGCATTATGTACAAACACATTGGGGTCTGCTGTAATGATCTAAATGCTGCTGCCCTAATCCTCGGAAACCTCTATCGAAAACATCTTTCACCATATTTTTATTCTATTAAGTAATGCTATTAAGGGGTCCCATAAATCAACTCTGGGAAAACACCAAAGGGATTAATGGAAACTTAAGGGCAGCAGTATTAAGATCTGTTTAGATCATAGAAATACCCCATTCACTGCTTTTTGAGCTAATGACTGAATCACTGAGGAGTCACTAAAAGTTGATTTGAAAAGTACATTGAATGATATAATTACATTTGAGTCATGAAACTTACGTGCAACTCCATTTCATACGTTAACTCTTTTTACTTTGTTGCATTGCATTCTTTAGTTCTTTGACGAAGCTCAGGCAACTGAAAGTCACCTCAAGAAACAACAGGAAACTATCAGGAAGACCTTCCAGTGTGACAAGAACATGTCACTGCCTCGCATACAGGATTTAATTAAGGAGTTGGAGGTATTCCTTTTATTACACAAAAAACAAACACTGTTGTTTTGTTTTGAGGGAGAAGATTACAAAAAAAGATTAATAAAACATTACTACTACTGATTATAATTTTTTGTTGGGGCGGGGTTAAGGCTGGACGAGCTTTACCCTGCTGTTCACATATATTGATGTTTAGGTGTTGAACAGCCCCCTTGTGGTTAAAACTGAAAATAATAACTAAAATAAATAATCACCAGTTGTCGTCTCTTGAGAGTTGCAACCTCATTTTGTACTTCTCTTTGTTTCTTGTATTAAAAGAATGCAGCAGTGTTCCATCTGGCTTAAATATACTTAAGTATTTAAGTGTGTTGTAAACCTACCTTGAACAACACAGGTTTACAAGCTTATACAATCTTATCAGTATCCTACCCTTGTAGGTGAGATAAGGTTAAAAGCTCTAAGCCCTCAAGCAAATCCTGGTTTTCTTGTGCAGCTGCTCAGAATGTTCACTTGTGGTAGTAGCTGATTCCCTACCAGCGTCAGCTCTTTTACAGTATTTGTAGAACACAGTATTAAGCATGTTTGAGGTGGGAAGGAAGGTTCTTCCTTTAACAGCTAAACAAACAATTCAGCAGAGTTTGCTATCTGATAAAGGCACAGAAGCTGAAATGCAAAAGAATGTTGCAAACATACACCAAAGATGTATAGTTTAGTGCAAAATTAACATAATGGTGAGTCACTGTAGATTGAATTTCATGATATTATGATTATGTGTTCACAAATGTTTTTAGAATGAACTGGAATATATAAACCAGGGAGAAATAAACACGTGGCCAAAGGCGCTTCTTAGTGGTCCCTTTCCTATGTCTTACCCTGCAGAAAGAGAAAGAAAAAATGTTGGAATACAGAAGGCAGGTCCGCAATCTGGTGAGCAAGTCCCAAAACATTGTGCAGCTGAGACCTCGTAACCCAGACTACAAAAGCAGCAGCCCTGTCATTCTGAAGGCCCTTTGTGACTTCAAACAGGACCAGGTTAGTAAAAGACATGAAGGACAAATGTCACAGTTTATATACCATAGTTTAAGGGTTGTATGTATGGTCCAGGACAGCTTTTTGGTATTATGTAGAAATTGAGACCTCTTGTGATAGATGCATGTTTTTCTTTTTATTCTTGTTTCCCAGGGAAACATTAAGATTCTCCCAACCATAGAACAGAATTAGGGATGTATCTCCAGTTTGGATAAGAGGGTCATTTGGATAAGAGGTTCTGCTCTAGATGGTAGAATGTATTGTTCATCTCTGACTTATGGCATTTAACTGTAACGAACACCTTCTATACAATATATCCATTTAGTAACCCTCGTTTTTTACTTCCAGAAAACCATCCGCAAAGGCGATGAAGGAATCTTGGTAGATAATTCACAGCGCAGCAAGTGGCAGGTGACTGGTCCTGGGGGACTGGATATGATGGTTCCTTCAGTTTGTCTCATTGTCCCTCCCCCCAATCCACTGTCTACTAGCATCGCTACCAAGTAAGTTAACTGCTGGACTTGGTACACTTCCCATTAATCTGCATCTCTGTACCACACAATAAGCCATTCCATTACAGATTGAATAATGGGAACATTTTAAGATACATTTATTAAAAAAAAGACTAAATTCCCTTACCCTGATGTTATTGTTTTACCTTTGGTTTTTACTTGGTTTATAAATACTACTGTATTACCATTAGCTTAATAATGTGCTTCATCTGCAAGCATGATTTTTTTTAATATATATACTGTGGTAAGCATGATTTTTTATATACCTTGGTATGCAGATGTGAGATTGCTCAGCAGACTTCTATCAGCTACAGTCTAAAGGGCTTATCATTAGAAAGTTAAAGTTAGATACATTTTGTAACACTTGAAATTACTCAGTGAGACCAGTCAGACTGAGAGCTTTTTTTTTTTTATCCCTCCCCCTCCACAGGATTGATCAATACCACGAAGCCATTATGTCAATCTACAACCAATTGTATATCAACATGAAGAGTCTGTTATCCTGGAAATACTGTATGATGGACATTGAGAAAATCCGCTCCTTGACAATCTCCACGGTAACAGTTCATCAACATATTTATTATGAAAAAAAAAAATCTAATAAAAAAAAATCTGCTTCTCTACTATTAATTGTAGACTGCACGTTGTCATTATTACAATACATATTCTTAAATCGTTCATAATTAGGACTATGAATATCATAAAATGTTGAGTTAAAATATATTTTTTTTGTCTAATTGATCACCCTGTGTTCTTGAATTCAGCTCCAGACAATGCGTTCTGAAGATTATCAGCTGATTATCAAGAACCTGGATAATCACTACCAAGAGTTCCTGAGGGACAGCCGGGGCTCAGAGATGTTTGGTGATAACGATAAAAAGCAGATGCAGGATAGTTACAGTGGTGCAACAGACTACTACAAAAACTTGATTGTACGACTTCCTACTACGACTTCCGGTAAGCAAAGATTTTAGTTTCTGATTTATAGTGCAGCCATGAAAGATGTCTGTGGGTGGCTATTTTGTTAAACAGATGTAAATATGTGAATTACTAAAGACAGAAGTTTAGTTTATTACTTATTACTTTTACTCTTGTAGTGAAGTACACCTCACGTTTTACTTAAAGGGTTAAAAAAGATAAACCAGGAAAGAAAAAATGTAGGACCAGAGATTAATTTAACTTTTGTTCGTTTAGGGAAAAAAAATAAACAAAACAAAACCACCAAGTCTCACACTTTGCGAAAACCTTCTGCAGATATTTTTAGAGAGGGATGTTTTTTTTAATATTTTGCATTGAAGCCGCCTTGTTTCTTGTTGAAAAAATTATAGATTCAAGGCATGCCATAAAATCTGATAAATGTTTTTTGGTTGCAGTAACAAGAACTGTTGTAGTTCCAAACAACTCTAATCCAGTGACATCCACGAGCGTCTCGACCAGTCATAGTCCGGTCAGTCAGAGCCTTCTGTTGGACCTGCAGGAGCTTCGTGTGCGTCTGGAAAATAACGAGTCTGGATTGACCCAGCACATTCACATCCCACTGGATGAAGACGCAGTGAAGGACTGTTACAACAGGATAACCACTCTGGAGGTATGGCATTTCACTTCACACTGTGACAACTACACATTTCACTCCTTACGTTTTTAGAACCTTTATCTCGTAATAGAGTAAAGCAGGGCTTTGTTAAGAAATAGATAAATATGTTGTTTTAATTATTTTTAAATGTAAAATATATGTTGAAGAAACATGAATAAACAGTATTTATGTGGTATGTTTTCAATGTTTGGCTCTGTAACATTTTTTAAATAGGAACTAACATTGTTTTTGTTGTTTTTATGATTACGATTTTTATGGTAAGATGTTTTCAGGAGTAAAACTGCCTTTTCCCCCATTCATTTAAACACTATCATGTCTTTTAAAACAGGGCATGCAAGGAGAATTACACAAAATCCGAGTTGATTTCATGAGAATAAGGGAGAGCAATTTAAAGCATCTTTCTGAAATTAAGGATCCTGACACCATAAACTTTCTGAATGGAGAGGTTGCTTTCATAAACAGAAAACTGACTAACCTAGATTCCTTTTCTGGATCCTATTTAGAAAGGTAAAGATGCAATGTTTTCTAATAAGCCGACACCTGAAGACCATTAATCAAAGCTTAAAGCAAGAGCTATGCAAGAATGACATAAGGATGGAATTAATGTGCACCAATATAATGCATAGATGATGCAAGATTCAAACTTAGTAAGAAAATGATTGCCAGGATTATACACATTTTTTACAAAGTATTTTAGTGGCTACAATTTTTTGCATGGGTATTGTACTTTAAAACCAAACAGGTACTTTAACACCAAATTAATATAATGAGTTTGTTGAAGCTGTTACACATTTATTGTATGCAATTATCTTCCTAAATGTAGTGTTGTCTGGGTTGTTTTTTTAAATGTAAATGCAATAAAAGAATAAATGCAATGCTGAATGGATGTTTAGTAGATACAATTTTATTCTGTTTGTTACAGACTAAAGGCACTTAGGGCTCTATTTCAAAGTATGGCACAAGCTGAAGATACTATCAAAAAATACGAGGCCAGGCTCACAGAAGAGGAAACCATTTCTCTGGACTTCTATAAAGTAGATGCCTACAGGGAGACATTAAAGGTAACCCAAACGCTGTATCTTGAGAAATCCCTATCAAAAGCATTAACCATATGAATAGGTGTAGTGTAACAGTTTGTACAATCATTGTAAAAAGGTATCATTTTGTATAAATCGACTCATGCATCATTACAAAACAAAAAGAAGCTGAATAGTGTTTTAAACTTTAGAAATATTTGAATTTTACCAGCAAATGAGAGCAGATGTGGATCAGAAAAGAGACCTCATCAAATCCATGGAAGATGAGCTACAGAAGGCTATGTCCCACAATGGACAGATTGATGATTCTTTTCACAAGTGTGATACTGACCTTTCTAAGTACAGAGAGAAAGTGGGCCAGATGTCAGATCGTTGGCGTAGGATCCAGACACAGATTGACAACAGGTGGGTTTTAAAACATATATAATTGTTCAATAAGTCATTTCAGATGTCATTATTGAGCTCACAATGAAATGTTGACAATAATGTCTGCTGTGCATTTTCATTGTTTAAAATATTTGGTATTAATAATGGTATTCTCTTCAAAATTAGCTGTCTTTAACTGATTTCAGTATTATATTAGTATAATCCTAACAACACAAGGCCTTTGATTTCCTTATTCCAAAAAAAACAACAGCCATATTTTAATTGTGTTTATTTTTGGCTATTGGCTCCCCAGTGGACAAAACCACCTCCACAGCATTCAATGCAGTTGACTATAAAAAACAATTTGATTACCTATTTTGTTTTACCCGAAGCAGGTTGTTGAATAAAACTGTTTTTCAGATATGTGGACTTGGAGAGCCAGTTGAGACAACTTAAACACCACAGAGGAATAAGCGGGATGCTCAGTAAGTGGACTGATGATACCCGACGTCGCCAGGATACCCTGGAGGCCACTAGATTTGATGAGCCGAAAGTCATCGTAGAACAGATGAATGAACAGAAGGTATGTTTGATTTTACAGCAGTATAAGAAGATGGGGAAGTGAGACTTTATTTTTATACCTTGGTCTTGTGCACTGCTAATATCCGAAGGTAATTGTTACAGGTTCATTAATAACAACCCCAAAAATTCTTTTTTTTCAGTCAATCTTGTAGACTTTTCTTGTAAACGTTTCACAGTTACAGTATTCTTGCTATTTGTTTATAACTGACAGGCTCTGCTCACCGAAATTAAAAGCAAGAGAGGCACAGTTGAAGAGGTTCAGAAGAATGCAGATTTAATTGCAAGTGCAATAAAGGTAAGAAATGTGTTTTTTTCAGCCATGCTAGAATGTTAAGTTTGCTTTTATGAACCCTTCAAAATGTACCTTTTATGTATTTGTCTGATTTTATTTTGCAGCATAATTTAATTTATTTCTCACTTGTGAATTATGATATCTGTTCCTGGCTTCAAAGTAAAATGTTCCATTTACTTACACAGGATTATGAGCTCCAATTAGCATCATACAGTGCAGGCTTGGACACACTTCTGAATATACCTATTAAGAAGACAATGGTGCGGTCACCCTCGTCTGTCATATTACAAGAGGTATTCAGTTGCATGTTATATTGAAATATTTACACATCGTGCCAGTTTGACGAACTGTTATGAAACAGAACGGTGGACTCATGGAAACATTTTATTCTGTATAATTTTATATATATATATATATATATATATATATATATATATATATATATATATATATATATATTTATATATAATGCTATATATATATATATATATATATATATATATATATATATATATATATATATATATATATATATATATATATATATATATTTTTTTTTTCACAGCATTCAAGCACTGTTTTAAACTTTCTATAGAAACTATTAAATTAGCTTGTTTGTTTTTTTTAGTCTGCAGATCTGCAAGCACGTTATATTGAACTCCTCACAAGGTCCAGTGACTACTATAAGTTCCTGGGTGAAATGCTTAAAAGCATGGAAGAGCTCAAGGTAAGTACAATAATAAAATAAAAAGACATATATTTCTAAATATAAAATAAAAATGTAACTCATGTCATAGCAAATTAATGATGCATTGCACATAGTTTTAATTTGTATTACTATAACCTTAGGACACCATGGTGAGACTATGATTATCATTATAGCAAACACATTTGTTTACTTTATTCTGCTTCCTGAACTTCAGAAACAATAAGCATTCATAAACATTTTTACCACCACTGTAGGTAGTACCTGTTTAGTTTACAATGAGGCAAGCATACTTCATGGGGGGGAAGCATTACTCATGTTTTAGTATAAAATTGAGCATTGTGGGTTTATGCAGCTTTTATTTTCACTAGCTTGTTGGCTATGCAATCCTCTACAAATAACTGCTATTGGGGGATGCACTGCAGTTCTGTCTTCCCATGCAATAAACGGTTAAGATGGTTGCAAAATAGTAATATTCAACAATCATGTAGTGTTATGTGCTATGCTATGGCTATGCAATAATTACAATATAATATGTTAATAATGGTTAAAACTCCATTATATGTAGGTTTACATAAAACACCTGTTAACCCTGCACTGCTACAGTCATTTTAATGATCTTATTTCCATATGTTTGTATAGAATAACACATGAAAAACTCTGCTAAAGGAACAAAATTGATTTACTTCACCCTCCAAACATTGAATCACTGTCCGATGAAATGTGCAAAATTCACATTTAATTAGCCCTATTCTAACAGTTGGGTATAGAAATGTCCTACCCCAATCCACAGTCTTGTGGAATACAAGCCTGTTCCCTTCTAGGTGTGTCTCACCTCACCTTAGCATTGCAGGGTTAAAGGGGAATTAATTTGAGCACATCCATAACAGCCATCTTGACTAGAAATAATTTGATTTAAATCCCCTTTGGTTTAACCCTTAACTGTTGTGGCTGCCATACAAAGGTATACATACATGTGTTTCATTTTGCTTTTATTGCAGTCTCATAATGCTCTGCACCTTAATTCTTTTATGTAATGCCTGTGCAATGCCTTGGCTTGAAAGGCCCACTAAAATAATTATGTTGCTTTTGTACCTCATTTCACCCCAGCAGTTATGGGTTAATATTTGTATTTTGTATGTGAAACTGCAGAAGTAGATTTTACAGGAAACTTCCATTTTTAATTGTTCAGATGAAGAACACCAAAATTGACCTTTTGGAGGAGGAGCTGAGGCTTGCCAAAGATGCGAATCTTGACAACTCCAACAAGAATATGTTTCTGGATCAAAACCTTTCTAAATACCAGTCAGAGTGCAATGAGTACAGGGAAAAGCTGCTGTCCCTGGAGATTATCAAAAGGAAATATGAACTGGAGTGCGGCTCTGCCAAGCAGAACCTGGACAGCACTTACAACCAGATCAAGGAGCTGAATGAAAAGATAACAAGGCTCACTTTAGAGATTGATGAGGAAAGGAGAATGAGAAAACTCTCTGAAGAGAGGTATTCACATCACCAGGAAGACTATGATCTCACCATAAAGAAAATGAAAAAGGAGCTGGATGATCTGAATTGGCAAAAGATAGACATTGAGACGACCATGAAGGACAGAGAGCGCGAGATCGAAAGGCTGAAAATCCAGCTTCAGGACGAGGCAGCACGGAAGCGTGAATTTGAAATTGAGATGTCAAAGGTAAGAAACCAACATAATCAAGAAATTATTAATCTTAAGAAATCATACGATTCAGAGGTCCATGTTACAAAGACAACCATTCAACAAGTAACTATGCAAAAAAAAGAGGAATTGGAAGATTTTAAGCTGCAGCTTGAAAGAGCTCTAGCAGAAAAGAGGGACCTTGCAGAAGAAATACAGAGATTAAAAAACTCAATCACAGAAATAGAGCTGCGCTGGAGGAAAACTGAAGAGGCTGTTAATCAGCAAAAAGCAAGTTGTTCAGAGGAGTCTAGGAAGAGAAATGAGATAGAGCGAGAGATATATACAATTACCAAGCTTCGGTCTGAAGAAAGCTTGAGGTATAAAGAATCCTTGCAGGATGCCTCAAAGGCTGTTCAAGATAAAGCCAAGGACATTGAGAGACTCGAACAGTCGTTGGAAGAGGAATCAAGAAAAAGGAAAGAGTTAATTATAGAGATGCAGACAATTACCAAAAAGCAATCTGATGAAAGCTTCAGGTATAAGCAGTCCATGCAAGATACCTCAAAAGCAATTCAAGACAAGGTCAGAGAAATTGAGACACTCAAACAGTTGTTAGAAGAGGAATCAAGAAAGAGGAAAGCCATAGAGTGGGAAAATGATGAACTGAAACAATCTCAAATTGATCTGCAGAAAAAGAACACATATTCCACTGAAACAGTGCAAAAACTAAAGATATCAGAGCAAGAGCTGAATGTTATTAGGGTTAATCTGGACAAGGTATCCAGAGAGAAAAGCAGAGCAGAGCAAGATGCTGCTCAGTTTCAAAACAGCTTAAAAGAAATCCGATTTATAAAAGAAAAACTAGAGGATGAGCTTGCTGTGCATAGAAAAGCTGCATTGGAAGAGAGCTCCAAGCGAAAAAGGGTAGAAGAAGATCTAGAGCGTATGAGATGTGCATGCAAAGAACATACCAATACAATCAATCAGCTCAGACTGAAGATTGAAGAAGTCTCCATTGTAAAGCAAAGGAGTGAACAAAACCTGAAGGGTCAACAGGAGTCCTTGGATAAGACCCTGAAGGAAAAGCAACGCACCACTGATGAACTTAACCTCCTGACAGCTGAACTGAAAGCCTTGCAGCGCAAGCTTCTCCTGGAGCAGGAGAATGTAAAAGAAGCCAATCAGAGAAATGAGCAATTGTACAGAACAATAGAAGAAAAGAGTAAGATTGTGAACGACAGCAAATCTGAAATAGACAGACTGCAGTCCCTCACTCAGAACCTCACCAAAAAGCGTTTGAGGTTAGAAGAGGAGCTAAGGAACCTGAGACAAGAATTGGATGACATGAAAATGAATAAAGATAACTGTGATAGTGATAAAACTGCTCTGATTTCTGAGCTACAGCTTCAACTGCAGACGAGCAGCAAAAGAACACTTGAGCTCCAGGGGCTCGTTAATGAATTATCAAAGGAAAGGGAAAAGTTCAGACTGGAAATGGAAAAATGTCAGAAACAAACTATGGAGGTATACCATTTTATATATATATATATATATATATATATATATATATATATATATATATATATATATATATATATATATATATATATATATATTATATAATATTATTTATATATATATTATTATTTATATATGTTATATATGTGTTGTATCAATGCAAACACATACAATTTAAAGAACTGGCATCAGCTTGTCATCTTTTTTCAATAACACACTTTTAATTTTGCATGCATGTTCTTTGCTATAGCTTTCCTGTTTTTTGCATGCATGTTCCTTGAATACATCCACAATAATTGTGGACTCCTTTCTGGGATGCACAGCATATATTGAGTTCTAAACAATACAAAAGAATGTGGATAATAAGCTATGAATCATTGGCAAACAAAGAAATTATTAAAAATGGAATTTTGGGTCATTCCGTGTGAAATCAACAGTGGGTAATACCATAACTATTTCAGTATTTCACAAAGTCTGTTAATGTGTTACTGGTGTTTAGAAACTGATCCGTACTCCTTCATTGCCTCTGTGGCCTTTAGTTCCCACGCCATAGATGTCACATTTTTTTAGCCAAAACTGCAACATTCAACAGCTTTATATTAACAACTTAAAGGGCAAATAATTGGATAGAAAATAAGTTATCTTGATTAATATGTTCTTGTTCAGGGTTCAACATTAACCATGGCCCAGCGCTGGTAGAGATCACAGTTTGGCCTGTAGTTATGAAGCACCACATGCTAATATATATAGTATAGTGCACATGGCTTCCATTTCATGAATCCAGGAAAATGGGCCAGTGTGCCAAAAAGCTGAAAAAAAGTAATTTGCAAACCATTTTTTAAAACATAACTACGCCTCCCCCTCCCATAACAGCGTAATTGAACTAATCCTAACTTTCCCACCACACATCATATTTGTTGTACATTCAGAATCTGAGACTACATACCAAAGTGCTGTGTTGGTAAGACTCGACATGGCAAATCATACTGAATTAAAATACAGAACTCAATGAGCAGCAACGTCACAGTGCGTATCTCTTCCAATTAAAGCAACAGTAGCATAATGTTGCGCAAATAACCAAATAATAGTTTTTGCTGTATTCAGAATAAAACACCTATCATATAGCAACCTAAATATTCTACATCTGTTTAATTGTAACACATAATAACATTTATAAAATAATCCGAATAGTGCAAATATTGTAACCTGGCCAAAACAATAGAAAACACAATCCAACTTTAAAATAGTTAAAGATTACTACCAATTACAACTAGCCATTTAAGTACTGACCTCAGATTAATCTAAGTCAAGTTGCTTTGGTTATTCAATAACCTGTAAATAATTCAAAACAAGGAACATACCTAGTTGTACTTTTAATGGTCAGTAGAAATGTTGACGTTACTCCATCCATTCATAGAAAGTCAATAGTAGATGTTTAAAAAATAACTCCTTTCCAACTCCAAGTGTATTGCCTTTTCTTATTAGTCATTGCGTTATTCTGCTTAACATTTAATATGTCTTTTATATTGATCATAATGTTAAATTACCTTTGTAATTTCAATGTTATCCAAGTTTGGCTTACTACTTTTAGCATTTGATATATACATTTATTTTATTTCATTTTACACATTTAAAGTTCGCCGGTGCCATGCTCGCGGAAGCTGTTTCACGACTGGCTAGTAACAGCTGCAGAAGCTGCTGAGTGCAGTCATTACAGGGGAACTCAAGCAGGGATCTGTTAACATTAGCTGAAAACACGGCAATACAATTGGCAACAATTTCAAACAGAATATGATTGCTGTAGAATGCTGATGTTACAAGCATTGCATAATTAATTAAGGTCCTTACGTTTAATATGCAAATAACAACGGGTTTAAGACTGACAATACTTGTCAAGTGCCAGTATTAAAGTAGATAATATATAAGACTTTTTTTGTGTACTTGAATATGTAATATACTATTCAATATTTATCTATTTATTTATTTATTTATTTGTTTATTTATGTATTTATGTATTTTTTTCTTGTAATTGTGTATTTGGATAAAGGCATCTGCTAAATAAACAAATAATAATAATGCATGCTCTGGTCAGCTGTGTGTATGAGAGTCCTCCAAATTAGACAAAGGTAATTGATTCTCAAATGGAATGGATCTGTCAGTGTTTTTCTATCGATGGAATGAAACTGTCAATTAACTAACTTAATTAGTTAAAATAACTGTGATATTTTCTACCTCATACTAATTTGCTCCTTAACTGTTATAATTGGACTACAGAGTTCATTCTGGGCTAGGGTGACCAGACATCCCGGTTTTCCATCAGTGGTCCCAGTGTCCCGTCATTTTTGTCAAAATCTTAAAGTCCCTGTTTTCAGCCACTTCACGTTACATGGCACACTCTAAATACCTTTTGTCAAAATAACGTAAACACTCGCTTCCTATAGTTTATGGCACCTGCAGTGAAACCAAATAAAATTTAAAAGGTACTGCGTTTTCATTTAGTTTCTAAGTTGCCGACAGTGGAAAAAGCTTTTAACAGTGGGTTGATTGGTAGGGAGTTCAAGGAGAAACTCTTATGTAAATCTACAAGTATGTGTAATACGGTAGCTGTTCAGTTCAGGTGGGATTTAGCCCAGACACTAGGCAGAGAAGCGAGAGGTTGCAAGCATCCGAATCCACCAGGTTAAACCACATCAACAACATCGATAAATAGAGCCATCCTGGCGCAGTAAGTTTAAAAAAAAAAAGAAAGAAAAATGCCCAAATGTAAACTTCTGTATTATTATTATTTATAATAATAATAAACTCAATATAATAGTAACACTACATATAACACAATATGGCAAGTTAAACTAATTAGCCACAAATTATACACCCGGGTGTATACTGAAATTAGCTAGCTCCTTAAAAAAAAAAAAATAGATAAAACTAAGAGCGAGAAGATAGTTATTTAAATAACCATTAAATAGCCTATATTTAAATGGTTTAATTAGTCTTATCAGTTATTTAACAATGTGTCCCGGTTTTGAAAATCTGGTCACCCTATTCTGGGCTCACCTTTCCAATTGCCAAAAAAAATCACCCATATCTCATTTCTTGAAAATTGTGGGTGAAAGAGACCTACAATACAGTGTGCTTTGTTTTCTCCAAGGACCTACTTGACAAACCCAGTTTTATTCAAACGCAATTGCACCCTGGTGTAATGATTTCACATTGAATTCTCTTTTTAAACATAGCTACAACTTGGGTACATATATCTTATTCTTATCTCTCTTTTCTTAGCAACTTTTAGATTAGTTTTCTGTGCTTCACAAACCTTTTATTCTCTCATGCTGTTCTAAATGTATTCAGCGGTGGTTGTTCCTTCTGTTTGTTCCATATTACATCTATAACTGATACAGTGGAAAGACATAGTTTGAGTTTCTCTTTTATTACAATCATTTAATTTGACCTTTTTTTTTTCTTTTTTTACCTAATATCAATGTGAGTTCATACTGTCATCATTGTATCAGTCATCTGTCTTCAAAGACAATCTTGCCACAATAACTTGAGTAAATTGTCACAAAAAATGTAATAAATAATAATAATAATTTGGTATAAAGTCACATATAACCAACATCCAGAACCTTGTATAAAAGCAATTTAATTGCTAGTTTCTACCAAAGCCTCCAACACTGGAGTGGCCATCTTTTTTTCATCTGGATTAATGCAAGTGCATAACTTCATCATGCATTTACAATAATCTAGCTTTGTTAACAAACAAAAAATTATAAATCAACTACACACATTTTGGCCCAAAACCTATAAAGCTCATTTTGACTTAACTGTATTATTTTCTTTTTCCCCCCCAGTCATCCAACATGATCCATGAAAAACAAACACACTACAATGAACTTTTACAGGAAAAAGAAATTCTTTTGGCAAAGATAAAAATGCTGGATCAGGATAAAACAAGACTGCAGAAATATGAAGATGAACTCAGTCGAGTCAAAGCAACGCTTGATTCTGAATCCCGCCAGAAGCTGCGTCTGCAAGATGACCACAAGCAGCTTCAGAATGACTTCAGTTACTGGAAGAATCAATGTGAAATGAAAGAGGAACTTGTTAGAAAATATAATCTAGAGAAAGATAAGAATGAGAGGGATAGGTACTCCATGAAAAGTGAAATTGATAGGCTCCTAGCAGAGCTAAAAGTTATTGACGAAAGATACAAACATAGGCTTGAAGATGCAGAGAGAGAAAAGTCAGATTTGCAATCCCTGCGCTTAAAAATGCAAAAGGAAATCAGTACTCTTAGCCAAAGACCAGTTACTTGTAACTGCCAAATAGATTCTTCAAAACTTGTGTTCGATGGCATTCGCAGGAAGATTACAGCTAATCAGTTGTATGATTGTAAGATTATTAATAAGGCTACATTGGACCAGTTACTTAAAGGCCAAAAAACAGTAGAAGAAGTTGCATTAGACATTCAACCAAGTCTAAAAGGTACAGGTGTGATAGCTGGCATTTTTGTTACACCTATAGAAAAGTTGTCATTCACTGATGCCAAGAACAAGAACCTTGTTCAACCAGAAAGTGCAGTGATGCTTCTGGAAGCACAGGCTGCCACAGGCCATATAATTGACCCAAAACTAAATGAGAAACTTACCGTTGAGGCTGCATATGCAAGAGGTCTTGTAGATCGGGAAGATAAAGATAAGCTTCTTACAGCCGAGTCAGCCGCTACTGGTTTTCATGATCCACACACAGGCAAGCTGATTTCAGTTGGACAAGCAAAGAAAAAAGAGATGATAAGCAGAAACACTGCGATTCGTTTGTTGGAAGCACAGGTTGCAGCGGGAGGTGTTATTGA
Source organism: Acipenser oxyrinchus oxyrinchus (assembly GCA_030684275.1). Taxonomy (NCBI): domain Eukaryota; kingdom Metazoa; phylum Chordata; class Actinopteri; order Acipenseriformes; family Acipenseridae; genus Acipenser; species Acipenser oxyrinchus. Next base: position 52,265,377 of record CM060250.1, read on the forward strand.
CCCAGTCAGTAGTGTCTTCCTACCAAAAGATGTTGCACTTGATCGTGGATTAATAGATAGTGATCTCTACAGAGCCCTCACTGATCCGCACGTTGATACAAAGAGTTATATCGATCCAGCTACCAAGAAAAATATCAGTTACCCTGATTTGAAAGAAAAGTGTAGAGTTGAGCTTCATACAGGTTTACTTTTGTTGCCAGCACCGAAGAAATGCATTTCATTTAATGGGCTAAGAGAGCCTGTTACTTTAGATGAACTAGTAGATTCAGAAATTGTAAAACAAGATGTTGCTTCTGCTCTGGAACAAGGTAGAATTTCACAAGGGGAAGTTAACGAACAGGCAAGACCATACCTGCAAGGCACAAGTTCCATTGCAGGCATTTATGATGAACTAAATGACAGAACACTTGGTATCTACAATGCAATGCAAGAAGGCCTTCTTAAATACGGAACAAGCCTTGAACTTCTGGAAGCCCAAGCAGCAACAGGTTTTATGGTTGACCCAGTTAATAATAAGTTGCTGACAGTGGAAAGAGCTTATAACAGTGGGTTGATTGGTAGGGAGTTCAAGGATAAACTCTTGTCTGCTGAGAAGGCTGTCACAGGGTACAAAGATCCATTAACAGGGGATATCATTTCCTTGTTTCAAGCCATGAAGAAGGGATTAATTGAAAAGGACCATGGCATTCGTCTGTTAGAAGCTCAGATTGCAACCGGTGGAATCATTGATCCAAAAGCTAGTCATCGCTTAAAAGTCAATATTGCATACAAACGTGGTTATTTCGATGAAGAGATGAATAAAATTGTGTCTGACACCAAAGTTTTCTTTGATCCAGACGCTCAGGAGAATCTGACCTACTTGCAGCTAAAGGAAAGATGCATAATGGACAAGAAAACAGGGCTCTGCCTCCTGCCACTGAATAAGAAGAAGCCGATAACAACAACCCAGAAGAATACACTTCGGAAGCGCAGGGTGGTTATCGTTGATCCTGATACACAAAAGGAAATGACCGTTCGTGAAGCGTATCACAAGAATCTGATTGATTATGAAACTTTCTTGGAGCTCTCTGGTCAAGAATGCGAGTGGGAAGAAATAACAATATTAGCATCTGATGGTACATCCAGAGTAGTTCTTGTTGACAGAAAAACAGGCATTCAGTATGACATTCAGGATTCATTAGATAAGGGTTTCATTGACAAAAATACAATGGAGAAGTATCGATCTGGGAGTCTTACTCTCACTCAGTTTGCAGGTATGATCAGCAGCAAGTGCGAGGGGGAGACCCCTGCAAGTTCCAGTAGCACTGAACATGTAAGCTACAGCTCATCAGTGACATCAGCAACTTCACCAAGTGTCTCACGGGAACGTATCTCTAGTGCCTCATTTACCCTTTCCAGACCTTCAGAACAGCTAGAGGAGATCAGCCCTATTGCAGCTATATTTGATACGGAAACATTAGAAAAAATAACTATCTCTGAAGCTATTCGACGAGCAATTGTTGATTCCATCACTGGGCAGCGTCTGTTGGAAGCTCAGGCCTGTACTGGAGGCATTATCAATCCTGCAAACGGAAAAAAGCTTTCACTGCAAGAGGCAGAGCACCAGGGTATTATAGACCAAGGTATGGCCCAAAGGTTGAAGCTTGCCGAGAAAGCATATCTCGGTTTTGAAGACCTCAGAAATAAGAGAAAAATGTCGCTAGCTGATGCGATAAAAGAGAAGTGGTTGCCATATGAATCTGGTCAGCACTTCCTTGAATTCCAGTATCTCACTGGAGGCCTTATTGAACCTGACGTTCCTGGAAGGAGATCTATGCAAGAAGTCATCAGAAAAGGCATGGTGGATGGAAGAACTGCACTAAAACTTCAAGATACCAGCAGTTACCCAAGAAACCTGACATGTCCAAAAACTAAGCTGAAGATCTCCTATAAGGATGCCATTGACCGTTCAATGGTGGAAGAGACGACTGGTTTGAGAATGCTAGAAGCTTCGTCTGTGTCTTCTAAAGGCATCAGCAGTCCCTACAATGTTTCAGCTCCTGGATCACGCTCAGGCTCCCGTGCCGGGTCACGCACTGGCTCAAGAAGTGGGTCCAGACGAGGAAGTGTTGATCTCTCTTCACCCAGTTCATTTAGCTATTCTGTCTCGTCTTATAGCAGCGGCTATACTGGCAATTAGCATTCTTTCATATAACTGCATTTAGTGTTAAAGCATGGTAGGATTTTAAAAACAGATTACTTGCAGACATACTGATTTTTGTTTTTTCTTTGTGATATTCAAAATTGAAAACAATACAATAAATTGAGATCTTGCTTTTGGTGTCATTGGGAACTGTATTTTTAAAGTAATAGAATGTGCAAACAATGCAAATTATGTATGCTTATGTAGGTTCCAGATATTCAGCATAACATTTAGTCAAACTGGGAATGGGGTTTCATATTTTAGTGCAAAATTTACATCCTTTGGTATCAATTTATTATTAATACTTGCTTGGAAATAAAACTTTCTTATTGAATATTACTGTCTTTTTTTTCAAGTACAGTGAAACCTTGCTATATATAGAAGGAACAAAATGTGGCCTTAATATGGCCTTACTATTTGAGGGAACATAAGATTTCTTGTTAAGGTTTTTTTTTTTAAATGTCTATTAACTGCTTAACACTTTTATTGAACATTTTAACCCATCTAGATGTTATGTATGTTAGTCAGAGGTAATCTAACAGATTTGATAAGTTTAGGACTGCAGATGTTGGTCCTAATATTGAATAGATGTGTGGCCTTAATATTAATATTTCCTGGCAATAAATACATTTGATCAGAAATGTTAAATTTGTATACTTTTATGTCTGTTATGGTCACAAAAAATACACACATTCTCTGGACAGATCTAATGCATATCTATAACTGCACACCCCAAATCCAAGTTACTGGAAACTTGACTATCACACAAAAAGTAACATTTTGCAATTTGTCATGCTGATGTAATGGGAACGGCGAGGGAGAAATAAGAAGCCTTAATTTAATAATATGTTCCTTTTTTATTCTTATTTCAAATACATATTTAACAGATTGAAACTTAAGACTACTCCTGTCCCCAGTCATGGGTTTAGAACTGCCCTCTAGATAAATTATTTAATTGGTTATCACTGATGCTTCTCTTTTCTAACAGTACAGTCAGGAGCCATAGTTGCTGTGCTATAGTAAGTAACGGGGTTCCTAAAAATATAGTGTTATATGTCCCCACGTTTTGCTTTTTTATTAAAAAGATGTGGTGGCCAAATGAGGCAGGCTGCACTTGCGGGGCTTCAACACAACCTAAAAACTTTGTAGAACCCCAGTTTAAGAAAGCTGCACGATATCAGCTTTGAAACTCAGACCCCCTGTAATTTAATATTAATTAGGTTATTTACATTTGGAAGGAACATTTTCTGGCTAAAAGAAAACTACATGGAAGCCCACACTACACGAAAGGTACTACCAAACTAGCGTGGTTTTTCTTTTTCCATTGAAACCCAGCCATTAATAGCACCATTAGAAATGCAACACGATAAAACACTGCCGTTACTATTTGCAATGAAGTAAGCTATTCAGGGGGTGTTCTGTTGGTGTTTATAAACCTCTCTAGCTTATCTCTATCCACATGCACTGACAACCCTCAAGTGATTACTTCCTTCCTACTGAAACTGAAAGGTTTGGTACGATTCTCTCAGTCACTTTTTTCAGTTTAAGAAAGCAAAGGTAAAAACAAATGTGTTTCTTTTATAAAACTAAAATGCCATTGGTCATATAATTGAAATGGTTTTAAATCTCTTTTTCACTTTTAAAGAGAGCAATGAAGTGTCCAGATTAATGCAAAAATGTAAACGTGACATACAGCTGGGTGGAGGAAAGGGAATTAATCCCCAGACTTGAATCCTTACCTTGTGCCAAAAGGTTGCATGAGGTTTATACAACAGGACGCAGGCTCAGGAAGTTTAGGAAGACAGTACTTCAGTGTATCGGTGCCTGCAAATGCAGAAAACTACAACATGGGTGTTTGAATGCTGATGACATTTATATTGTATAAAATAGGTATTTGGCAGAAATAGAAACCAAAATAAACTTTTGAGTAGACTGTGTTTCCAAGAGAAAATATTACTTGCTTATCTTCATGGTAATTCCTGAGTACGATATTCATTTTTGTAAAGTATACAAAGTTATTACAGTATATTTTATGTGGGGTGTCTCATATTGTATAAAAGTGTCATCATGCAGTTTAGGCAGCCAGAACCACTCCCCTTCGAGTCACAAGATTCTCACCCAAACTGAAAGAGAGAACACACTTCCAGACACATCACACACCCCATATTAATTTATGAAGATATGCTTCTAATCTCACCTACAATTAAAAAAAAAAACTACTAACAGTCCTTTAAGTAACCCCACCCCCACTAAGTGTATTTAGTTTTGTAAAAGCCAACTTGCTGATCTGTGCCAAACAGGACATCCCTGTATACATGTCCATTGAACTGAATATGTAGTACTGTATACATATAAGTAATCAAAATAAATGATTCTGAAACTGTCGTCAGTCTTTCTTAGAAAGCTTTGAAATCGAAATTGATTTAGTGCTCAAACCTAAGTGGACAGTGGTTGCCAAAAACCCCACAAAATTATGATCAATAAGAAACTACTTCTTGCCCCTTATGATGATAATTACAGGGAATATACGTGCTTCACTACTTGTACTATCCCTGCTTTGTGTGGAGAAATAGAGAAGACTTCAAATTTGAGCTGTTTTAGTAAAAGCTCAAAGGCTCATGTGCAACTGTTGTGACACTTCTGTTTACTGCAGCTGCAGACTGCAAAAAATGTGCCTGTTGTCCAGAAAAACATCCTCCGAACACCTTATGTTGTGCTTTTCTCAGCTGTTGCTGGCTGACCTGGACAGGACTAAAGTAATAACCCATTTTCATCCTGGGAAGACTAATACTGTACATGCTGTCTTTAAACAGCTATAAATGTCAATATTTTGGGCATGTTCCACAAGTAAATATACATTGAGTTCCTTTGTTTTATATGATCGAAGAGGATATTACATTCCAGCTTCTGCATTCCTGTTTTGTGCACTGCTACTCAGCAACGACACGATGGAGCTAGATAGTAAATATTCACTGGTTACAGCTGATATCATTCTGCCACTGTTCTGTTTTCAAGGAGCAAAATACATTTTATCTGAACATGAAAGGGCTGCAATGTTCAAAATGCACACCCCACAGTCAATACAGGTTTGTCAGTAACACACATCCCCCTCCACAGCTGTAATTTCAAAATTTGAGCTAGCAGTATGACAAGAAAAGAGGATGACCATGACATATAGCAACAGTATGCACAGAATAGTGAATCGTGATATCATTAGGTATGCAAGTAAGGTGTTATCTTGTAAAAGATAACTGATTAACTGATTAACAGTATGTGGAACAACTTCTTCTACATTATGTTAACACCCAGTTTCACAATTAGATGATCTGTTTTCCAGATATATGCAAAATTGTAGGTGTGAAATATAGATGTGCAAATGTACACCACGATGTATCCACAGAATCAAATAACTTAAGCTAAAGAATATATGCATACAGCCATCTCCACTGTCCCCATTGCCAAGGATTTTATTTTATCCCCGTTGCCAGGGCCATGACTCCCTGTGATTTTATGAAATGATTATGAATTACTTTAACTTTAGAAAATACAAATTATTATTTAATTTAAAGTTGCAACTAATGAAATGCAGTGGAACTGGAAATATCAAATATGAACAACTGATAGATAGGCATTATTTGGGATGTATTCTTGGAAAGAACATAAAAAATCGAGGATTCATGGGTGGCTTCTGGTAAAGTTCATAAAGTATATATAATCTATAACAAAAACATTGTCAATGTAAAAAAAACAAAAAAATCAAAAAAAGGCGCCAAGTTAGAAGCAATAATTGTGTGAATCTTGGGCCCCAGCACCTTTCCAATTGTGCCTATTTGCTTGATGCTTGACAAGATTGGCCTAATTGCTTCTCCTAACTTGGACTTTTGTGTTTGATATCACCCCTTTAAATGACTGTTGCGTTTTTCTAACTTGTTTTTTTTACATTGACAATGTTTTTTGTTATAGATATCACTTCTTTTTTACTTCATCTAATAATGAATAAAGCAAGGGAAAGATATTCGAGAATGTGTATGGTAAATAGACAGACAGACATTACAAGAGAGTAGTAAGTAGAGTAATATAAGAGAAATGAGAAAAGATTTGAAAGTCAAATAATGGTAGAAGTGACTTTTGGACAGTATTGAAAGTGTAAACATTGTATTCTTATAGTTGCATGAGTGGTGAAAACAACATGTCTATTTTGGTAGGTATTGATATATTGATATTTACGTAGTGTGGCAAAGTGGCTAGTGAAGGGGAACAGGTGTAGCGGTGATGCGATGCAGGAGTGACAAACAGACAACGGTAATTCAGTGAACAAGTGTTTATTGTGCTGTTTCCAGGTCTGGCGACCATCAAATAATATATCCCCGGCAGTACACAACAATGTGTAAAGCGCGGGGAGCGTGAATAACTCTATACAGTTCTGTACAAAACAAAGGCACGGTCACCAGTCCTGGGTGAATCCAAACGTGCAGGTGCTCTGTGCAGTGGTGCTCCGGATAGTGCTTTCGTGGCGACAGCTCCGGAGGTGTGCTTTAACTGTCTAGTGGTGCAATAAAGACAGACAATTACAAATAGACAGAAATAACACACAACACGCAACACTTATGTCTCTATATTCTGAGAGCTCCTCTCTCAGTCCTTCTCTCCTTACGCTTTAACCCCAAACGAAGGAAAAGATCAGCGTTACCCTGGCCCCTATATGTAAACCCGTATGATATCTAGGTAAACGGTTGCAGCTGCCTTGTTACTTGCAGCTGCCCCTCATTTACCTTTCAAGTCAAAACGGTCTTACAACAGAGTCTCGCTTCCTTCCAGGCTGACCCACTTCCCGGTCCCAGAAACGAACTGTCAGGCCAGCCCTTCCAGATACTTCTCCTCCCGTTCTTTAGAGCCCTCACAGGTCGGGAGGAAGATTTATCACCAGAACTCATTATATTTCTGTCACATATCCCACCGCTCAGAGTGGAGCCGAAGGAACACTCGGCTAAATCTACCTTTCCCATTACTCCCCCTCCGGGAAAAATAATCTGCATTTTGGTGGTCTTTCCCTGCACGGTGTACCATATGGTACATGAAGGGCTGCAATGCCAGATACCACCGAGTTATCCGGGCATTGCTGTCCTTCATTGTGCTTAACCACTTGAGTGGGGCGTGGTCTGTGACCAGATCAAATGAGTGTCCCAGCAGGTAGTATCGTAAAGAGTGAGTAGCCCATTTAATGGCCAAACACTCTTTTCGACTCACGGAGTAGTTACGCTTCGAGGTAACATTTTTTGCTCAGGTACACTATCGGGTGTTCTACTCCAGCTACTTTTTGGGACAAGACAGCACCCAAACCTACATCCGATGCGTCGGTGTGGAGGATGAATCTCTTGGTGAAATCTGGAGTAATAAGAGTGGGGGCCTGGCAAAGTCTACACTTAATCGTATCAAATACCCCCTGACACTCAGCTGACCATTTGATTAAATTTGGGGCACTCTTTTTGGTGAGGTCAACTAACGGGTTAACCACTGTGGCGTACTCGGGGATGAAACGGCGGTAATAACCAGCTAAGCCCAGTAGTGACCTCACCTGAGTCATGGTTTTGGGGATCGCTGCATCAACCAAAGCCTGGATTTTGGTGACCACAGGTCTCACCCTTCCATTTCCCATTAAAAATCCCAAATATTGAGTTTCTTGTTTTGCAAACGCACATTTCCTTAAGTTAGCTGTCAGCCGGGCTGCCCTTAGAGACTGAAGAACGGCTGCAACCCTAGCCAAATGCTCTCGCCAGGTGGAGCTGTAAATCACCACGCCATCAATATACGCTGCTGCATATTCATGATGTGGGCGTAAAACCTGGTCCATCAGTCTCTGAAAGGCAGCGGGCGCACCATGTAGCCCAAATGGCATGGTTTTAAAGTGGAACAGCCCTTCTGGTGTTGAAAATGCGGTTTTCTCTCTGGAGCTGCGGGTTAAAGGGATTTGCCAGTATCCCTTCGTCAGGTCCAGAGTGGAAATAAACCTCGCTTTTCCCAGTCTGTCTAAAAGTTCGTCGACCCGAGGCATGGGATACGCATCAAACTTAGCAATAGCGCTTACCTTACGGAAATCAACGCAGAAGCGGTTGGTGCCGTCTTTCTTAGCCACTATGACAATTGGACTGCACCACTCGCTCCTGGAAGGTTCAATCACCCCAAGCTCGAGCATATCCCATACCTCTTTGCTTAACGCCACTGGCCGACTTTCCGGGATCCGCACGGTCTCTCTCGCACTGTGACACCTGGTGGAAAGATAATGTCATATTCAACTAAGTTTGTTCTGCCGGGCACGCCAGAAAAACATCGCTGAACTTCTCAATAAGCTTACGCAGCTCTCTTTGCTGATCCGGAACCAATTGTTCCCCATTGAAATCGCTCTTGTGCTCGGGGTCTCTGGACAGGGGCCTAAATCATCCTCCATATTGCCTGGGGCTATAAATAAGACCTCCCTTGCCTGCCAGGGCTTTAACAAATTAACATGGTAAATTTCACGCTCATTCCGCGATCGGGCTGTCTAATTTCATAATTTACTTTCCCTATAGCCCGAATCACCTCATACGGCCCCTGCCATTTAGCACACAGTTTTGATTCTGATGAGGGAAGTAGCAGCATTACCTTGTCCCCTGGTCGAAAGGTTCGAATCCGTGCATTTTGTTGTAATGCTGCTGCTGTCGGTGCTGAGCCGATCTGAGGTTGTCCTGGGCCAAACGACCGACCAAATCCAGGCGATCTCTTAGTAGGAGCACATACTTCACTACATTTTGGACGAGCCTTTGTGCTCCTCCCACCCTCTCTCAGCAGGTCGAGAATGCCGCGAGGCTGCCGGCCGTACAGGAGCTCAAAGGGGAGAACCCCGTTGAACTCTGCGGCACTTCTCTCACCGCAAAGAGGAGGTAAGGAAGAAGCGATGCCCAATGTTTCTGCTCTTGTGTTACAAACCGCCTCAGCATCGACTTTAAGGTCTGATTAAAATGTTCCACCAGACCGTCCGATTGTGGATGATAAACGGACGTCCTGATGGGACGTATTTTCAATATTTTGTACACCTGCTGTAACGTATTGGACAAAAAATTGGTTCCGTGATCGGTCAAAATCTCCTTGGGGATCCCTACTCTAGCCATAATCTGTGCTAATTTGGTGGCTATTGCAGCTGCACTAGTGGACCTCAATGGAACTGCCTCCGGGTATCGCGTTGCATAATCCACCACCACTAATATGTGCGTATACCCGGAGTCAGAAGGTAGCAAAGGGCCCACTATGTCCATTGCAATGCGCTCGAAAGGAGTGGAAATAATCGGCAGTGGGACCAAAGGGGCGGGGTGCACTCGACCCGGCGCTACTCGCTGGCAGTCTGGGCATGTGGCTACATATCTCGACACATCAGTATGAAGACCGGGCCAATAGAATCGAGCCAATATCCGTTCCCTCGTCTTCTCGGCTCCGAGGTGCCCCGCAAAGGGATATCATGCGCCAGCCTCATGACCTCGGTCCGACAAGACGGGGAACCAACAATTGTGTTACAGGCTGTCCTGTGCCCGCTGCTAGGTTTACCCTATACAGTAATTGCCCTTGATACTGAAATGTGGATATACTAGCCCCAGCGCTGTCAACATCCTTACCTTCAATGGACCGACCTGCCCCAAGCTGCACCAGTGACGGTCGTTATGTTGGCCCCACACTAGGTCCGCGCTGGAGTACCACGGGTCCGGTACATTGAGAGGGGCTGGAATAACCTCTGCCCTAGTCGGCCCAGTAACCTCGCTCTCCCGGTCACACTGCGTTCCCACTCCCTTCGACTGGCGTTTGTTACCATGGCAGCACTCTCCCACCAGACCCCAGCCTTGTCTCAAAACGCTCCCTCCCATTTCGCGGTCCGTCTCTCCTTATTTGTTTTTCTAGGACGGAAAAGAGGGGAAAACATTTCAGTGTGAAAAGGAAACACATCACCAATCCGCTCCTTTTTCTTTTCTGCCACTTTTACGTGTGTGGCTGAGACTGCCATTTTTTACATCAATTCTTTGAATTTTGGCCCATCTCGGCCCAGAATAACTGGGTGTGGCAACCTTTCCGCCACCCCGACTACAAGGTGACGTTTTATCGGTCCTACCGATAAATATACTTTTAATGTGGGGTATGCCGCCGTGTCTCCATGGATACAGGAGATGGCCACCTGACCTCGTGGCCGCCACGACACACCGCCCAGGAGAGCTGTCCTAATCAAGGTTTGCTCACCCCGTGTCCACTAAAGCGTGGGTTTTCACATTCCCTAAAACAACATTAATCAAACAAGGTCCCTCCCGACCATTTTCCCCACACTTACCAGTTTCAGGTGCCCAATTGCATGCAGCCACGTCACACTCCATGGCAGCAGGGCATGACCTGGCCAGATGTCCCGGCTGGTGGCACCTAAAACAGATAGGAGGGACAGAGGGGGCATAGGGTGTAAATCTGTCCCGCTGCTGGTATGGCAACGGGGCAGGGGCAGCACCTTGGTCTCCATGGGGGGGAGGCAAGGGGGCCCAATGGGGTCGGCGCTCTCGGAGGTCTGGGTCCCGGGAACAAGGGTGGTGGTGGTTGTGTTGGAGGAGAGGGAGGGAGAGGTCGACTGCTCCGAAGGGCAGGGGCCGACAGGATCCTGACCCGGGCAGAAGTCAGGGAGTCCTCAAAATCTTCGGCCAACTTGACCGCCTCCTCCAGGGTGTCAGGGTTGTGGCGCCGTATCCATGCCTGGGTTTCGCGCCGACCACATGGCAGAATTGCTCCACCACAATGGCTTCCCCATCTGTTGGGCGGTCTTCTTCCGGGGTCAGACAATGCACCATGTGGTCGCACAACCGCTCTGCCACCACCCTGGGCGTGTCTCCGGGCTCTCCGGTACTCCCTAAACCGCGCCCGGTGGGTCTCTCGTGGTGATATTTAGGCGGCGGAGGATAGCCTGTTTGACCAGGTCGTAGTCGGTGGCGTGATGGTCACTCATGGCCTGGTAGGCTGCCTGAGCCTCCCCGATCAGGCAGGGTCCCAGCTGGCTGGCCCAGAACTCCCGCGCCAAGCCGCGGTAGCCAGCCACCGAACGCCACCAAATACGCCTCGGTCATCCTCCGCCGACATCTTCATCGCCCGTGCCTCTCGGGGCGACATCTCGCGGTGTTGTGGTAGGGGCCGCCGCTGCGCAACGGCCAGCCCTACCCGCTCAATGAGCCGCGTAGCCCCTCCTCCTTCTCTCCTCTGCGTCGCGACTGCTCTCCAGCGCCTGCAGCAGCTCCGCCAGCGCGTTGCGGTCCATGATCCCGTGTTCTGACACCACGTGTGGCAAAGTGGCTAGTGAAGGGGAACAGGTGTAGCGGTGATGCGATGCAGGAGTGACAAACAGACAACGGTAATTCAGTGAACAAGTGTTTATTGTGCTGTTTCCAGGTCTGGCGACCATCAAATAATATATCCCCGGCAGTACACAACAATGTGTAAAGCGCGGGGAGCGTGAATAACTCTATACAGTTCTGTACAAAACAAAGGCACGGTCACCAGTCCTGGGTGAATCCAAACGTGCAGGTGCTCTGTGCAGTGGTGCTCGGATAGTGCTTTCGTGGCGACAGCTCCGGAGGTGTGCTTTAACTGTCTAGTGGTGCAATAAAGACAGACAATTACAAATAGACAGAAATAACACACAACACGCAACACTTATGTCTCTATATTCTGAGAGCTCCTCTCTCAGTCCTTCTCTCCTTACGCTTTAACCCCAAACGAAGGAAAAGATCAGCGTTACCCTGGCCCCTATATGTAAACCCGTATGATATCTAGGTAAACGGTTGCAGCTGCCTTATTACTTGCAGCTGCCCCTCGTTTACCTTTCAAGTCAAAACGGTCTTACAACAGAGTCTCGCTTCCTTCCAGGCTGACCCACTTCCCGGTCCCGGAAACGAACTGTCAGGCCAGCCCTTCCAGATACTTCTCCTCCCGTTCTTTAGCGCCCTCACAGGTCGGGAGGAAGATTTATCACCAGAACTCATTATATTTCTGTCACACGTAGGTACAAAACTTCAATGTTATGAATTGTTCAAAAGGTACATATGCATGTCCGTGCTAAAGGGTAGTATACTAACACATTTTAATGCTGGAAAAAAACATTATTCTCCTTGATATAGTGATGTTATGAACTTAGGCTAAGGCATTTGTAAAGTATTAGATCTCTTCATAAAAGGCCATATACATTTCGTTTGCATTTCTTGACCATGGTTTGACTTCAATAAGTGCATCATTTGCATGCACCCATTTTCCAGTAGCACCCACAGCAAGAACAGCCTGAAGTAACATCCTGTCTTTGGTGTATGATAATGGAATCTAATTGGTAATTCCTGTTGTCCACAGTAGAAAAGGGCTTGTAACCAGGAGGTCCCCGATTCAAATCCCACTTCAGCCACTGACTCATTGTGTGACCCTGAGCAAGTCACTTAACCTCCTTGTGCTCCGTCTTTCGGGTGAGACGTAATTGTAAGTGACTCTGCAGCTGATGCATAGTACACACACCCTAGTCTCTGTAAGTCGCCTTGGATAAAGGCGTCTGCTAAATAAACAAATAATAATAATAATAATAATAATAATTGTGCTCTTCTGCACAGCAGTAAACTTAGCATTGTGTCACTTTGTAATGGTCCCGTCTGGTTTGGTTTCCCAAAGCATAAATTGGACTGCAATCAGTCTTCGTGCTGATTGAATAAGTTCACCTTTCATGATTGGAGAAGTTTTGTATTGCCTACATTTGCTACCAGGAATCATTGCCCATTTGTCATTTCTATAAATGAGTTCTTGCAAACACATGGAATCTGTACCAGCAGGTACATGTAGAGGATAAATATGCAACACCTCTCAGTTTGATGAGCAGTAGTTACATGTAGTACATAGAATGTCATGACTTATTATGACTGAAACCATGCGAGATACTTCAGGACAAATTTCAGACAATTGGGTGAGAAACTCTGCAACATGTTGCTGCTCACCTCTATTGAAAGGTTCTCCTAAGAAGTGACAAATATCCACAGTAGTTAGAGACACAGTGGATGGCAAGTGATCCTATTTGTGAACAAAGCTCCTGATAGCCTCTTGTTGACTGTGTTTTAATGAATCCTTCAGAGGTTGCAAGTGAAGAAGGCACTGCAATGTTGCATTTGCATAGCATGAGGTGAAATTGGGGTTGTTCAAGCCTCTGAATGGATGTGTAAGTGCAATGTTCTCTTAGAAGACTGAGGCTTTTGCTGTTCCTGAACATTAATGATGGCTCGGTGAATGAAATGCGCATGATCTTTTACCTTGTGTCCCTTGTGCATGTTAGTCTCCTTCAAGCTTTTCAACTTCGGACAATAAAGCCCTCTGAGTCGATGGTAGTCTTCAACAAGGAAAGCAGTTTATATAATAACAACATAAACACAGTAATCACGTAGTTCATAATAATTAACAGGTATGTATGTACCAATATAGGAAGCAAATTACATAAAACAGTGTTTCCCAATCTTGGTCCTGAGGACCCAGTGTTTGCTGATTTGTGTTCCAACTGAGCTTTAAATAACGAATTGAACCCTCAATTGAATGAATAAAATGTCTAATCAGAGCATTTGAATTATTTGTAGAAATGGCTGGCTGCACAGGCCTCAATTAACACTAATCTAGGACTATCTAATGTTAACACAGGGTAGTCCAAGATTTGTGCTGATCAGGGTTTGTGAAAGCAGCCAAAAGAGTTGGATATTTCAAGTTATTTCTAATATTGCATTAAGTCACTAATTGTTAGTTCAATTGGGGGGTCAATTTAATAATTGAGAACTCAGTTGGAACACAAACAGCAGACACAGTGGGCCCGCAGGACCAGGTTTGTGAAAAACCGACATAAATGATAAGATATATGTATATATTTAAATAAGTATGCATTGCACAATTATTATTTTTAATTGTTTTCTTTGTTATGTTTAATAAACATGAAGTTCTCAAAAGTGTCCTTTAGTTTGCATCTTTCAGGTTAATCAACTTTACCAGCAATACTGAATAGTCTCTCTACTTTTTTATGAGCATTATTATTAAAAAGTGCTTAAAATTGAAATATTTTTGAAGCTTTCCCAAGATTTGAAATTCAAATGCAAATTCTTATATTTCAGAATATACAAATACCAAGTCAAATGCAAATAGTTCAGCAGATTGCATTTAAATTATTATTATTTATTTTTTTAGCAGACACCCTTATCCAGGGCAACTTACAATTGTCACAATTATATCACATTATGTTTACATACAATTACCAATTTATTCAGTTGTTTATACTGAATTTAGGTAAAATACCTCGATGCAAACACTGTTGCAGCAGCAAAGGTCATTAAAAATGATCTAAACAGCATTCAGAACTGGGCAGACACATGGCAAATGACATTAAACCCTTTGCAGTCCATTTATTAAGTGCGCGTCAGGTCCAATTTATTTTCACATGCGCAGTTAATTTTAGATGCGCTGTTTAAAAGTATTTTTTTCCACAGTCAAACGGGTTTAAAAGGCCCTGCATATCAACAAAGCACTCACTAGGCATCTCCAGCCCCGCCCCACCCTTTCGTTTGCTATCGCTTTCACATATGCTAAGAAATAAATAATAATAATAATAATAGTGGTACATAGCGATCAATCATCTCCTGATCACTCGTTTTATCACCAAACTCCTCAATAATGCAATCCAAGTCATTATTTTATTACTATAACATCTCAAAAAAGCTCTACAAATGTCCGTGATAGTCTCTGTGCGATGATACAGTAACAGCCAGCTTGTTTCCTTATGACCGCCCCTATGTGATGCCAGGGGCAAGTATGACTATTCATGAGATATGCCTTTTTTTTTTTATCGGCTTGTCTCGGCTCCTGTCGCTCCCACTCGGCCATTGGATGGTTTTCTCGGCTTTTTCTGGAGAAAAAATGACTAGAAACCCGTTTTTTGCGTTTTTTTGATGATGGTGGACAGGGTCCGACAATGGACCGGATAGGAATAATTGCAATGTCGGACCAGGTCCGACAATAGACCGCAAAGGGTTAATAGAGAAAAGTGTAAAGTATTGCATGTAGGCAATAAAAATGTGCATTATAAATATCATATGGGAGATACTGAAATTGAAGAAGGGAACTATAAAAAAGACCTAGGATTTTATGTTGACTCAGAAATGTCTTCATCTAGACAATGTGGGGAAGCTATAAAAAAGGCCAACAAGATGCTCGGATATATTGTGAGAAGTGTTGAATTTAAATCAAGGGAAGTAATGTTAAAACTTTACAATGCATTAGTAAGACCTCACCTACAATATTGTGTTCAGTTCTGGTCACCTCGTTACAATGTCACGAATTCTGCGTGTTCAGATTTCTTTACGTACTCTTTTGAATTGCTCAGCACACACTCTTGTCTCAGGGGAGACGTTAGGAGGACAGAGATGTTATTACTCCTAGTGGGATATAGTTCGTGCTCTGGACCCGCAGTATATTCAGATGACTAATATAGTACTCAAGAAATTGACAGACTCATGTATTTAAAGTTTTTTACTGAATCAGAGTATGATCAGTACTCTTCGGTTTATTAAAGGTTAGATATTGGATAGCGCAGCTACAGGCTACGTCGTATCCCCAGCTGACAGACACACTGGGCAGTCCAGCGTCTTAACAGATATCACCGTTAATACTTTAATACATGTATATACATGTTAATCAAGGCCGACAAGCTGGCCAAGAACATGTCACCTAAAGTACCCAATGGTCTATTTCAGCACATTCAACAAAATACTCTCTTAACTCTAAAACATAGCGTAAGTCCCTTATAGCAATACATGCAATACATGTGAGGTAAAATAATAATTGATTAATGCTTACCCTAAAAGGATATGACTGTCTCCACCAGGCAAATTAAACTGAGTTTAATCAGCTCCACTGTATTTTGGTTTGCAGAAGATGGACCACCTTACCCTGTCTCGGATGAGTGTGGTACTCCATTGTAATTACTTAGGAGTTATATAGGTTTTCGTCTCATTGGAATACATGGGACGCCTCAATTAAATCCAGTCATTAATCTGTTGAGACAGCTTCTATCCCTTTTACAAACAACAGTTTTCAAAAGATCCAGACCAACTTTTCAGAATTAATATGTGCCATGAACTTAATAAATTCAAGAGTTCATATTTGTCTAACTCCAAACTTTATGATCTCACTCCTTGCTTCCCTCCGAGCCCTCCTTTATCTGAAAAGTCAAGTGAACCAAGGTTCCCAGGATCTTGGTTTACTATATAATATAAGAACACTACTGTTTATATGTGATTACAAAACACTATTTTTATATGTGTTAAATATAAGAGATGTTCTTAATATGTGACATCATCTTCTAATTGATTATATTTTGCTAAATTAAAGGTATGTGTTTCTTTTAACCTCATGTTGTTTCATCATTTTGTTAATGAGTCAGTTTTAATTCCATATACCAGAGTATTTGACAAAAGATTGTCTCATACAACATTCAAGTCAATTAGTTTCACTAAGTTTGAGTGATAATAGTTTTCATTACAACTTTTCTTTTATCACTTAAAAGATACACTAACCAGGCTCTGATCTGTAATTGACTCTTGAGTATATGCTATTGTCAATAATTTCCACAGTCTCTTGCTTTCTCCAAAGCCAGAGTCTGTGCAAACACTTTTTAGATCTATGACCCATCAATGTCTGTTGAGCCATAATTTTTGCATATTATTTCAAGATATATTCTTGGCTGTGCTAGGCCACTAACTCCATAAACCTTAAATTCCAAATCTGTAAGATTTGCAACTTTTACTGGCGTGGAATGCAAGAAGACCCTCTCCTCTCCTTTTACACGCCATCTGATAAGGAGAGAGGCTCCCCTTGTAATGCAGCAGTTTCACAGAACCCCATTATAATGACTTCATCTACCATCATTAGACAACAGTATAGTAGATTAATAACAAAGTACATTATAGTATATTATTACAAACTTAACACAAAAACATAACACAACACCTTTTATATCCTATAATTCAGTGGATATCATAATGTCTAGAAATCTTATTGTTCAATAAAAGAAGAAAGAAACTGTACTACTTTCCTATTTAATTAAATCGAATGCTGCTCCAGGTTTTAATCTTCTTATCAATACAGTAAAGTTATGAACAAGCAATAATACTTGTCAGTTTTAAATAATATGTTTTCTTATTATAGCAAATACTTAAAACATATTATTAATCTTATGAAATCAAATAATTATTTTTAGTTTCAAATATCATGCTGTCTAAAAAAGGAGTTGATCATTTATTTTATTAATTTATAATACCTTCATGTCTAATTTCTAGTTTTTTACTAATATGAACTATAGACAGTGTAAATTATCACTAAACCTTTTTAACTCTAAATGTGGCATTTCAAAATAAACTTTTAATTAATTTACTTCAGTTTAACAGTTGCTCCTAGAATTTGTAATATCACGTTATTTCTTTAGTGAATCCCTCTTAAGATTTAAATCCAAATACAGGCCAGTATAAATGCATTCAACTTTTATATATTTTATAATGACTGAACTAGGCTTGACCCTGTCCTTTGTTCATACAAAAATCCATTAACCAAAAACAGGTTTTTACCCTACGACCTTGGCTGTTAGATTAATTCATAGGTTATAAAGAATCTCTTTCTTATCTTGTCTTTAGAAACATAAATTTGTAGGTGTGATTAAGTTCACTTTTTAGCCGGAATGGTGCTTTTTATCAAGCGTCATGCTTTGTCAAGTTAAGATATACAAGCGGCAAATTGTTATATTTTAGAAATTCTCCAAATCACTAAGTACTTAAACAAATGTCCTATCTAAACAAGAGTGGACTGACCTATTCCATGGAGCAAGAGATCAATCTACTGACAATACAAGGATACTCTCTCTTTATCCTTTCTTCAAAAAACCTCTAACACTTTATTTTTATATCAAAGTACATTCCATATTTGAAATTGCCTAGTACATGTCCAGCATATCCACACGTTCCCAGCAGGATTCAACTTCTGTGCCGGGTTCAGTTCTGGTCGGCTCCGCGAAGACGATCACAGGCCTCTTTGTCCAGAGTTTAGCATCACAGGTGTGAGACGCCATCTTCCTCACTTCGTACCTACAAGATACTTGGACACGTTTAGCTGGGACACCTTCTGCACATTCTAATTTACCTAGATGTGCCCATTTCACTAGGTGACCTCCTTCACAATTCATGCATTCAATCCTCTTAATATCTTTTGGGTCTATATTTAAATGAGAGAAAGAAATCCCTGTAGAATCTTTGCATTCAAACAGAATTCTACAGTGTTTAGCCAAATGACTGCAGGCGGACAAAGTTTAGGTCCGGTCACTGATGACTTGCTTTGGCACATATTACATGCACACCTAACAAGAGGATTATGTTTTAATTTATGTGTCAGGGTTAATTCTGCACCCTGTACAATAGTTCTGGATTTGTACACATTATGGCTATACATTTCCTTCTGTTCGCACAAAGTCACTTTGCAAGGTACGCCATCCATCCAGAATACAGAGGGAGGCCAAAACTCACTGTTATTCATATTTTCTGGTATCCAATTATTGTTCTGCCTTACATCATCAGTTGGCAGACACAATACAACTGAATCTGAATCAATTGATGAACCATGAGCCTTAGCTACTAAGATCCTCCATGCAAAATGAGTCAGTGTTTTACTGACCAGCCTAGCTGATTCAGCGTCACTTGCGACAACAAAAAGGATATTGTTGCTCTAGAAAGAGTGCAAAGAAGAGCAACCAGAATTATCCCGGGTTTAAAAGGCATGTCGTATGCAGACAGGCTAAAAGAACTGAATCTATTCAGTCTTGAACAAAGAAGACTATGCGGTGATCTGATTCAAATATTCAAAATCCTAAAAGGTATAGACAATGTCGACCCAGGGGACTTTTATGACCTGAAAAAAGAAACAAGGACCAGGGGTCACAAATGGAGATTAGATGAAGGGGCAATCAGTACAGAAAATAGGAGGCATTTTTTACACAGAGAATTGTGAGGGTCTGGAACCAACTCCCCAGTAATGTTGTTGAAGCTGACACCCTGGGATCCTTCAAGAAGCTGCTTGATTAGATTCTGGGATCAATAAGCTAATAACAACCAAACAAGCAAGATGGGCTGAATGGCCTCCTCTTGTTTGTAAACGTTCTTATGTTCTTATGTTCTAACAGTAGTGTCCCCCACCCGGGATTGAACCCACAACCCTCTGGTCAAGAGTCCAGGTATAATGAGGTATAAACACTGCTGTTTAGGAATAGAGAACTTTTTTACTACACACACATTCCATTTACATACAAACGTTTCACACGTCTGTGGTTTTACAGACGAGGCTGAAGTTGTCTTCTTATTCACCAGCTTCTTATTCGCCAGCTTCTCATTCACTCAGCTTCTTATTCGCTGGCTTTTAGTGCATAAATGTATTTGTCTATGTTGAAGAAGTAGCCTTGAATTTAACTGGTTAAATCACTTTGGGCCACCAATTTCTCTGCTGGTACCTGACAAGGGGCAACCCCTCTGCAAGCCCCACTTGTATTTAGCCCAGCCCAACGTGGTTTACTGGGGAAGAACAGCGGGTAAATATGCCACATATGCCAATCGCTCAGCATCTTATTTGCTCTTTATGTATCTATGCTGAATAAGTAGCCTTGCATATAAGAGGTTAAATCACGTTGGGCCGCTGATTTCTCTGCAGATACCTGACAAGGGGCAACCCCTCTGCAAGCCCCACTTGTATTTAGCCACGCCCAACGTGGTTTACTGGGGAAGAACAGCGGGTAAATATGCCACATATGCCAATCGCTCAGCATCTTATTTGTTCTTTATGTATCTATGTTGAATAAGTAGCCTTGCATTTAACAGGTTAAATCATGTTGGGCCGCTGATTTCTCTGCAGGTACCCAGCGAGGGGCACCTCTTCTGCAAACTACACCTGTATTTAGCCTGGCCCAACGTGGTTTACTGGGGCAGAACAGCGAGTACAATTCCCAGATATATCAATCGCTCAGCTTCTTATTTGCCCTTTATGTATCTTCATTGAATAAGTATCCTTGCATTTAACGGGTTAAATCACAGTGGGCTGCCAATTTCTCTGCAGGTAACTGGCGAGCGGCACCCCCTCTGTAAGCTACATCTGTATTTAGCCCAGCTGGTTTACTGGGGAAGCACAGAGGGCAAACATGCTGCATATGCCAATTGCACAGCTTCTTCGCTGGAAAAAGCCTTGCATTTAAAGGGTTAAATCACTTTGTGCGCCGATTTCTCTACTTATTCAACGTAGATACATAAAGAGCGAATAGGAAGCTGAGTGATTGGCATATATGGCATGTTTGCCTGCTGTTCTGCCCCAGTAAACCACATTGGGCCAGCCTAAATACAGGTGTAGCTTACAGAGAGGGTGCCCCTCGCCAGGTACCTGCAGAGAAATCAGCGGCCCGACATGATTTAACCTGTTAAATGCAAGACTACTTATTCAACATAGATACATAAAGAGCGAATAAGAAGCTGAGCGATTGGCATATGTAGCAAGTCTACCTGCTATTTTGCCCCAGTAAACCACATTGGGCCAGGCTAAATACAGGTGTAGCTTGCAGAGGGGTTGCCCCTTGTCAGGTACCGGCAGAGAAATCGGCGGCCCAAAGTGATGCTTTTTCCCAGTGAAGAAGCTGTGCAAATGGCATATGTGGCATATTTACCCTTTGTTCTGCCCCAGTATACTGTATACACGCTGGGCCGGGCTACATACAAGTGGGACTTGCAGGAGGGTTGCCCCTCGCCAGGTACCTGCAGAGAAATCAGAGGCCCAACATGATTTAACCCATTAAATGCAAGCCTACCTATTCAACATAGATACATAAAGCGAATAAGAAGCTGAGCGATAGGCATATGTCGCAAGTGTATCCGCTGTTCTGCCCCAGTAAACCACGTTCGGCCGGGCTAAATACAGATGTAGCTTGCAGAGGGGGTGCCCCTCGCTGGGTACCTGCAGAGAAATCAGCGATCCAACGTGATTTAACCCATTAAATGCAAAGCTACTTATTCAACCTAGATACATAAAGAGCAAATAAAAAGCTGAGCAATTGGCATATGTGGCATATTTACCCGCTGTTCTTCCCCAGTAAAGCATGTTGGGCCGGGATAAATACAAGTGGGGCTTGCAGAGGGGTTGCCCCTTGTCAGGTACCGGCAGAGAAATCGGCGACCCAAAGTGATTTAACCCTTTAAATGCAAGGTTACTTCTTCAACGTAGACAAATACATTTATGCACTTAAAAGCTTGCGAATAAGAAGCTGGCGAATAAGCCAACTTCAGCCTCGTGTTTTACAGTGTAAATGTATGAAAAGAAGACAGATGTAGCCATAATACAGTCAAATTTAATGTCACTTCTGTTAATGTCATACTCTGCTGATTCTCATCCAATTGAAATGTCCCGGCCCGAATATAATGCATGCTGTGACTGATGTTTTGTTTTTAAAATGTATTAATGTTCAATGCATTGCTGAGTTTATTGCGCTCACGTATCAGGTGGTGTCTGGAATGATCCAAATGCATTTAAAACAGCGGGTGGAGGCGTGAAATAAACATATTTATAACTTCTCTTATGCAACTATTTCAATAGCGATTAATACCCTTTGCGGTCCATTTCAATAAATTAAAAGTAAATCAGCTCATTTTTTGCTGTTTAATCTACTATTTGTAATTATTCAAGTAAAACTTCAAAGAAAAGTTTGAAGTATCTGGTATTGCCAGGCAGTCTCCTATCCAAGTACCAAGCAAACACGCATATTATTATTATTTTTAAGCAGACACACTTATCCAGGCAACTTACAATTGTGACATACAATTACCCATTTATACCGTCAGGTTTTTTTTTACTGGACCAATCTAGATAAAACAGCAATGTATCCCCCCACATGTGATTGAACTCACAAACGTCCAGTCAAGAACAAAGTGCTCTAACCGCTACTCCACAGATGCTGCAAGCGACAGATCACTTGTGTCTCGTTGTATAAGGCCACGGAAAATTCACTATTTCACATATTTGACTGCCTACTGTGAAAAATGTAAATATTGTTGATTTCTGGCTGAGGTATGAAATCAGATTCCGGAATTGCACGCTGTTTTTTGTCAATTCCACCAAACTCTGCATATGGACAGGTTTTTATACCACAAAGACAAAACATGAGTGTTGAAACTGCAACAAGATACACCATTATTATTGTTATTTATTTTAGCACAGCAGCAGTATCCCCCACCTGGGATTGAAGCCAAGACCCTCCGGTCAAGAGTCCAGAGCCCTAACCACTACTCCACACTGCTACCCATGCTAGCCTTCAACAAATAACTAGTTTTCTGCTCACGGGCTACATTTTCTGCTCACGGGCTAGTGTGTGTGTGTGTGTGTGTGTGTGTGCGCGCGTGTGTGTGTGTGTGTGTGTGCATGTGTGAGTGTGTGTGTGCATGTGTGTGTGTGTGTGTGCATGTGTGTGAGTGTGTGTGTGTGTGTCTGTGTGTGTGTGTGTGTGAGCATGTGTGCGTGTGTGAGTGTGTGTGTGTGTGTGCGTGCGTGCAGGTGTGTGTCCGCGTGTGTGTGCATGTGAGTGCGTGTGTGTGTGCGTGAGTGTGTGTGTGAGTGTGTGTGCGTGTATGAGTTTTTGTGTGTGTGCTTGTGTGCGTGTGTGTGTGTGTGTGTGTGCGATTGTGGGGTTAGTAACTGTATCCTACTGCCTATGTGAAGACCCTCTGCACAGTGGGAAGGAAAAAAACCCTTTTTTATTTTTATTTTTTTATATATTTTTTAAAATTTTATTTAAAGGAGGAAACCTTCGGTGGCCCAGGCAAAAAGGTCGTCCCCACTCTGGACATACTAGCAATGGACTGATGGGCAGATGCTATTTCGGCTGGTGAAGAACGAATGTAAGCTTCGACTGCTGATGAAGTCCAGCATCCCATATTTTTTATTAAATGCTGGTTAATCTTTGTTCCTGCTGCTGAAGTGGCTGCCCCGATTCTGAATGAATGAGAAGTGTAGAATTGAGGGAGAAGTCCTGCTCTGGAAACCAAAGTGGAGAGCTGAGAAGAAAACCAATGCCTTGAAACGACAGACCCGCTTGCATTAATGAACAGGGGGTTGGAAGGAGATTTGGGTTTACGTTCTGAAATGTAGTACTTCAGCATAGAAGTATATGGGCATAGAGGAGAGTCAATTTTTGATAGTTGAATACATTGACCTTGCCGAAGCTGATCAGTTTTTGAAATGCGTAGAAAGAGAATAAAATGAGAATCTGGAATATGAGTAAGGTCACTGCGCGAATCCCCAGAGAAGGAAAACTGGAAATAGACAGGACTGTATATTCAGAGCATCTCAAAAAACCAAAAAATGCAAAAAGACATAATACTTCCATTGTTAGGTCATCGATTGGAGAAAAACAGCCTTGTCAGAGAATTGAAATCATGTTGCCAAGAATGTCATCAGAGATAGGCAGGCGAGTGGTAGATGCAGCCGGAGAGCTCTTGAAAATTCCTCGCAGGAGGAGACGAATGGCTGGGATTGATAGTATGGTTGGAGAAGAAATAGACATCAAGCGAAATTGGTGTTGAATTCCTGACAAATATGATTTAATTGTAACTGGTGCCAGACGCAGAAAATCCTTTGCATGAACTATAAAAGCCATGATCCAATTCTGGTTGAAAGAAGTAGGATTGATCCTGTTTGAGAGCAGAAGGTTACATAACAAGCCCAACCTGTAGAGTAAGAAGGTCTGGTAGAAGGGCAAAGTGCTGAAGCCATGTAATCTTGAGCTGAATTAAGTAGCTTATTGATGGTTGAATTCACTTGAAAATGAGCTGGTTGAACTGAGGAGTTGCTGCTGGGGATGGCAGAGCAGTAGGAATCCAGCTATGGAATTTGGATATCTGTAAACGAGAGAGAGCATCAGCTGCATTATTAAATATGCCCGATAGATGGCGCGCTTGTATTAGAAAATTGTTGGATACTGAAATCCATACTTGCCGCCGCAGTAATTGCATGGCAAGAGGGGAATTGGAACATCCTTTATTTATAATATGAACTGTAGCTAAATTATCGCAATAAAATAAGATTGATTTCTTAGACCAGAGATGACCCCATAGCTGGGCTGCTGCAACTATTTGGTAAATCTCAAGAAGAGCTGTGGATTTTAGCTGAGGAGATAGATTTTCAATTTCCTGGGGCTATATACTGGAAAACCATTCATTTTTAAAAAGCCCTCCGAATCCAAGAGATGATGCGTCTGTAAACAAAGCCAGTGGTGCTGAGATGAAATCGTCATAAAACATGGACAAGCCGTTCCAGTGCTGAATAAGAGCAGACCACATTTTAATATCTTTCCTAGCTTCTGATGAAATATTTATGTAGGAATCCAAATTTTTTCCTGTTGATGCAAGAGCAAGTAAACGAGATATAAATGTTCTCCCTTGAGGAATAATGCGAATTGCAAAGTTGAAGTGACCCAGCAATGAAAGCAGTGCGCGTTTTCTAATTGTTTTACTAACCTCAAGGTTCTGAATAAGAAATTGAATGTGATTGAGTTTGGACTCAGGGAGGCTGGCTTCGAATTTTTCCGTGTCTAGCTTGATTCCAAGAAATTTCAGAGAATGAAGGCGGCCGATTGTTTTTTCCTCTGAGAGCGGAATGCCAACTTCTCTTAAGAGTAGTAATTGCTTCTGCTGGTGAATCCGAAGGAGGG
Source organism: Acipenser oxyrinchus oxyrinchus (assembly GCA_030684275.1). Lineage (NCBI taxonomy): Eukaryota > Metazoa > Chordata > Actinopteri > Acipenseriformes > Acipenseridae > Acipenser > Acipenser oxyrinchus. Next base: position 52,290,384 of record CM060250.1, read on the forward strand.
GAGATCAACAAAAAATCATCAAGCAGGTGGAGCAGAAATGGAACATGGTAGGCATTGAGAAGTATCCAGCTTAATGCTTCTGACAGAGTGTTGAATATCTTTGGGCTGCTGCGGCAGCCGAAAGTTAATGGAGTGGCGAAGTAAAACTTTCCTTCCCAGCATATACCAAACAGGTGGCAGAGAGAAGGATGGATTGGTATTACTTTAAATGCATCAGATATATCCGCTTTTGCTAGCCAGGAACCACAACCTGCTAATTTAATTGAGTGAATCGTGTCTGAAATAGTAATGTAATGAAGAGAAAATTGATCTTGAGGAATAAGCGAGTTGATACTACTGATGCTTGAACCTCGCGGCGCTGATAAATCAATAATAAGACGCTTTTTCCCTGACATTTTCCGAGTTGCTATGCCAATAGGATTAATTCTATAAACTGGAAAAGGAGGAGCTACAAAAGGGTTGACTATAGATCCTTTTTAAATTTCTTTTTCGATGAGTAACTGATTTTTACTTTGAAATGAGGATGAAGGAATTTCAGTGAGACCGGTTGAAAACCCGTTTTTTAATCCGTCAATTAAGTAATTGGTGAAAATGATGTCAGGATGATTTTTTAATTTGTTATATAATGCCGGAATGTTTATGGGAGTGGTGACCACGAGCATCGGAGAAAGTCACTTGCGATTTAAAGGGCATATTGAGTTGGCGTGAGCATCTCCACAAGTGCTGCACATGTGAATGAAATTACACTGCCTGTTTGAACAGAAACCGGTGTTGAAGTTATTGCAAATTTGTCTTCCTCCTGCGAATCTGATTTTGCGCCCGTATTTGTCTTGTCTTGTGGATTGATTGGGAAGCGCTGAGGGATGTATTGGATTGTGAAAGGAGGATCTGTTTGAATAATTAGAGGTGGTACCAAGTGCTGCTTTAGAAGTTGATGGTATAGCAGCCTTAGGGCAGAGGGATGTTGAATGACCTGTGGAAGCGCAGACCCCACATGCATTAGCTCTGAGACCGCCGAAAATCCTGTTAAATCTGGATCAGGTTGAGCCCAATTGATTATATGATTATCAGATGCCAATGTTGCTGCTGCTTTTGCCGAGGATGCTTTATGATACTCGAAGAACATAGTCCCTCCGTATCTGACAGACAATTCCACTATGTAGTATTCATAGGAGTCTAGTTCAGCTCTGCGGTTAGGATATACAGAGCATAGCACATCTCAAAATATGGAGAAAGCAAGGACGAATTCACCCAATGTTAGATTTTTGAGTAGTCTGGGGTCTCTGGATTTTAATGTAACTGACAGATCTCCGCAATCCACTACTCTGTGATCTAGGAATTCTGATGTCGCCATTAGTAAAGAAACAAGATTAATGTCCTTGCCTTCAATTATATGGCACCGAATTTGCGGGGATATTGAATGATGCATAGCTGTGGATGGGGAAGAGGAACCAAAAGCTGAAGCAGTGGCAAGGTTGAAGACGGGAGGATCTTCTGAAGATACCAATGTTAGAGCTGAACCGGAAGTAGCTGTAGCTGCGACTGGAGCTACTGCAGGAATAGAGAAAGCACTGAAGTTTGCTTCTCTTGTTCAATATTAGACATATCCTTTTATCTAAATCACTCAGTTTGGTATTGACCGAGGATAATGAGTCGGCAAATGGCTACATAAAAGTTTTGATCTCTTGAAAAATCAAGGAGTGCTCTTGTTGGATTGATCTGGCTGAAGCAGGTTCCTGCTGTTTTGAAGTGCTGGCTGTCTGGTTGAATTGTTCTGACGCAGACTGCCTTCTGTCTGGATGAATTGTTTGACGCAGACTGCCTTCTGTCTGGATGAATTGTTCTGACGCAGACTGCCTTCTGTCTGGATGAATTGTTCTGACGCAGACTGCCTTCTGTCTGGATGAATTGTTCTGACGCAGACTGCCTTCTGTCTGGATGAATTGTTCTGACGTAGACTGCCTTCTGTCTGGATGAATTGTTCTGACGCAGACTGCCTTCTGTCTGGATGAATTGTTCTGACACAGACTGCCTTCTGTCTGGATGAATTGTTCTGACGCAGACTGCCTTCTGTCTGGATGAATTGTTCTGACGCAGACTGCCTTCTGTCTGGTTGGGGCTGCTGAACGCCTGAGCGCAGCTGAGGAGTTTTTTTAGGCGGAAAGGTTCTGCAGAGATGGAGTTGCAGTTGAGAATGAATAGAGATTCTTGATCGCTACCTGCTGGGATCGCATTTCCGTTTTTAAGAAGAGACTTTATAAGTTTATTTAAAGTCCAATCCTTCCAGTATAATCTCTCTGGAGGTGCATCCTGAGCCCGGAGTCGTTTAGAACGTCGAAGATTAGCTCCTTGGGTAGCTGGTGTACCCTGAGAATCTTGATTGAGAGGCAGCTGTTCAGATCTCACAGAGCCACTGAACGGAGACAGAAATGGAGGGGTGATTTGACCCTGATTTGAAGCTGCAGGAGAATGAGCTGCTACAGACACAAAATCCGTGGAGTTGTCAGAGTCCGAAGAGAGTTGGTGTAAGTACTCCATTTTAATGCAATTTGCTGGTTTAGGAGAAATCAAATGGGTCTTGCAATCCGCTTTGGTTTAAGCCTAAACGAAAAAAAACACAAGACAACTAGAAGGAAGTGACTGAGGTTTAAATAGAATAGATTTAATTAGTGGAAGAAGATGATAGGGCACATGGGCCTAGTACCTCCCTCTGAACCACACCTAAAGGTTAACATAATGTGAGCCCTTTTTTGTTCTAGTTACCATTCTAGCAGCAGCATTTTGCACTAGCTGTAGACGTGATATAGCATGACTTGTAAGTCCTGAGAACAAAGCGTTACAGTAATCTAACCTAGAAAAAATACAAGCATGTACTAATTTCTTTGCATCATCCAAGGACAAGAATGATCTAACTTTCGCAATGTTTCTTAAATGATAGAAGGACACTTTAGTAATGTATTTTATATGTGGTTGAAAGGAAAGTGCAGAATCAAAAATAACCCCCAGGTTTTTCACTTCAGATTTTACATTTGATTTTAGCGTACCTAGATCAATATTTGTCGAGTCCATCTGTTGATTAGAGCCTAAAAGTAAGACTTCTGTCTTATTGGAATTTAACTGTAAGAAATTCTGAGACATCCAGCATCTAATATCGGCTAGACATTTGAAAAGGACATTGATAGCTGTTGTGTCACCTGGTTTAACAGATATATAAATCTGTGTGTCATCTGCATAGCTGTGGAAATTCACCCCATGTTTACGAATAACCTCCCCGAGAGGCAGCATGTATAAAGAAAATAACATGGGAACAAGAATGGAGCCCTGCGGTACACCACATGTAATATTAGCTATTCCAGATGTAGATTCTCCTAAGGCAACAAAATACTGTCTATTCATTAAATAGGATATGAACCAGTTTAGGACACTACCAGAAAGGCCCACCCATTCTCTAAGGCGATTAATTAAAATCTTGAAGCAAGTAGGCCAATCTTGTCAAGCATCAAGCAAATAAGCACAATTGGAAAGGTGCTGGGTCCCAAGATTCACACAATTCTTGCTTCTAACTTGGCGCCTTTTTTTGATCTCTTCGCTCCACTTTATCACTCCACTTGAAATGCTCTTTGTATGACTTGAAGTGACTGAGACACACACTCACACACTGAGACACACTCACACACTGAAACACACAGACATACTGAGACAAACACACACACTGACACACATACACTGAGAAACACACACACTACAACACACACACAGTTTCAGTGTGTGTGCGTGTCTCAGTGTGTGAGTGTGTCTCAGTCACTTTTTTTAAATTGATTTTTTCCTGTGATATGTGCTGTTTTAAAACATAAATAAATTGTTTAATATAAATGGTGTGGATATCAAACTGCTTGCATACCCTGGTTTGTTTTGACATTGACCAACATGTGGAATCACATGATTGGTAGATGTCTAGTTATTTAGCTTTTCTGTTTGAATAGTCGCTACTCACCCTTAAAAAGTAGACGGAAGAGGAAGAAGAAGAAGAACAACAACAATTTTACCTTAGTTTGACGACTTATATCTCATTGTGTATAAGAGGTATGTACGTTTTTTTTCACATTTGAGGTAAGAAAGTTTCTGACTTTTGATACTGGTACAGATGGTAAGTGATTTAGTTTTGCCACTGCAACATGGTAAAAACAGCTAAACTCTTTGAGCTGTATAGAGACTCTCGGTAGTTTCAAACAAGTTTTTATAACTTGTACGAGTTACTACCGTTCCTCGCAATACTGTGAAAAAATATATATACCCAGTATGTCCACAAATATTAATGAAGAGTCAGTTTCACAAAACGACAGTTGATACAAATTAAAAGGAGGAAAATTAATTATATATCTGACTGGATCTGACCGAAGTTACAGAAAAGGACTGGTATGTAGTACAAAACAGTGTCTTGTTTATAGCAAGCTGATTCGTAATGCAAATTAATATGAATGGAAGATATGAAAGACACATTGTGACTGGACGGATGACAGTTAAGAACTCGAATAAGCCAAAATAAAGACGTTCTCTGTGTTCGATTGAATGGAGATAGAAAAAAAGGCATTACAGATCGATTATTTTTCACAATGTCATATTGCTTAAATAAAAGCTTTTGAATCAACCCAAGTGTCTTTATTAAACCAGTAACACTTCCCTTAATGACTGACATGCTTTACCTACGAGTACACTGCGTGAAATGACCTTTCTTTAACGTAGCATGGTACCAGGTACATTAAAAAAAAATAATAATAATAACTTGCTGTACAAAACAAATGTGTCACAAAATTGATGGTAATGTGTTTTGTGCAGAACATTTAACATCAATTTCAGGAATTGTTAATTGGAAGAATTAAAGAGGAACTGTACTCAAAACAACAAGGCTCTCTAAATGCTCTGCATACATAACAAATGTGTCTCGCTTCACCAGTTTTGTTAAAAAGTCAAGCGTTTGGCCAGTATTTCAATTTTTTTGTCAGCTGGAAATGCAGGCCGCCGCCATATTGAAACGTTTCTGGCGCCACTATCATACCGTTGACAGACACCACACCAGTGAACGCCCGCACAGTGAATTATGACGGTATGCACAGCATTCGGGTGCAAAAATAACAAAAGAAAAAGAGTGTATTTGTGTGCCTAAGCCTACCAACAAACGGCGGCCATTACAAAACAATGGCTACATAATATAGGAACGAGACATACGATCAATAGAATACCATGTGTGTCTATAGAGCAAGTCAATGACAGGACGACACAAAGCGCGACGGAAGAGAGTTCCAATACATTCAATGTTAATTTGTTTTAATGTTTTTATACGATTAACTGTTCAAGGAGAGGCTGAAAATGCTTCAAAAACTTTAGTTAACATGTTTTCTATTGAAATGGTTATATATTAATTTGCATTACAGTTCCCCTTTAAGCTTGGGTTGTGGCGAGTTCAACCTTTCATTTTCCAACTTGAATATCAACATACAGTATGCCTCATCCAGTTCTGGTCCTGAGGAAGGGATATATATATATATATATATATATATATATATATATATATATATATATATATATATATATATATATATATATATAAATCTATCAGAATCCAGCACCCTTTGACAAGCTTTTATGTGATGAAGCTTTTGTTTTCAGCAGTCAGCCATAAAAGATGATTTAGATTTAGATAAAATGGTCTTAACATGCTGCCAAGAAATACCTGGTTAAAACAGTTAAAGATGTAAAATGACCAAAATATTTCACCTTTATAAAAGCAACAGCCCTAAGAAGATATAATCTACAAATTCCCAAAATTAACAAGACACAATCTGAGCTTGTTTTCACACCCCCTCCCCTTCATAAACTCAATGAATGGGAGGATGTGAACACCATTATAAAACGTGTCAAACTGGACAAAAAATGGCACATAGTTTAAAATATAGATAAAGAACGTAGCATCATGTGATTTAAAGTGAAACTACAAGTACTATAAAAGCTGGAAAGATCTGGGATTGTAAACATGGGACTAGTTCAGAAGGTGGCTTTTCAGAGGTAAAATGTTACGAAGAAAAATACTGAAGCCCCTACTACTTATACACTGCATTTCTATTTTGTGGTAATTGCAGGATGCTTTCCAGACTCCTTTTGCTTGGTTTTGGGACAAGACCTGTCAAATATGGTTGGATGTTAGGAGATGAAATGATATTGCACAAGTTGTCAGTGGTTCAGACAGTGCAGATGCCACCAAAGTGGACATGGGCAAAGAACACCAAAAGGATTCCAAAGTGGTCTTTTCTCTTGATGTTCCGAGCAGATGAGCGACAGACAGGCATTTAATGAACAGGGATCTAAAAAAGATGTCCTTTGACCTCAGAAGAATTATATCTTTTCCATAGGTGGAAAGGTCAAAAGGGACAGCATTCCAGATCTGGAATACAAACACAAGGAATCAGACACCTGTGTTTTATGTAGGGCTTCTAATTTTTGGTTTTAACTGATAAAACACCCCTGATACAAAAAAAAAGAAATAATCGGTGTTTATCTAATAAACACCAGGAAAACACTGGAAATGGTTACTTAATTCACGTTGATTTTACCCCTTTCCATATAAAAAAATAAAATCAAATAACCTACAATCAATACTCTCAAGCAATATGAAAATACGTGGTTAGCACAGGTGCAGTGATTTGCCTTTGTTCCTAAGTCGTTCCCAATCGTGACATTGTGCTGGATTGTAACAGCTTGGAACACTAATGGACCAATCACCATGCAGCATTCTAACAATCCATTTTATAATCTTCTATTGCATTGTATGGCAAACCAAAACTATTGTTGGTGTCCCCAGCCTCATCCCAAACCAGTCGTGATATAGAAATACAAGTATAACAATATTCAAGATGAAGTGTTTTGAAAAGCACATATTCCTTATAACAACAACTTGTCTGTTTAAGATACCATCAATACCATCACCTCATGAAGACTCTATTAATGCTGCTGAGGCAAATTACACTTTCCATCATTCGTCAGAAATCTGATTACAATAATTCACAGTTCCAAATAGGGGTAGTCTGTCAAATTGTTTAAATTAATAATTCTAAAGGATTTAACTTCCCTTTAGTTACTTTTGTCAGTTTTCTTCAGTATTTATTATTCCCCACGCAAGATACATATTATCTGCAAGGGAAGGATGATTATTCAGTTATGAAGAAAAATACATTCTTTAGCTCTAGTTATTAAGACTATAAAGGAAAGCACCCTGTCTGTCTCTCTGTCAGTATGTCAGAATAGGTTTTTACATGTATTTGGAGGTGCTTAGTCAATTGTGATGAAACCTAGACATTGTTTATTATAATGTAAGATTTCAAGGTTTATGTGCCTGAAGGTGATAGAGAATAAACAACATGTCACACAATGATGCAAAGTGTTACAAGTCTTTATTATTTAGTTCTAATAAAATACATAATAAAACATACCCTTACCTACAGTACTACAGGGGTTTCTTTGTGTGCATTAGCATCACCTATCCCGTTTCAGCCTCAGACCTGACTAGCTGGGGGGCCCCCCTTCAGCTTGTTCTGGTTCATACTGTAGGCCATCTTCAATTGCAGCACAGCCTGAACTTGACATTCCCCCTATTGCAGGGTCCGTGTCAGTGCCTTTCCTTTTCATTCATTTTCTTTTGGCTGAACCGCTTATGAATATATTTCCGACATGACATTTTTAAATAAAACCAATCGATAAGTGTAACTAATGTGATTGAGTGCCTAAGTTATTTTCTGTGCTACTTACATGTATGTTAATGCTAAACCACAACAGCCTCCAAGGGACAAATGGAAAGGTGCTTGAATGCTTTGCGACAACAATGAATTTAGCAGTTATTGTGTTTAATATAAATACATGTTAATATGATGTTTATCTGTCCTGTTAATTTGGGCCTGTTCTGATTTTCACATATACCTGCTTCTCATCACGTTGAGGTAATTATTTTTTATTATTTCTTTTTTTTTAATCATTGGTGGTAGGGGGCCCAGTGCAAGTACACCTAGGTTAATCCGGGCCTGGTCATGGTGCCACCACTATCTCCCCAGGGCAAGGGATCATCTATAATCTGCCATAGCAGGCTGAAGGCTGGTTCATATGGCTCAAAGCAGAAGGGCCACAAAACCATTTTTCCAAAATGTTATAAATCAGCACTTTCCCCTATTGAAAATTATTAAATGGTACCTTAGTCAACATTTCAAAAGTAATCAGCGAAAACCAGTTTATTTATTTTTAAAACGGGGTCTCCCCCTCCGCCCCTGTGTAATTTATTGTTTTGTATTATGATTTATTTATTATGTATATGATGGCGAAGCGCCGTAAGTTTTGTTATTGTTTTTGTATTTATTTAGAAATGTATTTCAATTACGGCGTAGCCGAATGTTTGTTTAGTAGCATGGATGGGTAATCCCATCCACAGTAATTTAAAAAAAAACTAAAAAAAAACCTTGTGCAGTAGGTGGCCATCTCCCAAATTAATTAAGTGATTAATTGGGTGCTAATCGGGAGATGGTCACTTGAATAAAAGCCTGCAGCTCGCTGCACTCAGGGTGGGTGTTAGGAGTGAGAGTTTGAGGAGCATGAGGAGAAAATTAAAAACCAATACCAAAACGTAAGGATCAGTGAAGGCAGTTGCTCAGCCTGACCTTAGTGTTCTTTTGTGTTCGAGATTTGTTTTGTTTAATTATTTATTTTCGCTCTGTGAGCAAGTGTTTTCTGTTTAAACTTTTTATTTATTTTTGTATTTAAATAAAACGGCGCAAGCGTCTTTTTGAACTGCAGTACTTATCTGGTGTCAGTGTTTTTGGTTCCTGCTTCTGACCTGACGTCACCACTCGTCCACCCTGTCACACACTGAAATTACATTTTCTTTTTAAATGTGTTTTTTAGTGCCTTAGAACAGGTATTCCCAGACTGGACACAGTCCCAGGTGGGCCGCAGGAGCAATAACATTCTTTGTATTTTTTTCTATTAATACCAAAAAGCAGGTGCCGGCGATATCTGTAACTCTAGAAAAATAGTGTAGCAAGGCAGTATTGGCAGACTGTCAATCAAAGCAGAAATTCCATAGTCAAAGCGAACAGATTCAACAGTGTATACGGCGGGATGTAGAGCGAGAGCTCTGACAACAGGGCAGTGTTAAGGTCATGTGATTGCTCTGCTGGCAGATATATGTCGTATCTGCTTCCAAAGAATACATTTTGCTAAGTGTAAAGAACAAAAAAGGCTACGGGAGTTTAAATGCATTTGTACCGTGGGTTCAGTTTTGAGGTGCTGGAATGGGTTTTTTGTTTTGTAGAAACGTTTTCATACTAACTTTTGTACTTTATAACATTCATTTAAAAATTAAACTGATGCCTATGAAATACGTTTTTGTGACTAATTAGCTATTAACATTTAAAATATTGAGTAGTTTAATGTGTTGACGAGCCAGCCGGGTCACGCATTGATTGAAACATTTGCAACCTTAATTGGACTGAGCATTGCGGCCAATGACGCCATAGTTGTTATTATTGAATAATTATAAACAAACTGGATAAAAGCAATGTACAGGATGGACTACGGGAGCTGATTTTTGGGTTTTGACTCCCGTTTGGGTTTTGTTGCTGTTGAGGGGTCGCTGACGGGGTTCGGGGCTGCCTGTGGAACTTAACCGAACTGAATCTAACTGTGCGCTGTGCGAGACTCTGGGGGACTTGTCATTGAAGGGAAGTTTTATTTCTGTATTTTAATTATTATTTTATTGTATTTGCTTGTGTTTATCTTTTTGCTGGGTTACGTGCAATAACATACTGATAACTGTGGATATTCGAATCTGTTGCCTACCTCATAGTGCATTTATTGTTGTTCTTAAACAAATAACTGGGCTTACAAGTACTGCTGAAACGCCCTGAATAGTCCATTAACTACTGATAATTGGGCTTGCTTAAATACAACTTTTACTGATGCTGATTTGCACTGAATGGTTTATGAATTACTGATAGTATTGTATTTGTAAACTGACTGCTAAAACTGGGTGATACTCACCACTGTGCCTATCGATTGAGTTGCCATTGTTTTACCAATTATCCATACAGCAATTAATTTAACTTATTTGTGTTAGTGTTATAATTGAAATGTGTGTGATCGTTTTGCATTAAAGTTGTTGTCTCTTGATTGTGTGGTTTTTCTCTTATGATTTGAATATTGGTTTGTGTACCAGCACTTAATAGTTGTATTTGATTTGTTTAGTTGCACATATTGGTTTTAAATGTACTATTTGATTGCCTTATATTGAAGTTTGGTTTATTACTGTATGGTAATTTTAACTGAAGGCCTAACTGTAATATATAATAATTTGACTTGTTCTATGACTTGTTCTAGCCAGGACAGGTTTTGTTACAGTATGTTTCAATAGCAACTATATCAAGGTATTAATCAAACTGATAAATCTTGTTACATACTGGTAATTGATTTATTAAAATGTTTGGATATACTGCTATTTTATTGATTACTGGCTCATTCAGTCATTTTAATGATGCTACAATATGTTTTGTTAGAAATAATAATAATAATAATAATAATAATAATAATAATAATAATAATACATTTTTTGACTGATTAAAATTTCTCTGCAGATGGATTTTCTTTTAGTTAATGGCGCAGCTGTGCTCTGATTTTTTTGGGGGGGGATGTTGCAAGCCAACTGAATGTGATTTTGTATATATATTAAATTAAAGAAGTCTGAAAATCTAAGTTAAGTGCAGCGGCAAAGGTAATTCTGTCATGGTGTTTATTCATTTTATGCTTTGCTGTTTTCTTTTCTGTTTGCTGATTAACACATGTATAGCATCAGTAATAGATATTGAGGAGTTTGAAGTCATGTTTGAGACGCCTAGAGCAAGCGGAACTTCAAAGAGACATATGTAGGAGATGACATTCTGCATAAAGTATTAATTATGTATGTGATTTATAACTTACTTACTAATTTACTTCTATGTTAAAGTTTTATTTTCATATTTTGATACAGCTTAAAACACATGTAACTACCTAAACAAGACATTTGCAGTCTCTTGTATCTTGGCGTCTTTGCAGAGTGCCAAAGTTAGCAGGTGTCTAATCAAGATGGGTGGAGGAGTGGAGTGTGAAAACATAGTCTCATAGTCTCCCTATATTGCCATCTGACAGCCCTTCCACTCGTCATCCTGTGACAGTGACGCACTATAGAATGTGATAGATTTGGGTGAGTTTCCCCTTACCAGGAGGTGTTGAAGGTGTGTGATAGCAGGGTGGATCCATACTGATTGGAAGAGAGTATAAGAAATGGGGTGGAAATGCTAATATATTCATAGTATTCATAGTATAGTATTTAATGTAATGTTTTTGTTTGAATCGTCAGTCAATTCTTTGATTTTACTCCACGGACGTCTGTGTTATGATACAAACGTATACATTAGGACATACTGTGACCTGCGCGTCTTTGCTTGCTTGTATCTAATGTTTATACAATTGTATTAACATTATTTCCTTTTGTACATATAAAGTATTTTTTATAAAAAAAATTTAAAAAACCATTTGTCAGATTTATTTCCCTACACAACACTGATGGAAGTTTTGTTTCTTTTAAACTAGAGAGTCATTTCGGAATTATAGCAGCAATTCTTTATTTATTTTATCTATGCTGACATTCAACATCCAAGTTTGATTTCCATCTTTGAACAAATTCACACATTTCAAATGTACAGTTGAATCTTTACTCATTAATATTAACAAGTAAGTAAATGCTTGCGACTCTGCCTACAGGACCGTGGCAGCAAGACAAGGAAACGTGGGAAGGCCAAGGTAAAAAGTACAGGAACACAAAATTTGTATATTAATTTACATATATTTAAAAATGAAATGGTGGATTTAAATGTTGAGAATACCTGGTATTCGTGTTTAGGGTAATTGGGACATTTCAAAAAGCTGTTTCTTTAAACTCTTTATAATTGTATTGTTTTCAGAATTGTCATACACTTTTTGAACAGTACACGCCATCATATGAATGTATTAGGATGGGAAAATATAAATATACCCAACGCTTGGTAAGTTTTTGCCTCTGCCCCGTTTTGTATTGTCTCAAAATTGCATATTTTTTTGAAAATCCAAATGTATTTCCACACACATCTACCTTTTGTAGATACATCACTGTAATCTGACCACTACTTATTTCTATAAAACATTAAAATATTCTTATAGAGGTTTTCTTGTAATACAATATGTCGGTGTGTGGCAATGTGCCCCGCCCCTGTGTGTATTTTTGTGTTTTATGTTGGTGCAACAGGCAGCCCCAGGCGATGCGGAGCATCAGGCAACCCCAGGCGATGCGGAGTAACAGGCAGCCCCAGGCGATGCGGAGCAACAGGCAGCCCCAGGCGATGCGGAGCAACAGGCAGCCCCAGGCGATGCGGAGCAACAGGCAGCCCCAGGCGATGCGGAGCAACAGGCAGCCCCAGGCGATGCGGAGCAACAGGCAGCCCCAGGCGATGCGGAGCAACAGGCAGCCCCAGGCGATGCGGAGCAACAGGCAGCCCCAGGCGATGCGGAGCAACAGGCATCCCCGGGCGATGCGGAGCAACAGGCATCCTTGGGCGGTGCGAAGCAGTCATCCTTGGGCGGTGCGAGGCAGTCATCCTTGGGCGGTGCGAGGCAGTCATCCTTGGGCGGTGCGAGGCAGTCATCCTTGGGCGGTGCGAGGCAGGCATCCTTGGGCGGTGCGAGGCAGGGCAGGAGCAATCCTTCCCATGACGGTGGATGTGGAACCAGCAGGTATTCACCCTCTGCTGGTGGAGGTGGAGATGGAACCAGCAGGTATTCACCCTCTGCTGGTGGAGGTGGGAGGGGCAAGCAATCCTCCCATGGCGGCTGAGGCGGAACCAGCAGGCATTCACCCTCTGCTGGCGGAGCTGGGAGCGGCAAGCAGTCCTTCCACAGCGGTTGAGGCGGAACCAGCAGGTATTCACCCTCTGCTGGCGGAGCTGGGAGCGGCAAGCAGTCCTCCCACAGCGGTTGAGGTGAAACCAGCAGGTATTCACCCTCTGCTGGCGGAGGTCGGAGGGGCAAGCAGTCCTCCCATGGCGGTTGAGGCGGAACCAGCAGGTATTCACCCTCTGCTGGTGGAGGTGGCGGAGGCAGAGGCAGCTCCTGCTGCTCTGCCCCTAGCGGTGGTGGAGACAGAGGCAGCTCCTGCTGCTCTGCTCCTGGTGGTGGTGGAGACAAAGGCAGCTCTTGCTGCTCTGCTCCTGGTGGAGACAGAGGCAGCTCCTGCTGCTCTGCTCCTGGTGGTGGTGGAGACAGAGGCAGCTCCTGCTGCTCTGCTCCTAGCGGTGGTTCAGACAGAGGCAGCTCCTGCTGCTCTGCTCCTGGCAATGGTGGAGACAGAGGCAGCTCCTGCTGCTCTGCTCCTGGCGGTGGTGAAGACAGAAGCAGCTCCTGCTGCTCTGCTCCTAGTGGTGGTGGAGACAGAGGCAGCTCCTGCTGCTCTGCTCCTAGTGCTGGAGACAGTGGCGAGGGTTCCTCACCCTCTGGCGTTGGAGACAGCAGCAATGGCTCCTCTCCCTGTGGCGTTGGAGACGGCAGCAATGGCTCCTCTCCCTCTGGCGTTGGAGACGGCAGCAATGGCTCCTCTCCCTCTGGCGTTGGAGACGGCAGCAATGGCTCCTCTCCCACTGGCGTTGGAGACGGCAGCAATGGCTCCTCTCCCTCTGGCGTTGGAAATAGTGGCGAGGGCTCCTCTCCCTCTGGCGCAGGACACAGCAGCGGGGCCCCTCCCATATCTGCAGCCAGGTAGTTGAGCACCATGGCTGCGATGTCTGGGAGGGATGCTGGTTGGTGTTTCTTTTCCCAGGCCTCCCAGCGCTCCCCATCTCTCGCCCACTGGAGGTTGATCACAGCAGGGAGAGCGTCCACGATATCCCTCTCAGGCTCCGCCAGACAGTCCCAGATCCCCTCTGAGGAGAGTGGACCAGTCCGCCTCGGAGGATGCAGAGGCAGCTCCTGCTCCTTTCCCTCGGATGGTGGTGGTGGAGGTGAAACCAGCAGGTATTCTTCCCCTGCTAGTGGAACCTTGGGCTGTGGACGGACCGACCCTTCATCCTCCGGTTCCTGCTCTGGGCCATCTTCCTCCCACATGGGCACAGGATGTTCAGGCTCCTCCCTCACCTGCCATGGAGGGGGTTGGTCGGGTGCTACATGCCCGACCTCACCAACGGCGAAGCACCATTCCTCACCCCTCAGACAGGTGAGGCAGACGTCCAGCACAGCAGAGACCCAGCGGGACTTGCGACCAGCCCCGCGCTGTTGCACTTGCTGCTGCTGTTTCCTCCTTCCACTTCTTCCCATTATTTATTTGAGAAGAAAAAAAAAACGAACAAACAAAAAAAACGCACTTTTCTGTCCTGGTTCGGCTCCTGGAGGCATTGTCTGTCCCACGCAGGACACCATATGTGACAGGATGGCTTGCAGTGGTGAGGTGTGGTGACGTCACGGACCAGGAAGTAACTGAACCAAAACAATGGATGGGCGGGTGAAGCTGAAAGCTACTGCGGTCAGCGTATTTAATAAATAATAATTCAAAACAAAAAGGCGCGATGGCCAAACAAATAAACAGAAACAAGTATATTTTAAATATAGCAATTGTTTTTCTTTCGCTCCCTCTCCCGTGTTCTCCCGTACTCTCCTCTGTACACTCTCCCCCGCAGCACGGACAGCTGCAGGTTCTTATACTCTGGCCGAGGGGTTAACTAGCTGTTAATTATCTTATTACCCCTCGGCCACAGTCTGCACGCGTTTGGTAAGGATGCGTGACTGTCAGCTAGTTAAATAATCAGTAGCTGATCAGCCACGCATCCTCACAGGGTTTTAAATATAAAAACAATAAGAAATACGCGGCGCTGTTATCTGCGCCACAAACAATAATATAAATAATAATAAATAAATATATAGGGGCGGGACATTCCGCCACAGTATCGCAGAAGAAAAGAAATGGGAATGGATACATAAGAACATAAGAAAGTTTACTAACGAGAGGAGGCCATTCAGCCCATCTTGCTGGTTTGGTTGTTAGTAGCTTACTGATCCCAGAATCTCATCAAGCAGCTGGGGAGTTGGTTCCATACCCTCACAATTCTCTGTGTAAAAAAGTGCCTCCTATTTACTGTTCTAAATGCCCCTTTATCTAATCTCCATTTGTGACCCCTGGTCCTTATTTCTTTTTTCAGGTCAAAAAAGTCCCCTGGGTTGACATTGCCTATACCTTTTAGGATTTTGAATGTTTGAATCAGATCACCGCGTAGTCTTCTTTGTTCAAGACTGAATAGATTCAATTATTTGAACCTGTCTGCATACAACATGCCTTTTAAACCTGGGATAATTCTGGTTGCTCTTCTTTGCACTCTTTCTAGAGCAGCAATATCCTTTTTGTAACAAGGTGACCAGAACTGAACACAATATTCTAGGTGAGGTCTTACTAATGCATTGTAAAGTTTTAACATTACTTCCCTTGATTTAAATTCAACACTTCTCACAATATATCCGAGCATCTTGTTGGCCTTTTTTATAGCTTCCCCACATTGTCTAGATGAAGACATTTCTGAGTCAACATAAACTCCTAGGTCTTTTTCATAGATTGCTTCTTCAATTTCAGTATCTCCCATATGATATTTATAATGCACATTTTTATTGCCTGCATGCAGTACCTTACACTTTTCTCTATTAAATGTTATTTGCCATGTGTCTGCCCAGTTCTGAATGCTGTCTAGATCATTTTGAATGACCTTTGCTGCTGCAACAGTGTTTGCCACGCCTCCTATTTTTGCGTCGTCTGCAGATTTAACAAGTTTGCTTTCTATATCGGAATCTAAATCATTAATGTAGATTAGGAATAGCAGAGGACCTAATACTGATCCCTGTGGTACACCACTGGTTACCTCGCTCCATTTTGAGGTTTCTCCTCTAATCAGTACTTTCTGTTTTCTACATGTTAACCACTCCCTAATTCATGTGCATGCATTTCCTTGAATCCCTACTGCGTTCAGTTTGAGAATTAATGTTTTACGCGGGACTTTGTCAAAAGCTTTCTGGAAATCTAAATAAACCATGTCGTATGCTTTGCAAATATCCATTGTCGATGTTTCATCCTCAAAAAAATCAAGCAGGTTAGTTAGACACGATCTCCCTTTCCTAAAACCATGGTGACTGTCTCACAGGATACTGTTACCATATAGGTAATTTTCCATTTTGGATCTTATTATAGTTTCCATAAGTTTACCTATAATAGAAGTCAGGCTTATTGGTCCAGTTACCTTGTTTGGATTTGTCTCCCTTTTTGTGGATCGGTATTACGTTTGCAATTCTCTAAAGTTGTTAACAGGCTCCTATCACCTGCCAGTTTGTCGACTAAGTCAATTACAGATTTTGCAGACTCCACCATTACATTAAGGAAGACAACTATGAAGTGACGATTACAGGCGCGCATGCGTTTGTTGCTGTGTCACGTGTCAATTCTTAAAAAAATAAAAAAAATTGTATCCACAGAGTTTGTTGTATCCAGTTTGCTGTATATCCACAAAAGTTTGATATATGTTATACCCATCCTGAGATATATATATATATATATATATATATATATATATAGTACTGTGCAAAAGATTTAGGCAGGTGTGAAAAAATGCTGTAAAGTAAGAATGCTTTCAAAAATAGACATGTTAATAGATTATATTTATCAATTAACTAAATGCAAAGTGAGTGGACAGAAGAAAAATCTAAATCAAATCCATATTTGGTGTGACCACCCTTTGCCTTCAAAACAGCATCAAGCATCAATTCTTCTAGGTACACTTGCACACAGTTTTTGAAGGAACTCGGCAGGTAGGTTGGCCCAAACATCTTGGAGAACTAACCACAGTTCTTCTGTGGATTTAGGCAGCCTCAGTTGCTTCTCTCTCTTCATGTAATCCCAGACAGACTTGATGATGTTGAGATCAGGGCTCTGTGGGGCCATACCATCACTTCCAGGACTCCTTGTTCTTCTTTACGCTGAAGATAGTTCTTAATGACTTTCGCTGTATGTTTGGGGTCGTTGTCATGCTGCAGAATAAATTTGGGGCCAATCAGATGCCTCCCTGATGGTATTGCATGATGGATAAATATCTGCCTGTACTTCTCAGCATTGAGGAGACCATTAATTCTGACCAAATCCCCAACTCCATTTGCAGAAATGCAGCCCCAGACTTGCAAGGAACCTCCACCATGCTTCACTGTTGCCTGCAGACACTCATTCGTACGCTCTCCAGCCCTTCGGCGAACAAACTGCCTTCTGCTACAGCCAAATATTTCAAATTTTGACTCATCAGTCCAGAGCACCTGCTGCCATTTTTCTGCACCCCAGTTCCTGTGTTTTCGTGCATAGTTGAGTCGCTTGGCCTTGTTTCCACATCGGAGGTATGGCTTTTTGGCCGCAAGTCTTCCATGAAGGCCACTTCTGACCAGACTTCTACGGACAGTAGATGGGTGTACCAGGGTCCCACTGTTTTCTGCCAGTTCTGAGCTGATGGCACTGCTGGACATCTTCCGATTGCGAAGGGAAGTAAGCATGATGTGTCTTTCATCTGCTGCAGTAAGTTTCCTTGGCCGACCACTGCGTCTCGGTCCTCAACGTTGCCCGTTTCTTTGTGCTTCTTCAAAAGAGCTTGGACAGCACATCTGGAAACCCCTGTCTGCCTTGAAATTTCTGCCTGGGAGAGACCTTGCTGATGCAGTATAACTACCTTGTGTCTTGTTGCTGTGCTCAGTCTTGCCATGGTGTATGACTTTTGACAGTAAACTGTCTTCAGCAACCTCACCTTGTTAGCTGAGTTTGGCTGTTCCTCACCCAGTTTTATTCCTCCTACACAGCTATTTCTGTTTCAGTTAATGATTGTGTTTCAACCTACATATTGAATTGATGATCATTAGCACCTGTTTGGTATAATTGTTTAATCATAGACCTGACTATATGCCTACAAAATCCCTGACTTTGTGCAAGTGTACCTAGAAGAATTGATGCTGTTTTGAAGGCAAAGGGTGGTCACACCAAATATGGATTTGATTTAGATTTTTCTTCTGTTCACTCACTTTGCATTTAGTTAATTGATAAATATAATCTATTAACATGTCTATTTTTGAAAGCATTCTTACTTTACAGCATTTTTTCACACCTGCCTAAAACTTTTGCACAGTACTGTATATATATATATATATATATATATATATATATATATATATATATATATATATATATATATATATATATATTGTAACGGATGTAGCAGGACAGGGGCCTGCAATATAAAAATGTTTTGTTTTAGGGCAGGGACAGAAGTAAACCTCCCTGCCAAGGTAATTTCTTTTGTTTAATTTAATTGTTTTATTGTTTTGTTTAATTATCACCTGCACCTGGCAATTATTGAAAATTAGAGCCAGGTGCAGGGTATAAAAAAGAAGCAGTCAGTCTGCTCTAGGCTGCTGCTGTGGAGTGAAGAGCCTGACGGAATGTCGTAAAGGTCTGTGTAAAACTTGTTTGGTTTAACTGTTTGGAATAAAGTGTTTTGTTTGGTGTTATATGTCAGGTAAACAGCTTAGCTGTCCTGCATGTTAGACAGGGACCTGAATATAAGTGAGGTTCTACATTTGAGCTGTGCTTTTGTTTTGTTTATTTTGTTTTTGTGATTATTAAAAATAGCGCATAGCGCTTCAAAAACCTTCAAATCTTGTGTCTGGGTCTATGTTTTAAAGGGCAAACAAGCCGACAACAGAGAGGCTACGTTACATATGGTGGCAGCGGTAAAAACACGCCCTACTGACCCAGCACAGTAAAATAAAAATAAATAAATAAATAAAAATGGAAGAGCTGCGAGAGATGATTCGGGCAATGAAAGTGGCCACTGCTGCTCAGGAGGAGAGCAACCGGCAGTGGAGAGTGGAACGGGGACTTCCAGAGCCAGAACCAACAGAGCTGGAGTTAATGTTCCAGAGATGGGTGAGGTCAACACTGGAACCAGAAGCCCCGCGGTCTCCAGCGCCTGAGGGAGAAGCCCCGCGGTCTCCAGCGCCTGAGGGAGAAGCCCCGCGGTCTCCAGCGCCTGAGGGAGAAGCCCCGCGGTCTCCAGCGCCTGAGGGAGAAGCCCCGCGGTCTCCAGCGCCTGAGGGAGAAGCCCCCGCGGTCTCCAGCGCCTGAGGGAGAAGCCCCACGGTCTCCAGCGCCTGAGGGAGAAGCCCCGCTATCTCCAGCGCCTGAGGGAGAAGCCCCGCTGTCTCCAGCGCCTGAGGGAGAAGCAACAATCAAGGGGAAGGAGGTGAAGAAGGTACCTCCTCCACAGCCCCAACCACCAGCCCCACAAACAACTCTGGCGCTGACTGGTGCGGTCCCTTGCCCTGACGTCATGCTTCCCCTACCGGAATGCCCAGACCTCCCTCTGCTGATCCTAACTCCCAGGTCGCAGCATTGCCAGGCACAGTTGCTTGCCAGGTCCCCTACTCCTCTCCTCCTGGACTTACAGACATCACGACGTGAAGGTCAGACGTCGTGTGTGCTCCCCCTTTCCCTCACTTTGTTCCCCCTGAAGCTCCAAACGTCGCTGCGTGGTTCCGCAGTCGCACACCTCTGCCTGTCACTGCTTGTTGCCGGCCTGCACTCCAGTTGCCCTGGTCAAGCCGTCCGGATTCCCCCTCGCTGGTTCGCGGTCCCTTCCAGAAGACGCCGGAGGGGCCGACCCACCCTCAAGCCCGCCCGCAGGAAGGGGCGACTGCTTTGTGGAAGCAGTCAGTCTGCTCTAGGCTGCTGCTGTGGAGTGAAGAGCCCGACGGAACGTCGTAAAGGTCTGTGTAAAACCTACGTTTGGTTTAACTGTTTGTAATAAAGTGTTTTGTTTGGTGTTATATGTCCTATAGCTGTCCTGCACGTTAGACAGGGACCTGCATATAAGTGAAGGTAGGCTCTACGTTTGAGCTAGGCTTTTGTTTTGTTTTTGTAATTATTAAAAATAGCGCATAGTGCTTTAAAGACCTTCAAATCCTGTGTCTGGATCTATGTTTTAAAGGGCAAACAAGCCGACGACAGAGAGGCTATGTTACTATATATATATATATATATATATATATATATATATATATATATATATATATATATATATGTATGTATATATACACACACATACATATTCTGACATATCTTATCCAATTCTGATGATATATCCATTCCAACATATGCTATATCCATTCTGATATATGTTAAACCCATTCTGAAATATTGTTATACCCAGAAAGTTGAAATGTTGAATTGAATGGCCCCCCGTAACAGTGTTCAGAAATTAGGATTGGAGTCATGTTTTTGTGCACGTTTGTACTGGTTTTATTCAAAAGTGATTCCTGTTCAGGTATTTATGAATGGGAATAATAAGAGACATGCACTTCTTTATTGTTTGATGACCAACAAAAATAACTGCATTTCTAAAATTTCAATTATACAAAGATACCTAATTTAAAGTTTTGATAAAAACGTCTGTTTAGTTTTTGCAATTTATTCTATTTACTAAAATTAAAGTGTTTCAAATGTTTTTTGACTCTGTGCATAGTCTATGTGATTTCCATCATTCACAATATAGATGATTCAGATGAATAAAGGACAGTTTAGAGTAGATTTATAATGTTACAGGTTTAAACATATACAATGTTTTTAATTTGACATTTTCCCAAGGAGTGCTAGTGTATGGCAAGCCAAATTATCATTTAGAGATATCTCTAATTCATTTATAGATATCTATAAATATTTGAAGATATCTCTAAATCATTTCCAGATATCTCTAAATATTTGAAGATATCTCTAAATATTTGAAGATATCTTCAAATATTTAGAGATATCTCTAAATTATTTTAAGATATCTAAAATACATTTAGCGATATCTCAAAATGATTTACAGATATCTTTAAAACCCTAATTTTAAGATATCTCTAAATGACAGTTTGGCGCACCATGCTAGCCAAATCCACATATTATTTAAAGATATCTCTAAATCATTTGAAGATATCTTCAAATAACTTCCTGTTCATTTAAAGATATCTCTAAATCATTTGAAGATATCTTTAAATGAACAGGAAGCCATTTCAAGATATCTCGAAATAACTTCCTGTGAAAATGCTCTATGTTTTGAATGGACTTCCGGTCTATTTAGAGATATCTTCAAATGAACAGGAAGTTATTTGAAGATATCTTCAAATGATTTAGAGATATCTCTAAATGAACGGGAAGTTATTTAGAGATATCTCTAAATGATTTACAGATATCTCGAAATAAACACGAAGTGTGTACCTTGTTTTTGTTAATAAACGTACGCCATTTGCATTTGGAGGCATCACTGTTATAATTCTAACAACGAAGTGAAGATTGTATTTTTTATTTAAACCTCATTACTTTTTTATACTGGGAAAAAAGGTAAGTACATGAATAGTACCGCTATTTATGTTTATTTATGATTTATGACAGAAAAAATAATCGTGTCCAGTATAGGCGCGTGGGGATGTGAGGGGTCATTAACAACATATAGGACAACATATAGGTTTCACATTTACACAATGAATAGTAATTCTGCGACCTTTATGTAAATTGCACTCGTGTCCAGCTGTCGGAAAACATCAAAAAAGTTTTTGATTTTCTTATGGAAACAAAAACAGGTTAAAACAGGCAGCGAGTTTCGCACCATGGGAAGACACTTTTGATATTCGGGCAACAGGTCGTGCGCAACGCCGCAAGACATATTTTCTTTTCATGTCCCTCCCCGGCTCCGTGCTTCTTTTCTGATACTGTGACTGTTTTCAAACTATCAGCCTTTCACTTATAGGCTACTAATCATTAAGGAGGCTGTGTGGTCCAGTGGTTAAAGAAAAGGGCTTGTAACCAGAAGGTCTCCGGTTCAAATCCCACCTCAACCACTGCCTCACTGTGTGACCCTGAGCAAGTCACTTAACCTCCTTGTGCTCCGTCTTTCGGGTGAGATGTAATTGTAAGTGACTCTGCAGCTGATGCATAGTTCACACACCCTAGTCTCTGTAAGTCGCCTTGGATAAAGGCGTCTGCTAAATAAACAAATAATAATTAACAGGTATATAATTAAAATGTCTGTACTGTGAATGATACTGTAATATGTGTGGTTATGCAGAGCACTATGTTCTTTTGTGGGTGTTTATTATGTAACTTTATATAACCCTTTGTAAATATTCACAGCATTGTTTGATTACAGAAGTCTGCCTCATGACAGGTGAAAGAGAGCAGGTACACGGGGTTTTAACCCGCGCCCTGTCATCAGTTCGCCAAGCGGAATCTGAATTGAGGTCTCATACAACTGACGATATAGATGATTTTGATGCAGCCTCTTTTGTCAATGAAACAAGGGCCTTGCTTAGAAGTAGATCTGTGGACTCATCACAAAGGACAGGTAACATGAAACATAAAGAAAATATGTTACATTACCAACCTGCTTTACACCAGCAAGTTATTTTTCTAAATGTAGGCCATAATAGCCTTTTTTTAAAAATTAATCTTAATGTTAATGATCATTTAAGTACGTTTTCATTTTCATTTTTACAGTGTCATACATCATTTAATATTTGACAGAAAAAAGGGATAGAATATCTAGTGACACTGCTTTTATTCCTTTTCTGCTGCTACCTTGTTACTATAAAGCAACAACGATGCCCTCATATTTAGAATGGTGCTAAGTAATTTGTGTTAGTTATTTAAAAGTATTTTTAATGATAATAAGGTAATTTTCTTTTATTTCGTATCAACGTTGATATTGTGTGAACCTTTTTTCTGCTCTCCATTACTTCTAGAATAATATTCAATGTTGACTATCTGAAGTTAGAATTCTTATCCCTGATTTTTATGCCTTCTGTACTTTTAGCTGTTTCTTTCATTCTTTGTTTCTTGGAAATTGGAAACTAATGTAGGAAAGAGAGGCAGAAAAAAAGGACGGCAAAGGGGACATTTATGGAAGACTCATTTTTTCTTACTGCAAAAGAACAATGAAGAATTTGTACCACCACCGTCTGAACTATCAAGACTGACAAGAAATGGATTAGGTAGGTTACAAATTCTCCTAATAATAACCCTTCCAGTGTTTAATGTGCATTTTATTTTTTACTATTTTAAATGTGGTTTCTACTTGAAAAAAAAAAAAGCGTGCATAGATTAAAACCATGCATTTTATTTGCAAATGTTATGTTACACAATAAAATTGATATATTTTAATCAAACCACTGATTGTTTCTCCATTGTTTATGTTGCTGTAGGAGTTCCTAAATGTGAACAACCTGCTACCAATGAAAGATATGGTTCAAAATCTACTGTTCAGCGAAGCTGGAGTTTAAGACAGCTAGAGAATTTTGTGCAAGATAGTTTTCCTGACGTTCCTTTGCATCTAACTGGCTTTACCTTTGTAAAGGCAGAGAAGGGTCGACGTCTTAGTAAGCTAAACATAACGTCTACAGCTGACCTACAAACCAAGATAGGAAAAGGAAAGATTTTTATAGTTCCTAATCGTGATATACCATTGTCAATTGAGGTAGGTCAGTTTATTCTTTATGACAGATGGATCTTTACTACCTAATTATTGTTTTGTAAAGATGGATCGAGTTGTTTTTTTTTTAGATTAAATCAAAATACAATAATAGAAGCTTAAATAGTGTGCATATATATAGACAAAGAGACAGACATACATATACCTACATAGATACATATCCAAAATCTCTGCTTAATTTAAATGTACAGCTATAGCCAAAAGTTTCTGCATCACCTAGAATTTCAGGATTGATTGAGATTATATTTATCAATTAAACTACTTTACAAAAACTGAGGATGTTTTCCTAAGAAGCTATAAAGATTTATACTGCAGTGCAATTCATCACACAGAGATTCGCCTAGTTTAAATTCACTACATATGTGATTCCTACCAATTTTGCAAATGTAAACAAAACTAAATGCCAGTGTATTTGATAAGTCTATTACAGTGGTCTGTTAGTAAATAGTTATACTTTGATAGAACTAGTTTTAATTGCAATATATTTTCTTAAGTCTGATATATGTCACTTCTCAGCTGGTTGCCATAAACACAAAGTTTAAATCAGGGCATTAAAACACATGCTTTTTAAAATAATGTATTATTGCAGTATTTAAGAAACACACTTGCAAATTGTATTTAACTTTGTTCTTTATCTCATGATGTATGTTCAGTTATGTGTTTGTTTTATGTCTCAATAAATGTGAATTGTAACCTGCTGTAAATCCCCATTAAACCTCTCAAGTAAGAGTTCTTATTGCTCACTGTAGCAGGATAGCATCAAAAAGGAGACTCAAAGCCCAGAAAGCTGCAGTTTAAAGCACCGGTGCACACATTTATTAAGACAAAGAAGTGTCAGGAAGAAAATAAACAAGCACAAGTGCCAAAATAAAAGGTTAAACAAAGCTATTCTGATGTCAAACTTGGCATTCCCATCCCTGACCAAGTGACACAATACCACTACAAACACACCTAACCACCTTTCCCCAAACAAAGGATTTCACTTCCTTATATAACATGTAGCTGGAGCCTAATTAACTATTAATCATTCAATTGAGGCTCCAGCCACATTCTCACATGTATTATGGATTTTAACCCCCTCCCTGCCAACCCTATATTTGCACCACACACACACAACATTTATCCTAAGGTTTAAAACAAATCTATGTCAATAAACACAAAAATACAAGAGTACAAATAGGACATTGCATGAGTTTTGCTCATTAGCTATGGATTTTTGTTTGTATTATTCAGAGAACAGAAGGAAGGATGTTAAATGAAAGCCGTCAAGTAACAGCAGGAAGCAATGCATCAGTGACCCAATTGCAAGTTCAGGAGCAGGTAGATATGACCTCTACAGAAGAACAAATGACAGGACAGCTTCATAAATAATTATCTTTATATTATTTATATTTATATTTTACTCAATAAAGAATGTGCTACTATTGTATGCCCAATGCTAAGGTGTAGGAACCAGTTCATCTTGTGGGTGCAGTATGACATTAATGATCAGTACACTCTTATGTTAACTTTACATTCATTGAGCAGAATTGGCTTTTAGCTCTGCCAAAATGTTGTCATGTACTTAAATTGGTGAATATTTAGTAGTGTTCATTGCTATTTTTTCCAGGTGCATATACAAGAATTGTCAAATGGAAATATTGGTACAAGGACTTCAGAAAATCCCATTGTAGAAGACTACCACCAAAGAGAAAATGAGGTACAGTCATAATTTTTGTTCATTCACTTAGGAGTCCATACACATTAAAGGAGTGTTGTTACACAATGTGTTTCTAATTTGTGTTCATTTACCGGAAAAAGTAATGATTCAATTTTTTAGGTTATGCAACAACATGCTACCAATGCAATGGCTGATCTTCTAGAAAATGAAACATCAGAAAACATCCCACAAAGGACAGCTGAGGTAGGATAACTATATTGCTTATATTGCTTAATTGGTCTATTGTGCTTATTTATGTAATATATTAGTGTTTGCAAAGCCCTTGTCTGGTCAGTTTGGTGGGCTTTAAATGCAGTTATTGTTTTAAACCAGATCAGCAGTGATGTATTGCCCTAAAACATGATCTGATTTTTATATGTTCACCAGGTCTTTATTTGCAGTGGTTTTATGACACCTACTATATGTAACACAGAAACCTTGTGTGTGCAATATTTATGCTGCTTTTTATATGTTCACCAGGTCTTTATTTGCAGTGGTTTTATGACACCTACTATATGTAACACAGAAACCTTGTGTGTGCAATATTTATGCTGATAATTAAAATATGTTAAGGCAGCCCAATTGCAAAACCAGTTACTTTGGTGCTGGATGTTCCATCTGAAATGAGCTGCCAAAAAACATTTCTCTTAGGGGCAAACAGATACCTGTAGACATTTTCATTTTAAGGAGAGGTAGTTCAAATACTATTTTTACACAAAGAATGCATTTCTGTTTATATAGACTGAGATTCTGGACATTGAGCAACTATTTCAGGCTGATAGCTTCGAAAATGAACTGATTGCAGCTGGCCAATCACAGGTATCAGGTTATTCACTTACTATTGATGAATAGATTCACTATGCGATGACTATGGAACCAGTGCAAACAATAAAGTGAAGTCATTTTTAATAACACCTTAGAACTTCTTGGAATGAACATTGTACTCTACAGTCATCATGACGTCATCCTCCAGAATTCTTAGAAAATTGCAATACTGTAGACAAGCTGTTTATGTAGCTGCAAAATCCTGTAATTGATTATATATATATATATATATATATATATATATATATATATATATATATATATATATACAGTACTGTGCAAAAGTTTTAGGCAGGTGTGAAAAAATGCTGTAAAGTAAGAATGCTTTCAAAAATAGACATGTTAATAGATTATATTTATCAATTAACTAAATGCAAAGTGAGTGAACAGAAGAAAAATCTAAATCAAATCCATATTTGGTGTGACCACCCTTTGCCTTCAAAACAGCATCAAGCATCAATTCTTCTAGGTACACTTGCACACAGTTTTTGAAGGAACTCGGCAGGTAGGTTGGCCCAAACATCTTGGAGAACTAACCACAGTTCTTCTGTGGATTTAGGCAGCCTCAGTTGCTTCTCTCTCTTCATGTAATCCCAGACAGACTCGATGTTGAGATCAGGGCTCTGTGGGGGCCATACCATCACTTCCAGGACTCCTTGTTCTTCTTTACACTGAAGATAGTTCTTAATGACTTTCGCTGTATGTTTGGGGTCGTTGTCATGCTGCAGAATAAATTTGGGGCCAATCAGATGCCTCCCTGATGGTATTGCATGATGGATAAGTATCTGCCTGTACTTCTCAGCATTGAGGAGACCATTAATTCTGACCAAGTCCCCAACTCCATTTGCAGAAATGCAGCCCCAAACTTGCAAGGAACCTCCACCATGCTTCACTGTTGCCTGCAGACACTCATTCGTGTACCGCTCTCCAGCCCTTGGCGAACAAACTGCCTTCTGCTACAGCCAAATATTTCAAATTTTGACTCATCAGTCCAGAGCACCTGCTGCCATTTTCTGCACCCCAGTTCCTGTGTTTTCGTGCATAGTTGAGTCGCTTGGCCTTGTTTCCACGTCGGAGGTATGGCTTTTGGCCGCAAGTCTTCCATGAAGGCCACTTCTGACCAGACTTCTCCGGACAGTAGATGGGTGTACCAGGGTCCCACTGTTTTCTGCCAATTCTGAGCTGATGGCACTGCTGGACATCTTCCAATTGCGAAGGGAAGTAAGCATGATGTGTCTTTCATCTGCTGCAGTAAGTTTCCTTGGCCGACCACTGCGTCTCACGGTCCTCAACGTTGCCCGTTTCTTTGTGCTTCTTCAAAAGAGCTTGGACAGCACATCTGGAAACCCCTGTCTGCCTTGAAATTTCTGCCTGGGAGAGACCTTGCTGATGCAGTATAACTACCTTGTGTCTTGTTGCTGTGCTCAGTCTTGCCATGGTGTATGACTTTTGACAGTAAACTGTCTTCAGCAACCTCACCTTGTTTGCTGAGTTTGGCTGTTCCTCACCCAGTTTTATTCCTCCTACACAGCTGTTTCTGTTTCAGTTAATGATTGTGTTTCAACCTACATATTGAATTGATGATCATTAGCACCTGTTTGGTATAATTGTTTAATCATACACCTGACTATATGCCTTCAAAATCCCTGACTTTGTGCAAGTGTACCTAGAAGAATTGATGCTGTTTTGAAGGCAAAGGGTGGTCACACCAAATATGGATTTGATTTAGATTTTTCTTCTGTTCACTCACTTTGCATTTAGTTAATTGATAAATATAATCCATGTCTATTTTTTAAAGCATTCTTACTTTACAGCATTTTTTCACACCTGCCTAAAACTTTTGCACAGTACTGTGTATATATATATATATATATAATATATAAAATTTGCTATACTTAAAGCACTCAATCTTTTATTCTAATTGTACTCTTTTTTATATATATTTTTATAACTAGTTTCAATTATCAGAATGGACTACTCATCCATCAACGCCTCCACAACTACCTTTCTCATATGTAAATGCTGACACACCAACAGTAAGTGTACTGCTTGAACAAAGATACAAAGACCCTTTCCTGGCTAGACTCCTCCCTGGGAGAACAGGAAGAAGCACTCCAATGACTTGTAACCTGACCTCTGATTGATCAACCTAAGTTGAAACTACAGATACAAGAGAGCTGCTGTGGATGTACTGTTTTTTAGGTAAGGAAAATAATTGCTATAATACGCTTCATTCAGTATTTTAGCATATATATTTTTTTTATTAAGCCTCTTTTTAAAAAAAATTGCAGACAGCTAATGTGCTGTAGCTAGATGTGGTGGTCTTTGTTTAACAGGAATCATTTGATCTACATTTTGGAATGCTTAATGCAAATATTATTATTATTATTACAGTAGTAGTATTTTTACTTGAAGTTCAAAGGATGTATTCTTAGAAACTACATTAGTTTATCTGCAATTTCAAAAAGAAATGCATTTCAAAGTCTTTCAAGATTATTCTGTTTGGAAAATAATATTTCAGTAAAATACTGAATGAAGAGTGTGATAGCAATAATTTTACTTACCTAAAAACAGATCCACAACAGCTCTCTTGCATCTGTAGTTTGAAAATAGAGGACAGACTAATAGCACATTAACAGCAACTCCTCTGCATCTGTAAGTTTCAGCGGAGCAATAGGACTTCAACCTAGGGTGGCCAATCACAGGTCATGTTACCAATGTCATTGGAGAGCATCTTCCTGTCCTGCCAGTAAAGGTTTGTGGTGTCAACATGTTTTTAATTAAAAAGTGCTGTTTTTAATGTTTTGAAAATCTACAGAAGTTACAAACCTTTCTGCTATTGCTTGGAAGGCAATAAACAAAATGTTTGTTACGGCCTGAGTGTTTTTAGTTTTTGAAAAATGTATATTATAATTCGGTGTTCATAAGTTATTGATTAATGTTTTCATGCAAAATATTATATTTAGCTTAGTCTTTGTATAAACTATGTAATAATTTTCAGCGCACTCATAAGATCATTCATTTTGAAATGGCTTTGCTCAAGTATATTACATTTGAAGTTTTTTATGTTACTGTTATGGTATAAGCTTTTGTTGTTTCCCAGGTTAATAATTGTGTTGCCAGAACGTTAAACCTCTCCATAATTGCTGGATTGTCTTCCATGCTAATACATACAGTATATTGAATTCAAAGAAATTGATTGGATGAAAAGAATGGTTAAGGTATTTTAATCAGAGGTTTTAATTTCAGTATTTTCTGCAATGTTACATATTAGATATTTTCTCTAATATTTCTCTCCCATAAGGTTCAGCTCCACCAGTCTCTTCTGGGAGAAAAGGAGCAGGAGCTTGAAAGAGGTATGTATTTTTTTTTTTTTATTTTTTTTTTAACTCAGAACTCATTATTCGGCAACTCTAAAATTGCAGTTTAGGAACACTGCCAAACTGACCTTTTTTGACTAAAAATTATGTTATATTACCGTATTAAACTTTAGTTTATGAAACCTCACGTAATTTAAAAAAAAAGAAAGAACGAAACCCTCGGTGAGGTAGAGACTGCACTGGGTGATAATCCATACATCATAAGAGGCTCTTGGGTGTGTAATTCATGTTCACTATAGTGATCTCTTCAAGAAACACGGTGTCTCTCACAATTGAGATGCCATGATAGTGGATATTTTAATAACATTCAGCATATTTCTGCAAAATATGAAAGTTGAGGAATGAAAGGTACAACTTAAAGATGCAACTTACTGTAATATAATATTTGTGTTTCTACCTTACACAGCTTTCTCTGAACTAGATGTGTTACTGGAAGAAGAAGTTACAGTTGAAGTTAAAAGACACACTGTTCTAGAAGATGTACAAAGAATTTACAGTAATCAAAGTATCATCAATAAACGTTTACATGTTAACTTTATTGGGGAAGAGGGAGATGACTTTGGTGGGTTAACAAAAGATCTTTTTTCTTCTTTTTGGAACAGTGCTTTCATTCAGTGGTTTAAAGGTGAGGATGCTCTTGTCCCATGTATACCAGTAAATCAATATGCCAAAGCGCAGGACATTTTTTCTGTTGTTGGTAAAGTTTTCTCACATATGTGTCAGCTTAATCATTGCGTGCCACCCAGATTTTGTAGATCAACACTGTTAACTATTGTGTTTAATACCTCTGTGATTGATAGTAGAACACTGTTGGATGACTTTATGCTCCATGTAACAGTACCTGAACGAACCTTGCTGCAAAAGGCTTTGAATAGTTTTGAAAAACTAAGCATTTCTGAAAAATCTGACTTGCTGACCTTTTATTCTGTGAATGGCATGCACACAGTTCCTTCAGCTAAAGATTTTAGAGAGCAACTGGTTCTTGTAGCACAAAATGAACTGGTAATAAAACCAATGTTCTTGAATTGCTTTATAAGGCAGGCTATTCCAGAGTCTCATATGAGAGCATTTTGGTCACAGTTAGATACAGACTTAATTTCGTACCTGTACTGGCAGGAGATGCCTACTGCAGACCGTGTGTTGCAGTGTATAACAACTTCTGAAAATGACCTCAAACCTGAAGAAGAAGTTGCTTATTACTATTTACGTGACTTCATCAAGTCAGTGGATCAGGATGAAATGTCCAAATTTCTGCATTTTGTTACAGGATCCCCATTACTGCCAAATGATGGCATTACAATAGTATTTAATAGACTTTGTGGTAGCCTGAGGAGACCTATTGCACACACTTGTAGCAATACACTAGAGATACCAGTAAGCTATGCTTCAGTACAGGACTTCAAACGAGAAATGAAATCCATTCTAAATTCAGAGAATGCATTTATAATGACAATGATTTAAGGTAGTGGTTAGAATCACAGCAGCTATATCTGAAGTCAAGTGACGTGAAGAATCATTTGATAAGGGATGTTTTTATAAAAAAATATATGTTTTACTTAAGCCTGCTTCTTTCATAATGATTTGTAAAGCCTTGATAGCATGACTTCCCAGGAACACCACAGCGTAAAGCCTATAAAAAAAGGAGGGTCAGCAATCAGTTGAGATACAATTTATAGTTTTCTATTCCAATTCCATTTTAATCCATTCCAATTACTTTTATGACATAGGCTTTTTATTGAGCATCTATATATATATATATATATATATATATATATATATATATATATATATATATATATATATATATACACACAGTAATCTGTCGTTTATCCGCTATGATCAAGCTCTTCAGTAACATTAGTTTGTTATTGAACAGAGAAGATTAGTTCAGAGATTGTATTTTCTACCAAAGTTTTTGTACACTTTCGTTGTATGTGCTCCGTGCGCTACCATTGCTGGTAGTGTCACGTGAGCTGTTCAGTATGTTGATGTGCAAATAATACCTGTTTGCCTGAGGGGCATATCAACTCTGTCTCGATCTCCTGCCTGTCACTCAGCAGCAGATGCACGCATCCACATGACAGACGTCTACCCTGTCACAAGCATTAATACCATGTATCTTTCTAGACAAGTGATTTAGGGGAGCTCCCTAATAAAAGCCCAATCTCAAAACAATAATTATGTGAATATAGTAATTGTTACAACTGTGTATAATGATATTTAAAACAGGATTCATTTAACCGACTTTTTACCTAACCACCCTTACTCTGGTTTCACCGCAGTCGTGTGTGTGTGTGTGTGTGTGTGTATATATATATATATATATATATATATATATATATATATATATATACAAAACAGTTGTCAAACACGTGTAACTTGTCATGCGATTACACAATTACAATACACACATTTTTCAAATCAATTCAACTTGCTGTTACAAATAAATATGCTTGTTCAATAAAGAAAAAACCTAAACAGACTTACTACTAAACGGGACTTAACCTGTGATGTTCCTCTCATCTGAGTCTAAGAAATAATCACGTTAAGTTTAAGGTGTAAAACTTAACTCACCAAGTCCTGTGGGTGGAAAATATGATAAATCTGCCTTCCTAATGTTTGATTGCATTGTCTTATCACCTACTTTAAAGTTACAGGGCTGTTCAGCCATTTCATTGAAATAACAGTTTTTATTCTGTTGCATTTTACTGTCTGAGCTTACGATGTGCCAATTAAAACCATACATTGTCAATGGAATTTGGAACAATGGAATGGAACCTTGCCTCTCATGGTTTATCATACTGATGGTATCAAATTGTTTGAGCAAATGCCCTTTGTTGTGTTACAAAACCTTAAGGCATTTTTTTTTCTCAAGTGTGTTTTCTTACAAAAAAGTTTATTTTGAAAATATGAGGTCAAATTGTTTGTATAAAATGACCTCTTTGGGGATTCAACATTGTATGTAACCTTTATTTACCCAAGTGAAGAAAGAAAATGTGTGAGTTTTATTTTTTTCCTGACTTTGGATAAGAAGTTAATTGCCAAATTCACATACTTGCTGTTTAACTTTTGTACCAAAATGATGTTGTAAACATTTCATATTTATGAAAATAAAGCTGTCTTAACTTTCAAACAGACATTAAGGGTGTTCATGTTAAAAAAGACACACAAATAAATAAACATGTTTTTGAATGATAACATTGTTATAGTCCTCAGTCATATCTTTAATGGTAAAATATTACAATCAGAACAGAAGCATTTAAATACAGTTTATTATAAATACAATGTGTCCTGCTTTCATATTGGACTGGACAAATTATATGAAAGTTTTTACCACAGGTAACTATGACCACCAATCATCTCTTTGTGTACAATAAATAAATAAATGCAGGATCAGTTCCTCAAAAGTATTACTTTTTTTCTAGGACAATAGGGATTAAGTGGAATTGTTAAGATATGAAGGTAAAAGTAAAATGCAAGATGGTGACTTTGCAGTCTTTGGATGTTGCTTGGTAGTTATAAAGACTTTAAGCCATACTTTCCCACAGCCAGTGTACCCTCCAGCTTACAAAACCACACAGTTCTATGTCCACTTGCAGTTTCTAGACACCCTTATGCTAGGTGTAATTCATGACCAAATCATAAAACAACTTCATTTGCTCCGACCGCACCTAGGCAATCATGGAAAACAAGCTTCCTGGATTGGTTAAAAAGTACAACATTTTGCTGTGCTGTGTCTTGAAAACTTAAGTTCCAGAATGATCATATTAAAACAAATAGGATGGTTTTGTTATTTGTTTCAATTAATAATTTAATAATTTGGGGATGCATTGGAGGTATCGTTAGAAAACATAAACTCTAGTGTTTTGTGAAAGCAACGTGCATATTTGTCTCTAAAGTCTCCTTCAAGTTGGATTTCCTCTTTAAGGGTATTAAGCTGCTGAGTAGTTAAATTAAGTGGATTGGAATGCTCTTCAGTTTCTGTCATACTAAAAATATCTGTTGTTTGGACTCCAGCTCTTTGTAAATGTAATATTAAATGTTCTTCAAATTGTTTACCATCCAAAATGTTTGCCCTGATTCAGCAGAGCTTGCAAGTGTTGCAGCCAATCCATCTGACCAAATTTGTTCAGGTGTTCTGTTCCTTTCTGTTCGGATTTTATGTTTATTCCATCCTTGTCGGAATAATTGTAATCTTTTATTAATTTCTGGAAGGTACACCAACTGCAAGCATGCTTTGTGAACATCATTATCTGCCTCTAATATACTAAGATCTTCTAAATCATAGAATTCCTTGTACAAGGGCTCTACAACTTGTAGGAACACATCTTTCCAAAGTCTTTCTATTCTCTGGTTATGAACAGATACTCCAGTTATGTGGCTGCCACGCTGGAGCCCTCTCAAGATGTTCATAAGCAAGGCTACCTGTATGTTTT
The DNA here is from genome assembly GCA_030684275.1 of Acipenser oxyrinchus oxyrinchus. Taxonomy (NCBI): domain Eukaryota; kingdom Metazoa; phylum Chordata; class Actinopteri; order Acipenseriformes; family Acipenseridae; genus Acipenser; species Acipenser oxyrinchus. The sequence goes on from CM060250.1 coordinate 52,324,402, forward strand.
CTCCACCATGGTCTGACCTCATGCGAGACGGTAACCCATATTCTGCCACTGCTTTGGAGAAAGCCTGTAGAACTGTGCTTGAGCTATTGTCTGTGGCACAATGCAAATATGGAACAAGGCGAGAAAAACCATCTATGGCACCATGGATAACAAATCCCCACCTACAATCAAAAGTAAACATTTTAAAAAAGTTATTTTTACAGTAATAAGATATGCGTATTGTGAGCAATATATATTTTTTCACCAATAGCAGTCAGAGCATTTTAACACCAATAAAGGTTAAATATTCAGATTATATTTGTGCCTCTATATGGGGTAAAATGCAGAGTTCTCAAGTTTATTTTAATTAGGCAGTATTCACCCATCTACCAGGATTGGCACATATAGGTTCTGTTTCATTTTCAAGAATATCCAGGAAAATGGATATCTGGCACCTATTACAATGCTGACAGAACAGCAATATCGTTTGTGTTAATTTTTAAAGGGTTATAACTAAAAATAATCACATTGTTTACATATAAAACTGTATGCAGTAGCCACATTTTGTTACACCTGATTTCAGTTACTTATTTGCCCTTTGGAATGACAATCATCTATGGATTTCATGAAGAATCTGCCCTCCAGTTGGTACAAGTGAAGATTACGATCTTCACTTTGTCACAATTTAATTATATGACCTCTTCTCAAAACAATGACCCAGTTAATTATGAAGATTCTGACCTTTCACCTGAAGAATGAGGGTAAGATTCATCATGAGAGCCTAATCTATTACAAACAAATACAAATCTATTACTTTCCTTCCAGGAACAAATATGTTAATATGTCCAGGAACAAATATGGATAAACATGTACTCAAAATTAATGCATGTATATTAAATACATAAAGAACAAAATGTAATAAAGTGATAGAAAATTTTTTTCGTGGTCAATAGACATGAGCAGCCAAACAAATATCTTTAACATATGTGATTTCAGACCAGATAATTGGGTAAAATAAAATATTAACCTCGTTACCATGGACAGACAACTCGAGTATACTGATTTCTCCCAGAACTCGAGTTGATGTCAAGTTGATATCGGGCTTATGTCTTTGATTGCGTCACCTACCAACGCTGACCCCTACCCCTGTGCACGCTAATATATATTTAATACACACACACAAAGTAGACACACCTTATCAGCTTCATATGACGGTCCATATGCCACATGCTGTTTGGTGATGGGACGTGGTAAGATCTTCTGTTAATGACTTGGGCCCATCGTCCAGCACTGCTTACTGGATCGATGCTGTTTAGAGACATGCGTATTCTCTGTCGCTGAACAAATATCCCCTTAGCTCTAAGATATCCATTCATCATCTATAGAGGAAAGCACACATCAGTTTGTTTTATTATGCTTACTTTTATGACACAGTTGTTATGACTCAAAAATATTACTGTTATATTATTGGAATAAACTGCTGTAATACATATCCAGGAAATTATAATATTAGCATTGTTTGTATGCGCAGGTATCCATAAACAGGTATCCATTCCAAATTATAATTATATTTTGAACAAATTAGATACAAACCCACATTTTCAAATCTTTTTCTTCTTTTTTTTATTTAAACATAAACGTTCGTAGTGAAAGCGGGCACAGACCCTCAACCATTAAAGAATAACCACCAATTTCAAAGCTGTAAATACAATAACTAACCTCGGCCCCTGCATTTGGATACTGGGAGTGAAGTGACTTTACTTCAGTATCGAGTTCGTTGTCTGTGATGTTGCTGTATTTGTCTCTTGGTGACAGACCCTCTGCTTTTAAGCGCTTATAAATGTATGACACCGAGCATCCTAAATGTTCAGCAATCCTCTTTCCTGTGTATCCTCGAGAAACGAAAATCTGGAGCTGGTGTCTCGAAACAGAAATCCTTGGCAAACCAAACTGACCTGTATTAAAATAAATAAATAAATAAATAAATGCGACAATAACCAATCCACGTGTGTATTAAAATGACTGTAGTTCCCAAAGAGAATAGAGACATTAACTTACCTTCTCTCCTCCGCTGAACCAAGAAATCACCACAGGTATTTATGCTTGACTGGGTGTCAGAAATTCCTTCGTTTTCGAACACCGGCATTAATTCATGAAAACAGTTTGATATTTCCACTCTAACGTTTTCTGGAATTTCCATACTGATTCTATCAAAGTTTGTTTTTGCATTTTGTAACAGTCTATAACTGTTATCAATTTCAATAGAACCGTCTTGAAAATGTCTTTCAAGTGTGCTGAGTGTATTTTTAATTGCTCCAAGAGTTGTTAGTACAGCTTCAGGATGAGCCATAGCGCCTTTGCCCCCACCATACTCCTTAACTGAGTTAATAAAATATTTCTTCTGGTTTACTTTTAAACAGGAAGTTATTTCGAGATATCTTGAAATGGTTTAGAGATATCTCTAAATGACAGTTTGGCGCACCATGCTAGCCAAATCCACATATTATTTAAAGATATCTCTAAATCATTTGAAGATATCTTCAAATAAGGTCCTTTTCATTTAAAGATATCTGTAAATCATTTGAAGATATCTTCAAATAACTTCCTGTTCATTTAGAGATATCTCTAAATCATTTAGAGAGATCTCTAAATAACTTCGTGTTCATTTGAAGATATCTTTAAATGGACAGGAAGTCCATTGAAAACATAGAGCATTTTCACAGGAAGTCATTTCGAGATATCTTGAAATAGCTTCCTGTTCATTTAAAGATATCTTCAAAGGATTTAGAGATATCTCTAAATGAACAGGAAGTTATTTTGAGATATCTCTAAATGATTTAGAGATATCTCTAAATGAACAGGAAGTTATTTCGAGATATCTCTAAATGATTTAGAGATATCTCGAATTGAACAGGAAGCTTTTGAAGATATCTTGAAATGATTTGCAGATATCTTTAAATGAAGGGATGTTATTTGAAGATATCTTCAAATGATTTACAGATATCTTTAAAACCATCATTTTAAGATATCTCTAAATGAAAGTTTGGCACCATGCTAGCCAAATCCACATATTATTTAAAGATATCTCTAAATCATTTGAAGATATCTTCAAATAACTTCCTGTTCATTTAAAGATATCTGTAAATCATTTGAAGATATCTTCAAATAACATCCTGTTCATTTCGAGATATCTCTAAAACATTTAGAGATATCTCTAAATAACTTCCTGTTCATTTGAAGATATCTTTAAATGGACAGGAAGTCCATTGAAAACATAGAGCATTTTCACCGCAAGTCATTTTGAGATATCTTGAAATGGCTTCCTGTTCATTGAAGATATCTTCAAATGATTTAGAGATATCTCTAAATGAACAGGAAGTTATTTCGAGATATCTCTAAATGATTTAGAGATATCTCTAAATGAACAGGAAGTTATTTGAAGATATCTTCAAATGATTTACAGATATCTTTAAATGATTTAGAGATATCTTTAAATGAGTAGGACGTTATTTAGAGATATCTCTAAATGATTTAAAGATATCTGAAAAGTATTTAAAGATATCTCAAAAACATTTAGAGATATCTTAAAATGATTTAAAGATATCTGAAAATGCATTTTAGATAACTCATTTAAAGCTCCATTTAAAGATATCTGTAAATCATTTTGAGATATCACTAAATGTATTTTAGATATCTTAAAATGATTTAGAGATATCTCTAAATATTTGAAGATATCTTCAAATATTTAGAGATATCTTCAAATATTTAGAGATATCTGGAAATGATTTAGAGATATCTTCAAATATTTAGAGATAGCTATAAATGAATTAGAGATATCTCTAAATGATAATTTGGCTTGCCATACAATTAAAGATATCTGGAATTCAATTTGAGATATCTTGAAATGTTTTACAGATATCTCTAAATGATAATTTGGCTTGCCATACTAGTGGGCCGCAGTGCCTAATGCAGCTGAAAAGGTGGGCCTCGGGTAAAAAAAAAGTTTGGGAACCCCTGCCTTAGGTTACCGGTAGGTTATAAAATAAACCTTATTAAAATATGATCATCTTAATAAAGCAAATACCTAATAAAACTGGCTAAAAATGTTGCTTCTGAAAAAAAAATACATTATGACTGTGCCCTGATTTTAGCAGCATGAAAGTTCACTCTATTAAGATCGTTTGCAGCATTGACAAAATCGCTCCTGCATTTCAAGTAAGAGTACTGGCCCAGAATAATACTGCTATTTCTTACGGCAATACCTAGAGTCACAGTAGTATGAATGGATATAGATAAGTACTGTGACTCAAACTTTACAGTAAATCTAGGGTATTGCCACAGCTGTTCAAAGTGTTTGAATGCCACTATTCTGACACTTCTAGACACACTAAAACCACATGCCTAAAATATAATTTTCATATGTGTGATAGATTTAAAAGAAAAAGACAGTTAACTAACTCGCTTTCCTCTTTTGGGGACTTATATGTAAGCACTTCTCCACTTACAGTTACTGTAGTTTAACCTTGCCATTTTTATATAAAATCTTTACTGAACTGACAATTCTGTGTAATTTGGCACTTTTGTATACATTTTTATCTTACTGTATATCCTGTACCTTGGCTGTTTTTGTTCATGTTAAATGTTTTGTCTTAATTGTGCATACAAGTCTGTTTTATGTACTGTAATGTATATAACACAAATAATATAATATACTTGAAGAATGTTGATACTATGGTTTCAATTGCTTTCATATGCTTACTATTAAGAGATGTTGTGCATATAATACTTCAGAACAGAATTGTTTTGCTGTGAGATATATATTTGAATTAATTAATTTATAGGGCAAATTACTTATAAACAATAGATTTTGTATGAATGTCCCATTTTAGATGTTTAAAATAACCCACTGTAATACTAAGACTTTTGCTGTCTGTTCAGATCTGCTTTTTCCTTTTCAAGTATTTTGAGTGATATTTAGAATAAAAAAAAAAAAAAAAATTGGGGGAACAATGGAGTAGTGTGTTGCTTCCACCATGTGGAGTGAAAGGACCAGGAAGATATCTAAACTATCCAATGAACTACAGGTCTGTCAGTTACAAAACTGCAAAGTAGAAGACGATGCACCAGAGAATGTTGTTCTGGTATGTAGCTGCTGTCTGGTATGTTTACTTTCCATTGATGCTATCAATCTCGGGTGTCTGCGTTTTGAATGTCTTGTTTAGCCTATAAAAAAAATTTTCATGCAACAAGTTTTGAGCGGCTACACAAATCTTTTAAATAAATAAAAAATAAAAGCAGCACACAGACTCACTGTTCTTTTAGGGTTAATACTGCAAACAGGCAGCTTCATATTATGTACAGTTCTATTGCTGTAATTAATAGCCACCAGCACATTTATTTGATAGCAGTAGGTAGTCTATAATGTTAAGGTATGGAAATGTTGTATTTACTTAAACAATGTTTAGACGAGTAATTATGCATCCTGATATGTTACCAATAAAATACAAATACACTATGTCTACATGAATTTGAACTTTATTCTTAAGCCTATTTACACTGGTACTGTATTTATGTATGTGGATCCTGTTTCTAAACCAATCTTTTCCATAATAAGTATGGACTGACATTTTTGATTGTTGGAGTTTTTTTTATCATCTATGAGTCTATGCTACTTTGATCTGTGCTGTCCCATTAGCTGGAATGGTATAATATAATTTAAATACATGGTGTTACAAAAAAAAGCAGTATTTTTCTTTTGCAAGTCAACCAATATGAATTTGGTGTTGCACTATTTCACCATCAAGGGTCCCTCACAAAAACAGAAGATTAAGATTTTTTGAATCTTCCAATGATGCAGACAATTGTTTTAAAAACAGAAATTTCTGTTTTGAATTTATGAAGTTGCAGGTACTGGGGGAAAAGTATTTTCAATGACTCCAGCATTTAAGCTAATGCCAGTGCATTGATTGTTTGAACTGTTTATTGGTTTTATAATGTTGTTTCTTGATTTCTTCTCTTGCCAGGACCCCCTTGAACTGAGATTTACATCTCAAGGGTTCTATTCTGGCTTAATAAATACCAAATCTGCAATTGCATGTGGATTGTGGAGCTTTTACCACATCATAGGACAGCATTATTTATGTTAAAAATGCTACTTGCTCTTTTTAATGCAAGTTAGTTAAGAGGATCCATTCTAAGTTATTTACACTACATTACATGCATTGAATCACAAAATCAACATATTTGACCAATGTTATCTTTTTAAACCAAAGTTTCATTCATGTTTTTGAGCCACAGTAAGGTTATGTACCAAATCTGTTAATATCATTCATTTGTTTAGGTTAAACTGTTTCCTATGATTTTGTTGGGGGGTAAATTCTCTTATAAAATGACTTTTTGGTGAAACGCATTTAACCAATTAATGATTTTTTTGACAATCATGTTTTGTGTACTCGCATGCAGAGGTTTCAGCCATATAATGCTGTGAAATGTAATGGTTCAAACTATTTTCATTAGCTCATTGATATAATTCAGAATTTAATTGAGATTTTAGAGGTGCCACTGTAAACAGACAAGCCAATTTTTTTGCTGTAGTTAGGTACATAATGACTATGTGACCAATAAATGCTTTTTTTTGTACACATACATTATGTAATGATTAATGATATGCAGTGATCCTGTTGGTTTAACAGAGGAAGGCTTGACATTTTGTTTGGCTAATTGCAGTATACCATGGGCTGTCTTCTTACTTGTTGGGCAGTTCATCTGCATGATAGATTTGACTACAGTAAAAATAAGACCAGAGGCCTATACTTTCAAAACAAGTTGATATTACATTGATTTATGCACCTAGAAGCTTGCTTTGCTTTGAAAATGTGGCAGTGATCTTCAGAAGACATTGAGAAAGATACAGTACCTTGTAGAAATGCAAAGGTTGAGCCACGTTAGGTCCCTGGGATGATAGTTTAAGGCTCCTGAACTTCACTACTTCATTGGTATCAGCAGTGCCGCCCACAGATATTTTCAGGTCCAGGACAAGTTTTTAAGTCAGACCATCAAGACAAGATTATTTGAATATCATTGCTGCTATTTTAAGTAAAAGCTTGCTCACAACAACCGCACATTCTTGGAATGTTAGGGGTTATTAACTTATAGCTTTGCGTTTGGTACGAATGCCAGCATTCATTTTTCCTACCAGCTATGTCATGCTCTGGTCTGGAACAAAATTCCTGGTTGTCTCCCCCCTGTGGGTGGCACTGGGTATCAGTCATCAAGTTCCTCCATATCCTCCTGCCTATGCATGCACCTTAGTTATTTCTGGGTTTTTTATACTTTTATATATAAACTGGAGTTCACTTGTTATTTCAGTAAAGCGGTTCACTTAATAGAGCCTAGAAAGGTGCAACATGAAAACAGAGGGCTACACATGTGTGAAGAGGGACCACCATCCATTTGGGAGAAATGCTTCTACACAATGCAGTCTTTTTAATCAACAAATGTGGCTTTTCTTTCATAATTGTCAGGCATGTCTAAAGGAAGAAAAGTGTTCACATAATCCTCTCTTAATGGGTTGTTAAATGTATTAATCATGGCTAGGGCAGCAGTGTTAGGGCTCTGGACGCTTGACCGGAGGGTCATGGGTTCAATCCCAGGTTGGGGACACTGCTGCTGTACCCTTGAGCAAGGTACTTTACCTAGATTGCTCTAGTAAAAACCCAACTGTATAAATGGGTAATTGTATGTAAAAATAATGTGTAAAAAAATATGTAATTGTATGTAAAAATAATGTGATATCTTGTAACAATTGTAAGAAATAAATCATCAATCCTACATCCCTTTGTGTGGTAAAAGTATGCAACTAATTGATTTCAGATATGTAACAACTTCTAAGAAATATTTATGTTGCACATATAACAGTGGTTGCACATATTCATTTGATACACTAGAATTCCGATGTTATTGGGATAAATACTTTTACTGGAATTATCAGTGTGACCCCCACCTACTGATTAAAAGAAAAACCTCTCCCTTGTATGTGATGACGTTTATTACCTTGCACTTGGTGATTTCTTTGATCACCCTCTATCTCCATGTCTGTACTTTGCAGGTGGTCTCAAGCCTACAAATCCCTTTGATCTTCTTGCTGAACCTTTAAAAACCTTCATTGTACATTGATTCTGTTGTAGAATTGTCATTCTTTCAGTGAAAATGTTGCTTTGCTGATAAGACTGCTTTCTCACTGTCCTGATGTTCAACATCTCTGGTCAAATACAGGCCCTCGGAATATTGTGTTTCAAATCGTATAAAGACTGCAGTGTTCTAATGTGTTATATTTATATAACACATTAGAACATTAGAGCTAAATTAATACTGCAAAACATTAAAGCTAAATTAATACTGCAAAACATTTCTGGAATGTATGGTGGGTCGCAGCCAATCCAGTAGTCACAATAGCAATAACAAACACATGAACCAGTACTCCGACCTAAAGTTCAGATCAACATAAACTAGGTATTGTAATCAAGTCCACCCAATAATGCTGCACTTGAACCCTGATAGTGAAGAGTTCCATAATGATAATGCACCTATCCTGAATTGGGCATGAATGGTTTGAGGAGCATGACAGGGATCTTCCTTAGCCACCACAATCACTGAATCACAATGCAGTTGAACATGCATTGGATGAACTTGAACAACACATTCATAATCAAAATCTTGGTGCCCCAGTTGCATGGAATATTAATGGATGAACGGAGTGACATCCCTCTAGACACCTTCTAGCACCTTGCGAATCTGTGCCTGTGCTCTGAATATGATAACTTGAACATGTTTGTACCAAACCACATCTTTAAAAAAAGGTAAATTTGTACACATATCATAATTGTAATGAAAGTTGGTATTGATATTATTCGATATAAGTCATTACGAGTATCAGATTGTAGTGTACCCCGATAAAGCTATGTTGCACAGGCTGCAGGAGGAAAGATTTTACAGTGTATGGATGTTTTACAGCTCTGGATGTGTTTCCCCAATGACACCAAGCAATACAAACACTTGCTGGCAATAGATGTTTCTTATTTTTATTGAATTTTATTAGATTAGCACAGGCTTTTAAAACAGATCTATTCAAATATGCTAAAATTAGGTTATACACAAATAATGAAGAACAGAGGGTCTATTACTGTAAAAGCTGTCTAATCCAGCCCTTCTACGTATCAGCATTCTATATAATTTGGCATGTTGCATAAATACACATATGTCTCGTGGATAAGGTACATGTACAGCAGTGTTGGCAAAGTTATTCCATTACAGTTACAACATACTTGAACACAATTTTGACGAGTTACAGTAACTTAATACTTCAAATGTAACTAGTTACAGTTTAAATAGTTCTCAGGCACAGTTTACATTTTTACAGAGATATATATATATATTTTTTTTGGTTTGATCAGACTGCAGCTCAAAATATTCTTTCTTCCAGCTGACAAACCCACCTGTTCCTCTGATGCCATTTTCTAGCAAAATGATATGAAATGTGCATTTATGTGACGTGTAAGGTTTGATTTACACTGTTGAAGCGCATTCTAATTTCCGTGTTATGCATTATCTGTAGTCCTTTTTTAATGTAATGATATGTAACTTATTTTATCACAAAAAATGTAATCCATTACCTGTATGAAAAATAAATCATTACAGTTACAAGGTACTGAAATATGTAATCAGATTACAGAAACAAGTTATAAGCAATATGTTACTCACCAACACCGATCTACAGTAAAATCCTTATTTACATAATGGAAAATAGAAAACAATAACATTAAATGCAATACCGGATTAGGTTTTACTGTATAATGATCTACATTTTGAATGATCTTAATACTTATGCCCTAAAAATAATATATAGTTAGAGAAAGGAGACAGCTGAGGAAGCAATAGAGAAGAGCAGAACAAAGTCAGAAGGAGGGATTCAATCTGTTACAAAGGGTCATAAAAGACAAGCTTGCAATATTGCGCAGAGCTGAGCGCCTACGGAAACCTACAAGAAGGAGTGTGCGAGAACTAACTTTTATAAAGACCCATTCAAATTTGTAAAGAAGTTTCTTCACCAGTGAGAAGAATGGCACACTAAAAATATCTAAGTTTGAGCTGGAGAGATATTTCGAGGAAACACATACAGATTCAAAAAGGCAGGAGCCTGTGTCAATTCCTTCAGACATCCCACTTATCAATCAACCAGAATACCAAATAGAGGACTGTGCACCTAAGTGGAAAGAAGTAGAGCAAGCTGTGAAAAAAGCAAGGGCGTCATCATCTCCTGGGTCTAATGGAGTTCCGTACAGAGTGTACAAGAGTGCTTCAGGAGTTCTATGAATCCTGTGGAAACTGATGAAAGTGGTATGGGAAAAACATGTTGTACCAAGAGCATGGCGCTGAGCATGTGGATTCTACAAGCATCAGTCAGTTTCACCCTATTTCCCTATTAAACGCAGAAAGCAAGATTTTCTTCAGCATTATTGTTCAGAGATTGTCAACTTACCTATTAAAGAACTGCTTCATTGTCACTTCAATACAAAAAGCGGGCATTCCAGGTTCCCCAGGATGCTTAGAACACATCAATGTGATCTGGCAACAAATTCAATCAACTAAAAAGGAGAGGAAGGAGCTCCATGTGACATTTCTGGATTTGGCTAATGCATATGGTTCAGTGCCACATGAACTTCTTTGGGCAGCATTTTATTTTTTCAGTGTACTGATGTTTCTCAACTTCAGAATTCAGCACTACATGGCAATGCCTAGAAGTTGGAATAATGGCAGGATGCACCATTTCTCCACTGGCTTTTACCATGGCAATGGAAGTAATCATTAGGGCATCAAAATGGGTAGCGGGAGGAGAGCACTTGCCTTCTGGAATGTGACTACCACCAATTTGAGCATACATGGATGACATGACAACCATGACTACAACAGTAGCCTGCACTAATCGGTTATTGGGCAAATTAACCAATAACATTGAAAGGATAATCTCTATAATGAATGGTAAAGAAGTAGTAGATAAAATGTTCTACACTAATACCAACAGTGTCTGAGAAGCCAGTGAGAAGTCTTGGGAGATGGTACGACGGGGATCTAAAGGACACAGTTCGTGTGGGAGAAGTTAGACAATAAGCAGTTGAAGAGCATAGACAGCAGCGCAAACTAAAACTCTGGTGCTTTCAGTTTGGTCTACTGCCGAGGCTGCTGTGGCCACTGACTGTGTATGAGGTTTCTTTGACAACAGTAGAGAAGCTGGAAGCATTAATCAGTTCATACATCAGGAAATGGTTGGAAGTTCCACGCTGCCTCAGCAGAGTGGGACTTTATGGTAAAGGAATACTGGATCTACCAGTCTCCGCTCTAAACGCGGAGTTTAAGTGCGCCAAGGTCCGACTGGAAATGACATTAGTAGAGTGACGCGACAAATGCGTAAGGGAGGCAGCACCTGTGTTGAAAACTGGAAGAAAGTGGGTGGCAAAGAAAGCCGTGGAAGATGCAAAGGCTGCCCTTCGAATTGATCATGGGGCAAGTTCAGCATGGAAGAGGGGGTCTTGGTCTCAGTTCAGCTCCTCCTACATGGCACAAGGCAGCCCCAGCTCAACGGAGGAAGCTGGTAATCAACAAGGTGCAAAAGCAGGAGGAGAGCATGAGGTGCGTAAAGGCTGTTTCCAGGCCAAGCAGGGAGAATGGATGAGATGGGAGAGTGTGGAACAACGCAAGATCGGTCACTGTGGTTGATCCCCAGAGCCAGCATCGCAGCCAGAATCACTGTCGAGCCCTCTTGAAGTGTTGTGGTAGTCGACAAAACACTGAGGATGGAAGGTGCCCACTTGAAGACCCCAGAGATGTACCCTACTTAGCTCAATCCAGACGGTTGTCATGCTGATGCGCTGGGGAGACCGTACTGTGGTTGATCCTCGGAGCCAGCATCGCAGACGTTGTGTGTGCTGATGCGCTAGGGAGGCAAAACAAGCTAATCCCTGGAGCCAGCATTACACTTCAGCCATCAACACCAGGCAGAAGGATATCTACATCATCATATGGAAGGAAACGCAAATGGATGGAGTCACAGATGGATCACATTAGTTTACTGTGAAGCAACGTCTTAGTTTGTGCTTATCTTGGCGAGAGCCGAGTTCAAATCGAGCATGAAGTTTTAACATCTACTCTCATGTAATGGAAACCTTGTAACTGACCGTCAGTCATGAGCAGAAGAGGAAGCTATCAGAAACATGGGGATTCTGATATCTTGCCCCTGAGCTCAAAACTAGAAAGACGTGTGTTATGGTGAGAAAGCAGTATTGCATAGTAAAGAAACTTCAACTCCCATGATCCTGGTGGTCAAAAGTCAGTTGACCTATCGGCGGGAACTCAGGGAGTTTTAAAAGGTGAAAGCAAAAAGACCTGGAAAGAGATATAGCCATGTGTATTTCAGTGGAACAGAGTCAAGAGCAGCCGTGTTTCGTTGTGCAGAAATACAGGAACAAAATAGATCGAAAGGGCGACAGTGTCGGTGACCAGAACGGACTTCAATATTCCAAAGCCAAAGTTACCTGTAAATACAAAGCGAGTAGTTACTGCGGTGCTAAAATGAAGCAAAGCTGATGCACTCGCCGCCCAGAACAGATCTCTACAGTGAGTAACCCAGACCGCATACTGGCGGAATACATTTGTGCTTGGTTTTTAAAAGAAAGACAGCGTTGTTTTAAAAAGCCACTGTATTAAATGGACTGTTTTAATCACCTGCTTACTTACCTGCTGTGTGCAGTGATCAATCTGTTTACTCCAGCTGTACGAGTTGTAAACTGAACACGTTTTAAACAGGTACATTTTTAGATCAGCGTGTATGGTGTGCACGCACTGAATTTACAAAATCCTGTGTTATGGACTGTTCTTTTGAGCAACTGCATAACTTCAATGGACTGTGTTTTATTTAATTAAGGCTGGTTGCACGATCTTTATTAAAATAAACGCCATTTAACTTTTTAGGTCTGTGTGACCCTGAAATGGCTGCGACATTCTGGGGTTTAAAGTGAAAACCCAGACTTGTTTTTTGAACCGGGACTTTTGTTTGTAATGAACTATGTTCAGAAATATACCCAAGAAGTATTCAAACCACACGGACAGTGGTAGTTTTGTTTTATTTTTATTTAAGGCAGGCAGGACCCAGCAAAGCAGTAGGATGCAAGTGACAGTGTTCACCAGCAGAGGACGACAAAGGAACCCGAAAGAACGCGAAGGTGCTGTGGTAATCACAAGGACTGTGAGAGGGCGTTAAAGAGCATCCTCACCTGTTGTTCCTGTATGGACCACACGGGGTGCAATCTTCCTGGTACCAAGTGAGATACCACTTGGAATACTTGCCTGTTCACCTGAAGAATCACATACAGTACTGTGCAAAAGTTTTAGGCAGGTGTGAAAAAATGCTGTAAAGTAAGAATGCTTTCAAAAATAGACATGTTAATAGATTATATTTATCAATTAACTAAATGCAAAGTGAGTGAACAGAAGAAAAATCTAAATCAAATCCATATTTGGTGTGACCACCCTTTGCCTTCAAAACAGCATCAAGCATCAATTCTTCTAGGTACACTTGCACACAGTTTTTGAAGGAACTCGGCAGGTAGGTTGGCCCAAACATCTTGGAGAACTAACCACAGTTCTTATGTGGATTTAGGCAGCCTCAGTTGCTTCTCTCTCTTCATGTAATCCCAGACAGACTCGATGATGTGGAGATCAGGGGCTCTGTGGGGGCCATACCATCACTTCCAGGACTCCTTGTTCTTCTTTACGCTGAAGATAGTTCTTAATGACTTTCGCTGTATGTTTGGGGTCGTTGTCATGCTGCAGAATAAATTTGGGGCCAATCAGATGCCTCCCTGATGGTATTGCATGATGGATAAGTATCTGCCTGTACTTCTCAGCATTGAGGAGACCATTAATTCTGACCAAATCCCCAACTCCATTTGCAGAAATGCAGCCCCAAACTTGCAAGGAACCTCCACCATGCTTCACTGTTGCCTGCAGACACTCATTCGTGCACGCTCTCCAGCCCTTGGCGAACAAACTGCCTTCTGCTACAGCCAAATATTTCAAATTTTGACTCATCAGTCCAGAGCACCTGCTGCCATTTTCTGCACCCCAGTTCCTGTGTTTTCGTGCATAGTTGAGTTGCTTGGCCTTGTTTCCACGTTGGAGGTATGGCTTTTTGGCCTAAGTCTTCCATGAAGGCCACTTCTGACCAGACTTCTCGGACAGTAGATGGGTGTACCAGGGTCCCACTGTTTTCTGCCAGTTCTGAGCTGATGGCACTGCTGGACATCTTCCGATTGCAAAGGGAAGTAAGCATGATGTGTCTTTCATCTGCTGCAGTAAGTTTCCTTGGCCGACCACTGTGTCTACGGTCCTCAACGTTGCCCGTTTCTTTGTGCTTCTTCAAAAGAGCTTGGACAGCACATCTGGAAACCCCTGTCTACCTTGAAATTTCTGCCTGGGAGAGACCTTGCTGATGAAGTATAACTACCTTGTGTCTTGTTGCTGTGCTCAGTCTTGCCATGGTGAATGACTTTTGACAGTAAACTGTCTTCAGCAACCTCACCTTGTTAGCTGAGTTTGGCTGTTCCTCACCCAGTTTTATTCCTCCTACACAGCTGTTTCTGTTTCAGTTAATGATTGTGTTTCAACCTACATATTGAATTGATGATCATTAGCACCTGTTTGGTATAATTGTTTAATCATACACCTGACTATATGCCTACAAAATCCCTGACTTTGTGCAAGTGTACCTAGAAGAATTGATGCTGTTTTGAAGGCAAAGGGTGGTCACACCAAATATGGATTTGATTTAGATTTTTCTTCTGTTCACTCACTTTGCATTTAGTTAATTGATAAATATAAACTATTAACATGTCTATTTTTGAAAGCATTCTTACTTTACAGCATTTTTTCACACCTGCCTAAAACTTTTGCACAGTACTGTACTTCATTACTCGACAGCCTTTGTGGATTATAAAAGTAAATGAACACGTGACACTTACCTGGTGAGACTTTGTGATCCAAGACCGGATCTACAGTTACCAGCAACACCTGGATGGAACCTGGACTGGTCTGCAATTGCTAAAGCAATACGTTTTTCCCTTGCAATGAGGAAAGCTCGTGCAAGCAATAGAGAGGGTTGAAGAAGTGAGATTAGCGGGCAGGTTTTCTTTTTGTTTTTGTTTATTTTCATAAACTTTTGGTTGTTTGGTGTGAACTGTAACCAAAGGAATACTAAAACTGCTTGTTCTTCAACCTCATTTTCTGCCTCAGTGTGTCACCTCTCATACTGCCTGTTGGCTGTCACATTCAATATGGAACAAATTCTCTCTCTCTCTCGAATGTGCATATGGTGGATGGCTATTGTAAAGTACAGTATCATAAAAATACTTATGCTTAAAGAATAATATATTGATAGGATTTGTTTACAAAAAAAATTAAGTTTATTTTGGGACACTTTAGAAAGGCTTTAGGCAACCCAGTGTCAAATGAAAGTGACAAAGCAGGATGTTTTCTTTGGACGATGGAATACTGTGTAAACACTTCATCACCAGTCAACCTTTAAAATGTGGACGGTAGGCGGCTGGTCAGAGAAAGGAGAGAGAGGAAAAGCAAGATTTCTTGATAAGGATTAGAAACCAGCTCATAAATCAGTTAATTGCTTAAATTGATACAGAAACAGATAAATTGAAGAAGTATAGTGGATGGTCAAGGCTAAAAACTGTAATGGTGGACTAAATGCTGTATTCTTTTTATAAGAATATGGCTAGGTTATAGTTGTCCAGCAATATTTAGTTCTTGCAAAACAAACTTGTAACATTTGCTGCATGTAGGACAAATTGTTAATCCATTGTAGGATGTCCTTTGCTTTTGTCTACAAGGTGCTACAAATTTCAATAGGATAATGCAGAACCAAATTCAAGAAAATGCTGGATTGTAGGTGAACATTCCTGTCATTACCAATAAGTCAATCTATCTGAAGACAATAGGCAGAAACTTTATTGTCATAAAGCTGGAGAAGGATACAAGAAGATTTCCAAGCATTTGAGTATCCTAATTTCAACTATTGTTTCTATTATCAAGAAGTACAAGATAGTACTGTCACAACTATCCCTCGGTCTGGAAGAAAGAAGATTATTTCACCAAGAAGAAGAATTGTGAGGAAGATTAATAACAATCTGAGATTGACTGCCAAACATATTCAAAGTGAATTGGCTGTAAGTGGGACTGGGATTTCCATTTCAACCATAGATCGAGGTATTGCATTGTGAAGGTCTCAATGGTCGCAGGCCAAGGAAAAAGCCAAACGTTACAAGGGCAAAACGGCATTTGAATGATGCATATGAGTTCTGGTCAAAGGTTTTGTGGATTGATGAAACAAAAATCAAGCTATTTGGTCATGCTGATAGTCTTTACATTTGGAGAAAGTCTGGTGAGGCGTACAAAGAAAAGAACACCATACCTACTGTCAAGCATTGGTAATATCCTTCTATGGGGCTGTTTTTCCTCTAATGGCACAGGAAACTTCAGAATGGCTTAATAAGAATAAAATCAAGTTTCTGGAATGGCCTAGTCAAAGCCCTGATCTAAATCCGATTTGAGAATCTTTGATATGAGTTGAAGGCGGCTGTGCACAAGAGAAGTCCTTGGAATTTGAATGAACTGGAACAATTTTGCATTGAAGAATGGTTGGTCAAAAATCACAAAAGAATCATGTGAAAAGCTCCTAATCGTTTAAAAGATTTTATTATTGCTAAAGGTACCTCAACTAGATATTATCATTTTTCTTGTTAGGGTATGAATACTTTTGAATTAGTATTTTTGGTTTTTTTTTCAAAAAAATTGCTTTAATAAATAATTAAAGACATCAATTTCTTAACTTTTTTTTCCTCATCCACAAAAGCAAAACTTTTGCGACAAAAGATTTTTCCAATTGTTTGAGAAATTTCTAGAAAATATAAATTTCCATTGGTGTATGTAAACTTTTGACTACTGTTACAAAAAGGATATTGCTGCTCTAGAAAGAGTGCAAAGAAGAGCAACCAGAATTATCCCGGGTTTAAAAGGCATGTCGTATGCAGACAGGCTAAAATAATTGAATCTATTCAGTCTTGAACAAAGTAGACTACCTGGTGATCTAATTCAAGCGTTCAAAATCCTAAAAGGTATAGACAATGTCGACCCAGGGGACTTTTGACCTGAAAAAAGAAACAAGGACCAGGGGTCACAAATGGAGATTAGATAAAGGGGCATTCAGAACAGAAAATAGGAGGCACTTTTTTACACAGAGAATTGTGAGGGTATGGAACCAACTCCCCAGTAATGTTGTTGAAGCCAACACCCTGGGATCCTTCAAGAAGCTACTTGATTCTGGGATCAATAAGCTACTAACAACCAAACGAGCAAGATGGGCTGAATGGCCTCCTCTCGTTTTGTAAACTTTCTTATGTACTCTGTGTATGTGTCTCTCTCTCTCTCTCTCTGAGGATTGTGGGATCGTGGGAGGGGCTTGTGTGGAGTGAGTGGTGTGTACTGTGCGTGAGTAAAACTTTTACTGAAGTTATATTCATTTTGTACACATTTAGTTTTATTTATTTATTTGTATTATTTAATTTGAGTTTTTTCTCCTGATTTGGAGCCGCCATGGGTTCCAAATCGGGAGGTTTTGGGTCGCTGACCCGCAGGCACGGATTTAAATGTATTCCAGACAGTTCAGTAACAGTGGAGGAGTGTTTGCTGTCAGGGAAAAAATAGGGTATGGAAATATAAACTCTGCTGCAAGAATGAATAAAGCCATCGTTGTTTTTCTTAGTAGTGAACTGTTAGTGAACAGGATTGTTGAAGAAGGTATGTATATCAAAGAAAGTTTTGTCAGCGTTTTACCTTTAGCTTCCCCTGTCACTAAAGTTATCCTTTCAAATGTCCCGCCTTTCATTAAAGATGAGTTGATTATTAATGAGCTGCTAAGATACGGAAAAATAATGTCCCCAATTAAACCTATTTTACTCGGGTGTAAAAACCCAGATGTTAAGCATGTCATGTCTTTTAGGAGGCAAGTTTTTGTATTATTGAATGACCCCAACTCGTCTATTGAAGTTGCGTGAACTTTCAATATTGACGGTAGTAATTATGTTATATTTGCCAGCACAGAATCAATGAAATGTTTTCAATGTGGAGGACAAGGACACCTTAGAAGGGCTTGCCCTCAAAAAAATAATGATACTGACACAATAAGGCAAGAGAGCCAGCAAGTGCGGAGGACGGAGTCTCTGAGACAGCACCGGGGGCTGAGCAGCAAACGCAGCCGCCAGCGCAGGCAGTGAGACCCGAGCCGGCACCTCGACTGAAGATTAAAGAAAACAATAAAGAAACAGGAGCTGAAACATTGAATACCCCAGATGACGCAGGTTTTCAACTGGTTGAAAAAAAGAGGAAAAGACGTGTGGCCACCCCAGGAAAGGTAGCCGAAGAAGGGCAGTCCTTCTGGGAATCTGAGACGCTCTCTCAGGGCAGCGGTGCTGCTGCAGCTCAGAGCTCTGGGACAAGAGATCAAGGTAAAGCTGGATTTCAGCTTAGACCTGCGATAACCCCGCGTTCAGGGAAGAAGGGTAACAGCGGCGCTGCAGTTCAGTCCAGCGCTGAGACAGCCTCCAGATCAGAGGACCTGTTGCCGGATACAGTAGCTGTGGATGACGCTGAAGAATCCGAAGAGGAGTCGGTGATATCAGAGATGGATGATGGAGGAGAGCTCTCTGACTCCTCGGTGCTGCTCGATGAGGCTCTGCCCAATCCGTCTGGTAAGAGTAAAATTTATCCAGTTGATACAATATGAGCGTTTTTAGATAAAACCAAAGGGAAAAGGGGAACTGATTTAACACAGTTCTTTCCTAATATCCAGCTGTTTATCTACTCTGCAAAAATAGCCATGAGAAAAGCTACGTTAGAGGAGCTAGACCAAAAGAAACGGTATCATTTAAAAAAAGTAATAGTCTCTGCAAAAAAGTTGTTGAATGATAACAAACCAAAGACATATTAATGGATTATTTAATAAGACATTTTAATATAGTTTTTAGTTGTTTGTTTTTGTTTTTGCTTTCTTTGTTTCCTATGGAACAAATTCAAATAGCTACTTTTAATATAAATGGTTGTAGGAGTGTCAATAAAAGAGCACATTTATTTCATTTTATCACACAGAAGAAGTGAATGTGATGTTTTTACAGGAAACGCATACAGACAGTATGAATGAGAGTGAGTGGATGATTTTAGTGGGGGGTGATTTTAATTGTACAGAACATTTTATTATGGATAGGAATCATGAAGAGCCACATCCCCAGTCTTCAAAAGAACTGTCTGCTGTTTTAAAAGTTCAAAGCCTGGTTGATGTCTGGAGGAATTTATACCCCAGAGTAAAGCAGTTCACTTGGGTTAAAATCAATAATAATAATCAGATATCAAAAGCACGACTAGATAGATTGTACTGCACTAAACAAAATCTTAATCAGATTTTTAAGAGCAATATCATTCCCACTATGTTGTCTGATCACCACTGTGTGTTACTTACCATTTGCCTGCCTGCTGCTGCTCCTTCAAAGTCTTACTGGCATTTTAATACTAAATTATTGGAAGACAAACAGTTCTTAGATCTTTTTAAAGCTCCTGGAGGCAGCAGAGTATGAAATATAGTAGTATACGACAGTGGTGGGACATTGGAAAAATACAAATTAAAAATTTCTGTCAGCAATATACTTTAAATACAACCAGGGTTTTGAACCAGACAGTTGAAGAGCTTGAGAGAGAGATATTGAGAATAGAAACAAAAATTACTCTTGATAGTGATGAAAACATCTTCTAGTCCCTGAGAGAGAAAAGAGAAGCTCTGAGCAGTCTACTGGAGGAAAGAGTGAAGGGGTCCCTCATCCGCTCTCGTTTCACACAGCTAAAGGACATGGATGCACCCACCAAATTCTTTTTCAATTTAGAGAAGAAGGTGGTGGAGAGTAAGCAGCTGTTTTGTGTGCGTCTGCCCTGCGGGAAGGAGGTGCACAGTAAAGAAGATATTAACAGAGCAGCTGTGTATTTCTACACCCAGCTGTTTAGTGCCGAGCCCTGTTATAAGGAGCAAATCGCTTTACTGCACCAGGACCTGCCCAGCTTGTCTCAAGAAGAACAGCACACCTAGAAGCCTGTTTGACAATGCAGGAGCTGACGGAGGCAGTCACTCAGCTGTCACCAGGAAAAGCCCCTGGGATTGATGGCCTTCAGGCAGAGTTTTATAAAAAGCTCTGGCCAGTGATTGGGTAAGACCTTTTCCGGGTTTTACAAGAGTGCATTAGAGAAGGAGAGCTGCCTTTGAGCTGTCGTCCGGCTGTGATTACACTGTTGCCAAAAAAAGGAGATCTAAAAGAACTAAAGAATTGGCACCCCGTCTCACTCATGTTCGGATTATAAAATATTTTCAAAAGCCTTGGCCAATAGACTGAGGGAATGTATTCACACCGTGGTTCATAAAGACCAGTCATATTGCATTCCTGGAAGGACAACATTTGATAATATCTTTTTAATCCAAGACTTTTTAACTGCTAGTAATCTTTTTAATCTTGATTTGGGGATTATTTCTTAGATCAAGAAAAAGCATTTGATAGGGTGGATCACAAATATCTTGTTAAAACATTACAATCTTTTGGTTTTGGTCCTAATTTCATTTCTTTTATTTCCCTGTTATATAAAAATGTTTTTAGTGTTTTGAAAATTAATAATAGCTTGAGCCGTCCGTTTCCGGTGTACAGAGGGATTCGCCAGGGATGCTCCCTATCAGGCATGTTATATGCCCTCTCTATTGAACCTCTGCTTTGTCATCTTAGGAGTAAGCTGGCTGGTCTGAGAATACCTTTTACACGTAATGCTCCTCCAGTCAAACTGTCTGCCTATGCTGATGACGTCACCAGTTCATCACCAGTTATGCTGATGTGTCAGCACTGAGAGACAGTTTGGACATTTTTCAGAAAGCCTCATCGGCCAAGGTGAACTGGGGCAAGTGCAGCACATTCCTGTCAGGGGAGTGGCGTGGAGCCGCCCCCCCGGCGCTCCCTCAGCCGTTGCGCTGGGGGAGGACTGGGATCAAGGTTCTGGGAGTCTATTTGGGAGAACGACAGTATGAATCCAAGAGCTGGGAGGATTTAACAGAAAAGGTTAAGGGAAGGCTGCAGCGTTGGCGGTGGCTGATACCTCAGTTGTCATACAAGGGGAGAGTTCTTGTGATCAACAATCTGGTGGCCTCCATGCTGTGGCACAGGCTGGTGTGCCTGGATCCTCCCCCAGGGCTGATAAATGAGATACAAAGAGTGCTACTGGAGTTTTTTTGGAGTGGCCATCATTGGCTAAAGCCAGCTGTCTTGTACCTGCCCCCTAGTGAAGGGGGTCAAGGGTTAGTGGATGTACGCAGTCGTGTGGCTACTTTCCGGTTGCAAGCAGTGCAGCGTTTGCTGTTTTTACCTGAGCTAAGCTAGAGAAACATCGCCTTCTCTTTCCTGCACAGAGTGAGGGGGCTGGGCTGGGATTGGCAATTGTTTTTAATAAATCTATCTCAACTAGACACCAATGAACTCCCAGATTTCTATAAGAACTTGCCTGGCGAATGGTGAAGGTGGAGAGACTGGAGGATTATTTGACCGTAGGAGCATTGCTAGAGGAGCCTTTATTTTTTAACTCCTTGTTCCCTGCAGATGGTTTCCAATCTGGGGCGTTGTGCTCTAGTTTTGCAAAAGGGGGCATTACAAAACTAAAAGATTTACTGCAGGTGAGCATTGGGAGGTGGAGAGAGGTGGAAAGCCTGGCCAAACAGCTGGGAATTCACTCACTCAGAGTACTAGAGAATCTTTTGAAAAAGCTCAGAGACTCTTTCTCCCCTAGGGTTACAGAGATGTTGAACCAGGCTCTGGGAGGCACTGATGAGCAAGAGTTGGCTTGCCCTTCCTTTTTAGTGTCCCCTGCTGTTCCTGAAAATCTTGGGGAAGGTTTGTACAGTATTGAGAGGCTGCAACAGCTTCCTGCACACTCTTCTGGAAAAAGGAGCTGTACACACTCTGTGTTAAGGTGTGTCATGTGAATGCGCTAAAGACACTGCCTGATACCAGGTGGAGAGCTCATGTGGACTGTATAGGTAGTACTGCTCCGGCCTGGAGGTCTTTATATAAACCGCCTTTGCCTAAGCGTTCAGGAGATCTACAGTGGCGCATTCTTCATGGCATCATAGCCACTGGGCGCCACGTCCACCGTATTGACCCTGCAGTTAGTAAAGACTCTGTTTTTTGTGGAGAGGAAGAAACACTGTTTCACCTTTTTACTGACTGCAGAAGGCTGGACCCCTTGTTTAATGCTATTGCTGAATTGCTAAATTCTTTAAATGTGATTTTTACTAAAGAATTATTCATTTTTAATTTTCCTTAGTCACAAGACACGATTTAAAAGTGCTTTAATTAATTTTATATTTGGGCAAGGAAAATTAGCAATCTGGAAAACCAGGAAAAACAAGCTGCAGGGGTCGGGAATTTATAACGCTGAATTAATGTTGAAATTGTTGTTGAAAACAAGAATTCAAATTGATTTTGCTTATTTTTCTTTAGTCCATGACTTACAGAGTTTTCAGCAGCGTTGGTGTGTGAATGAGGGATTGTGTGTGCTGGGGAGGAGGGAGAGCTACAGTTTTTGTGTGAAATAATCTGGATGTATTTATTTATGTGCATGTATATACAGATTTATCTAATTGGGGAGATATATATATATATATATATATATATATATATATATATATATATATATATATATTAGATCTGTTTTATATATAACCTTGTTTATCTTAAAAAAAGGGTGTATTGTGAATTGTTAATTACTTTATTTGTTTTTTCAAAATGTTTTCAATAAAGGACCCTTAAAAGTCAAAGTCTCTCTCTCTCTCTCTCTCTCTCTCTCTCTCTCTCTCTCTCTCTCTCTATATATATATATATATATATATTAGTGCCTATACTAAGTATTCACCCCCCTTGGAATCTTGAAATCTTGATGCATTTAAATGGGATTTCTTTTCCTTTGATTTACACAACCTACTCACAACACTTTGAAGAAGCAAGAGAATTTTTATTATGAATCAACAGTTAACGAAAAATAAAAAAAACTGAAATTTCTTGGTTAGATAAGTATTCACCCCCCTGAGTCAATACTTGGTAGAACCACCTTTGGCAACAATTACAGCTGTGAGTCTTTTGGGGTAAGTCTCTACCAGGTTTGCACATCTGGATCGTGCAATATTCACCCATTCTTCTTGGCAAAATTATTCAAGCTCTGTCAAGTTGGATGGGGATCGTTGGTGGACAGCAATCTTCAAGTCTTGCCACAGATTCGCAATCAAGCTTTGACTGGGCCACTCTAGGACATTCACTTGTTTTTAAACCACTCCAATGTCGCTTTGGCTGTGTGCTTGGTGTTATTGTCCTGCTGAAAGGTGAATCTCCGTCTTAGGTCTTTTGCAGACTGAAGCAGGTTTTCCTCAAGGATTTGTCTGTGTTTAGTTCCATCCATTCTGCCCTCTACCCTGACAAGCTTCCCAGTCCCTGCCGATGAAAAGCATACCCACAGCATGATGCTGCCGCCACCATGCTTCACAGTAGGGATGGTGTTACCTGGGTGATGTGCTGTGTTGGGTTTTTGTTTCATCGGACCACAGAATCTTTTGCCACATCTTTTCAGAGTCTCCCACATGCCTTTTTGCAAATTCCAAGTGGGATTTTACATGGGCTTTTTTCAGAAATGACTTCCTTCTTGCCACTCCTCCATATAGGCCAGATTTGTGGAGTACCTGAGCTATTGTTGACACATGGACAGTTTCTTCCATCTCAGCCATGGAACGCTGTAGGTCTTTCAGAGTTGTCATTGGCCTCTTGCTGGCTTCTCTGACCAATGCACTCCTTACCTGGCTGCTCAGTTTGGGAGGACGGTCTGCTCTAAGCAAATTCTGGGTGGTGCCATATACCTTTCACCTCTTAATGATCGACTTGACTGTGCTCCGAGGGATATTCAATGCCTTTGAAATCTTTTTATACCTCTCCCCTGATCTGTGCCTTTCCACAACTTTATCCCGGAGTTGTTTTGAAAGCTCCTTGGTCTTCATGGTAGTATCTTTGCTTTGAATGCACTACCCAACTGTGGGACCTTACAGAGACAGGTGTATTTAATCTGAAATCATGTGAACCACTTTTATTGCACACTTTTATTGGACTCCATTTAACTTATTGTGTGAATTCTGAAGGCAACTGGTTGCACATGAGTTTATTTAGGAGTGTCATAGCAAAGGGGGGTGAATACATATCTGTGGCAAAGTGCCCCCCCGTGTGTATTTTGTGTTACGTGTTGTGTGTAAATGTTGGTGTATAGTCATCGGTACACGGGATATAAACGGGTCTGTGTTTCACTTGTGATTTAAAAATGTAGATTTATATTTAGGCACGGAGGGCACAAATCACTTCACGTGCTAGTTAAAATGCAATGTGTGGTCACGGGAGTGCACTTAATTAATTCACGTGCAGTTGTACCGAGATTCCAATTGAATGATTGACTAGCAATCGAGTCTCGGTACAACTGCATAAAAACAGCATGTTTTCACTCACTCGGGGTTGGGTGTTCGTGAGTGGAGAACGGGTGAGAGAGAGAGAGAGAGAGAGAGAGAGAGATAGGAAATATATAGAACAATTGCTATCGCGTGCTGGTAGGACCAGCACGGTACTTGTTTTATTATTTACTCACCGTGTTTGTGTGTCTGTCCGTCCACCGTTTGTTTAGTGTTAGTCCGTTTTTGTTTATCTATTTATTTTGGCGTAAGTGCCGTGTCCTGTTTTTGTGTGTTTGTTGTTACAACCGTTTATTTTCTGTTCTGTTTATTCATTAAATGCTGAGCGAAAGCATTCGCTCAGCTTCACCAAACTCCTCTCTGTTGTTTTTGTTCCTGCTTCTGACGTGGCGTCACCGCTCAGTCGTCTTTGTCACACGTGGTGTCAGAACCGGAAAACAGCGCCTCAGGACTCAGGCCAGAGC
Source organism: Acipenser oxyrinchus oxyrinchus (assembly GCA_030684275.1). Lineage (NCBI taxonomy): Eukaryota > Metazoa > Chordata > Actinopteri > Acipenseriformes > Acipenseridae > Acipenser > Acipenser oxyrinchus. The sequence continues at coordinate 52,349,533 of CM060250.1, forward strand.
GGGAACCGCAGTTTTTGTTTGTTTGTTTTGTTTTTTTTTGAAAAAAGGGGAAAAATGGAAGGCTGGAACTGGAGAGATGGCTGCCAGGATCTGGAGGTCCTCCTCGGTGGTCTAGAGGACCAAGGCTGGTGCCTTGCCTGTGGGGAGTTCGGGCACCCAGTGGTGCACTGCCCCTACCAAGAGGGAGAGGAGGAACTGGCCCAGGAGAGGAAGGTGAGGAGGAGGCAGAGAAGGGGAAGGGGAAGAGGAAGGCGGAGTGTCCACCGCCCAAGTCTCCACCAGCAGAGGAAGAATGCCTGCTGGTTTTGCCTCCACAGCCTGAGTGGGAGGAGCTCGAACGTCCTATGCCTGAGTGGGAGGAGCTCGAACGTCCTATGCCTGAGTGGGAGGAGCCCGAACGTCCCTACGCCTGAGTGGGAGGAGCCCGAACGTCCCACGCCTGAATGGGAGGAGTCGGTGCGTCCACAGCCCAAGAGGGAGGAGTCGGTGCGTCCACAGCCCAAGAGGGAGGAGTCGGTGCGTCCACAGCCCAAGAGGGAGGAGTCGGTGCGTCCACGGCCCAAAAAGGGGAAGGTAGAGCGTCCACCGCCCCAGTCTCCACTAGCAGAGGGTGAATTCCTGCTGGTTCCACCTCCATTGCCATGGGAGGACTGCTTGCTGGGTCCCTGTCCCCCAGCAGAGGGTGAATGCCTGCTGGGTCCCTGTCCACCAGCAGAGGGTGAATGCCTGCTGGGTCCCTGTCCCCCAGCAGAGGGTGAATGCCTGCTGGGTCCCTGTCCACCAGCAGAGGGTGAATGCCTGCTGGGTCCCTGTCCACCAGCAGAGGGTGAATGCCTGCTGGGTCCCTGTCCACCAGCAGAGGGTGAATGCCTGCTGGGTCCCTGTCCACCAGCAGAGGGTGAATGCCTGCTGGTCTCCCCTTCCAGGCGGAGCCGCACCAGTCCCCTGCAAGAGGGGAGGGCCGCACCAGTCCCCTGAAACAAGGGTAGACTACACGCTGCTCCCACCTCCGCCGCCAGGAGACTACACGCTCCCACCTCCACTGGCAGGAGCAGAGCAGCAGGAGCTGCCTCTGCCTCCGCCACCTTCACTGGCAGGAGCAGAGCAGCAGGAGCTGCCTCTGCCTCCGCCACCTTCACTGGCAGGAGCAGAGCAGCAGGAGCTGCCTCTGCCTCCGCCACCTTCACTGGCAGGAGCAGAGCAGCAGGAGCTGCCTCTGCCTCCGCCAACCCCACCAGCAGAGGAGGAATGTCTGCTGGTATCACTTCCCCCACCAGCAGAGGATGAATGCCTGCTGGTATCACTTCCCCCACCAGCAGAGGATGAATGCCTGCTGGTATCACTTCCCCCACCGTCACGAGGAGAGGAGCAGGAGCTGCCTCTCCCGTCACCAGAAGGACCAGGACTAGATGCTGGCGGTCCTCAGCAGCCCTTGCATAGGCTGCTGAGGAAAGCATGGGAAGAACCGCCCGGCCGCAGTGGCGAGAAGAGGGCCAAAACCCGCACCCCAGCTTGTCCTGACTGCCTGCCTCGCTGCCCAAGGATGCCTGCCTCGCTTCGCCCAAGGATGCCTGCCTCGCCGCCCAAGGATGCCTGCCTCGCCGCCCAAGGATGCCTGCCTCACTGCACCCAAGGATGCCTGCCTCGCCGCCCAAGGATGCCTGCCTCGCCGCCCAAGGATGCCTGCCTCGCCGCCCAAGGATGCCTGCCTCGCCGCCCAAGGATGCCTGCCTTGCCGCCCAAGGATGCTTGCCTCGCCGCCCAAGGATGCTTGCCTCGCCGCCAAGGATGCTTGCCTCGCATCGCCTGGGGTTGCCAGCCGCTCCGCGCTCGCCTGGGGTTGCCAGCCGCTCCGCATCGCCTGGGGCTGCCTGTCGCTCCGCATCGCCTGGGGCTGCCTGTCGCTCCGCATCGCCTGGGGCTGCCTGTCGCTCCGCGACGCCTGGGGCTGCCTGTCGCTCCGCACGCCTGGGGCTGCCTGTCGCTCCGCATCGCCTGGGGCTGCCTGTCGCTCCGCATCGCCTGGGGCTGCCTGTCGCTCCACACAGGGTGCAGAGTGCGAGGGAGAAGTGGAGCTCCCGCTGCCGCCTCTATGGCCAGGGGCTCCCCTCCCGAGTTCGCCTCCCGAGGGTCGCTGCTGCTGCCGCCGCCTCCCGAGGGTCCGCTGCTGCTGCCGTCGCCTCCCGAGGGTCCGCTGCTGCTGCCGCCGCCTCCCGAGGGTCCGCTGCTGCTGCCGTCGCCTCCCGAGGGTCCGCTGCTGCTGCCGCCGCCTCCCGAGGGTCCGCTGCTGCTGCCGCCACCTGGGGTCGCCAGGGATCCTGCTTGCCTGGGGTCGCCGGGGCCTCTGCTTTGCCTCGGTCGCTACACTGTGGCCGGAAAGGGGAGGTCAGGAGACCAGCTCCCCCACAGCAGTTTCGCTGCCGGAGGTGGGTGGCCGGAGCCCCACGGAGGGGAACTGCCGGCCATGAAGAAGGGGGAGGTCAGGAGACCAGCTTCCCCTGCAGCAGTTTCGCTGCCGGAGATTGTGTGGTCGGAGCCCCACGGAGGGGAACTGCCGGCCATGAAGAAGGGGGAGGTCAGGAGACCAGCTCCCCAGCTGCACTTTCGCGGCAGGAGATAGTGTGGCTGAAGCCCGGAAGAGGGAGCTGCCAGCCACGAAGAATTGGGGTGCGGACATTCCACCATGGCCACCCCAGAAACAATTTGCTTCCCCCTCTTCCGGGACTTTGGGACTGAGGGGAGGTGGCCATTGAGGCCATGTGTGCTTTGCACAAGGGGGTATATGTGGCAAAGTGCCCCCGTGTGTATTTTGTGTTACGTGTTGTGTGTAAATGTTGGTGTATAGTCATCGGTACACGGGATATAAACGGGTCTGTGTTTCACTTGTGATTTAAAATGTAGATTTATATTTAGGCACGGAGGGCACAAATCACTTCACGTGCTAGTTAAAATGCAATGTGTGGTCACGGAGTGCACTTAATTAATTCACGTGCAGTTGTACCGAGATTCCAATTGAATGATTGACTAGCAATCGAGTCTCGGTACAACTGCATAAAAACAGCATGTTTTCACTCACTCGGGGTTGGGTGTTCGTGAGTGGAGAACGGGTGAGAGAGAGAGAGAGAGAGAGAGAGAGAGAGATAGGAAATATATAGAACAATTGCTATCGCGTGCTGGTAGGACCAGCACGGTACTTGTTTTATTATTTACTCACCGTGTTTGTGTGTCTGTCCGTCCACCGTTTGTTTAGTGTTAGTCCGTTTTTGTTTATCTATTTATTTTGGCGTAAGTGCCGTGTCCTGTTTTTGTGTGTTTGTTGTTACAACCGTTTATTTTTCTGTTCTGTTTATTCATTAAATGCTGAGCGAAAGCATTCGCTCAGCTTCACCAAACTCCTCTCTGTTGTTTTTGTTCCTGCTTCTGACGTGACGTCACCGCTCAGTCGTCTTTGTCACAATATCTAATTAAGACTTTTCAGTTTTTTATTTTTAATTGATTTGTTTTTCACCCCCATTATTTTCACACATTGAAAGTGTTGAGTAGGTTATGTAAATCAAAGGAAAAAAAATCAAATTTAAATGCATCAAGATTTCAGGTTGTAACACAACAAACTGTGAAAACATCCATGGGGGTGAATACTTACTATAGGCACTGTAGTCTCTAAATATTTTACAGATAAAAGTATGCTGCTACAGTAGAAGCCTATGTTGAGGAGTTCAAAAATCATTCCATATCAGAGAAATACCATTTGGAGAATAAAAAGCAATCATATTCTTTCTGAGTAATAACATATCCAGAAATGCAATGTATAACTTCCTACTGAGGCAAGTAGCAGCATCCTCATCATGTCTGTTTAGCTCACAGAATGATGTAGTGGCATGTTTTAGTTTTGAAAGGAAGCTTGTGTCCGAACAACTCAAACTACCTTTGATGAATGTAAACCAACTTGACTCTCAGCATGCCACTAAGCAAAGTCCATTCTCCACTTTTGAGACTTTTCTTAAGAAACATGAGTAATGTGTTTTGTCTTGCAATCCAGAACCACCTCCCAACAGAGCACCCATAACCGTCAATCAGAATCTATCACATCTGCTGTCTTGCCCATTGTGACTAAAACTGGCTTGCAACTTGTGGAGATAATAATACTGAACATGTCAAGGAGGACATAATGACAAACAAAATACTGACTTAGTCAGATGAAAGATGGCTCATATACACAAACTATGTGGTAGATATTGCAGGTGTTTTCAATTTCTCCGTATATTATCTTCTTTTCAGCTCAGCAGACAAAAGTATAGTTAAGAAAAATGGAGCGACTTTGACTTTTCAGTTTGTGACAGTTGAACCATTGGAAGTGCAAAATATGTCACCAAATGGAAGCTAGCTGTCAAAGAGAATTAATCCTACCCCCATAGCTGTTATCAGTGCTCCATTTACCTCATTCTAACCATTAGGTGCTGGAGTCGTAATGGTAAAGTTAATGCACTTTTCCCTGGAATATGCTTCAGTATGTTTGACATTCAGTATTAAATGTAAAAACTGATAATGTTTCTGGGTACTGTTAAGCCATACTACTCAATAGAAAGTCTGTAGCAATTTTCCACATCTACATGAATATTGCATCAAGTAAAATTTTTCAGTCATTCGGCAATAACATGAATAACCTGGAGAGAAGTAACTGCATATTTCAATAATAAAATGCATTTGCTTTCTAATGCCTATCTTTTAAAAATAAAACAAAATAAAACAGAAATCATATTACACACTGTTAAAAAGATGACTGTTTAAAATACAATACTGAATGTTTAAAATACAATACTGAATGTTACTGAATGTTTCGGTTCTTGGCATAGACGCATTGTGAACTTGGATAGTCTCATCGCCCAATTTGTGAGCCCATTTGTAACAGTTTAACCATACTTAGGTAATAACTAAAATATTGTAATAGCATGCATTACATTCACATATAACTTATTTTACATTTTTCTAAAACCCACATTTTAGTGAGAAAGTGATACAAGGCTTTTTTCATCTGAGTTAAACCAGATTTCACCAGAAAACTGTGAAAAAATGTAGTTATTAAACAAATGTTAGCTGTTCTAAACAAGGCTATTTTCCAAAATAAATTAGGAGGTTCCATTTTGTAACATCGCGATTTTAATTCTGATTTACATTTTTTATTATAATATAATCTTTACACTAAACATGCACAGCTGCAACAATATTTTTAAAACAATACAATATAAGGAATCACTGGAAAATGTAAGGTAAGGCAATAGTCATGATCAACACTGTCTGCCAATGATAGGACTCACAGTTTGCAGGATACTGTACTGCAGCACTACAGACTTGTAGCCTTTGAATATCTTCTGAGATGCAGGGCTTGAGCAGCTGTGAATCCACACTGCTGCTCCTGGCCTCCCCTAACATAACTAAATCTTCATTTTTAAAGGAGCCCAAAGGTAGTAAAAAGAACTTGCTAACCTGAACCCAATATAAAAAATAAACAGATTTTTACAGGAGCCCTAATGCAGACAATCAATATCCTTATAAATACAGCAGAGAGAGGACAGAACATTCACACAAGAGATACTAGTAACCAAAGTGTACATAATAAAAACATATTTAAAGGGTGCCCTTAGTAACATACAGTGCCATGAAAAAGTATTTGCCCCCTGTCTGATTTTCTGCATTTTTGCACATTTTTCACATTGTATTTGGTCAGATTTTTTTGTAGGTTGTAGTAGTATATTGAGGAAGTCTGAGAGAAAAAATGACACCAAAGTTTGGTGCTTCTTTGATTTGCAAGGTAATCAAACATGCAATCTTCAGGTGTGAAAAAGTTATTGCCCCCCTGTCACAAAGACGGCTGTAGTGGGTGACGTCAGACCAGAGCCAGGAAATAAACGACAGAGGTGGAGTTTGGTGGAGCTGAGCGAATGGTTTCGCTCAGCATTTAATAAATCAACAGAACACAAAAAACAGGACACGGCACTTGCGGCCAAAATAAACAGGTAAACAAAACGGACTATACAGACAAACAGACACGGTGAGTTTTAAACAAACAAGTATCGTTATTTTACTTTCCTTTACTTATTTCCTCCTTCTCCTCACCCGTTCTCCACTCACCGAACACACAACCCCGAGTGAGTGAAAACATGCTGCTTTTATGCAGTTGTACCGAGACTCGATTGCTAGTCAATCATTCAATTGGAATCTCGGCACAACTGCACGTGAATTAATTAAGTGTACTCCCGTGACCACACATTACATTTTAACCAGCACGTGAAGTGATTTGTGCCATCCTCGTGCCTAAATACAAATCTACATTTTTAAATACACGTGAAACACAGACCCGTTTATACCCCGTGTACCAATGACTATACACCAACATTTACACACAACACGTAACACAAAATACACACAGGGGCGGGCACTTTGCCACACCCCCCTAGTTAACTCAACACAATTAAAGGGATAATTAGGGTCAGCTGTTTGAGTACTTTGGTTAACAACCAGGCCTGATTTGAGCCAGCCCTGCCCAATATAAATCTGACTAACTTTGGCCCTTACCATCAGAGTGAAGTTCTAGAGGCACATCATGCCACGAACACAAGAAATTCCAGAAGACCTCTGGAAAAAATTATACCTATCAGTCTGGAAAGAGTTACAAAGGCTCTGGGGCTCCACCGAACCACAGTCAGAGCCATATTGTCCAAATGGAGAAAGTTTGGGACAGTAGTGAATCTTCCCAGGAGTGGCCATCCTGCCAAAATCTCTCCAAGAGCAAGGTGTAAAATCGTCCAGGAAGTCACAAATAACCCTAGAACAACATCCAGGGATCTGCAGGCCTCCCTTGCCTCGGCTAAGGTCAATGTTCATGACTCCACCATCAGAAAGACAGTGGGCAACAATGGGATTCATGGCAGAGTAGCAAGGTGGAAACCATTGCTCACTAAGAAGAACATGAATGCTCGTCTCAAGTTTGCCAAAAAGCACCTGGAACAATGTAGTATGGACAGATGAGTCAAAAGTGGAACTTTTTGGCCGACATGAGCACTGTTATGTCTGGCGAAAACCAAACACTGCATTCCACAGTAAGAACCTCATACCAACGGTCAAGCATGATGGTGGTAGTGTCATGGTTTGGAGATGCTTTGCTGCATCAGGACCTGGACACCTTGCCATCATTGAAGGAACCATGAATTCTGCTCTGTATCAGAGAATTCTACAGGAGAATGTCAGGCCATCCGTCCGTGAGCTGAAGCTGAAGCGCAGCTGGGTCATGCAGCAAGACAATGATCTGAAACACACAAGCAAGTCTACATCAGAATGGTTGAAGAACAAGAAATTTAAAGTTTTGGAATGGCCTAGTCAAAGTCCAGACCTAAACCCCATTGAGATGTTGTGACAGGACCTGAAACGAGCAGCTCATGCTCGAAAACCCACAAATGTCAAATGGGCCAAAATTCCGCCACGGCACTGCGAGAGACTAATCAATAACTACAGGAAGCGTTTGGTTGCAGTTGCTACTAAAGGTGGCGTAACCAGTTATTGAGTCTAAGGGGGTGATTACTTTTTCACACAGGGGCATTGGGTGTTGCATAACTTTCTTTAATAAATAAATGAAATATGTATCAAATGTATTATTTGTTCACTCAGGATCTCTTTTATCTAATATTAGGTTTTGGTTGGAGATCTGATAACATTCAGTGTCAAAAATATGCAAAAATGCAGAAAATCAGACAGGGGGCAAATACTTTTTCACGGCACTGTATATTGACAGTGCTTTTGGAACAAATTAGCCATTATGGAAATAAATAAAACTGAAGTGATTCAGAATGTCTCTTTGCTAGTAAGGGAAGTCACAAGAGCTGTCAAGACCTGAGGGTTGGCCGTTGTAAGGAAACCATTACTCAATAATTCCTTTTCCCCCTGATCAGCTAAGTGAACAATGAGGGAACATTAGTACTGTTGATTTACATAACGTATCTCTTCTTTAAAAAGCATATAAACTTTCCATATATGTATAAATTGTTGTAGTGCTGTTTTTTGTTGTTGTTTTTTAATGTATGCTCTTCAGCATGCAAGTGTTTCCTCCATTAGCAAATTAAACAGATATTTACAGGAGCCCAAATGCACACAATAAAATCCTTACAAACAGCAATACACATCTAATTTACTTAATGATTATAAAATGAGCAGATTTACATATATAGTGCTATTTCACTTCATTATCTAAAGTACTGAAAAAGATCAAATCTTAAGAAAATCTGTTGTGTGAGACATCCCACGGTATGTGTACTCTTTATAGAATGTTGACATAGCATTAAAGTGAAACCAAAGATTTTTTTAAAGCCAACCTTTTTCCTGGTGGAGTGTAAGCTAAAGTTTCACAGCTGTCAACAGTAAGGCTCACTGCAGATGGATAACCTCAAGCCAATGGATACAATGGTAATTTGCTTATATGATAATTCTTGGTATGAACAGCAGAAGTGTGCCGATTCTATAAAATGAGTTCTCTTGAGGCACGTACTTAGTGCAGGGGTTTTCAATTGGGAGTACGCAGGACTCAAAAATGCACAAATAAAAATGAAAGTAAGAGAAAATAATGATTGTTGATTTTTTTAACAGTATTATATATTCTCTAAACTTCAATGTATACTTATTTAATCTTTCGTTTAACAGCTAAAAGTTAACAGCTAATGCAAAAAAAAACACAGAATCTATCACACCCACATTTTCCACCTGTACGCATGCACGATTTCGATTGCGTGGATTTCCACTCTTATAGGTGAAGCATATGGAGCGCCATTTGTGCTAAAACTATCCAGCCGTTAGTTTGTCAATTTGTTTGTCAATTAGTTTGTCAATTCGTGAATTGGTCAATTTGTCAATTCATACAGTAATTCATAAACATATTTGTTAATTCATCTAATAATTAATTAATTTGTCAATTAATTAATACAAAAAGCTGTACGGATGTGCAAATTTCCAATCAACCAGACAAACTTCCCAACAAACAGACAAACTTCCAACTGTCACTCTCACACTGTGCTGAAAACACTGCAACCTTTCTAGCCAATGGGAGCACACACTAATATGTTAATCAATGAAAATCCAGTCTCACTCAAAACTGCTTCAGCCAATAATGTTGCAGTTTATTAGAAAGGGTGTTTCCAAAGATATTCTATTTAACAAGATACTCGACTCCACTGATTTTCAATGGAGACTTCGTCTCACTGCGTGCAAAGCATTGTGGTATATACAGAGAGCTCGGCAGAATTTTTTCTATGGAGATTCAAGGGAGGTGTAAGAAATGTTGCTGATTTTTCTGCCGTTTATTGCAACTGTGATACCATTCAGCGAGTGAAAATTGTAAAGGGTACTTTAGCTGAAACCTCTCGACAGTAGGGGTACAGTTTCAAAAAAAAACCCTGACTTAGTGAATCCCAGCAGACATATTTTGCCTGACTGAAACAAAAGACTATGATGGACTTTATCAAGGTTCAAAAGAACAACTTGCAGCAATGAATTGTTTAAAAAAACCTGTTATGAAAAAAAAAAAACTTCTGTTGGAACATATTTTGTTGAAATGTAAGAAACGTTAAAATTTCACAGCAGGCTTATTTAGTTTCTAAAGTATAAATAAATAAATAATAGAATTGTATTTTTTGTTTGAAATCCCAGAAAACACAAATTAGCGATAATACCTTATGATACCTTCTAGCTGCTAGACACACGAGTTTATAGGAAAATTGTGAGCTCTGATGGGCTGAATAGCTTATTCCCGTCATGAAATGTCTTATGATCTTGTAGCTTGGTAGTATTTTTATTTTTATTTATTTTTTATTATTAAAACGGGGTAACAGGGTTGGAAGTGTATCGCATTTTGATTTTGCTAGGAGTAACACTATCAAAGTAAACACATTTTAGAACTTTCTTCTGTCTTTGTAATATGTTGTATTGCATACATCTCTAGTAAACACTATTTTGGTTTACATTACTAGTTTCTGTATTTTATTCATGAATTGTAAGTCACACGCAATGACACCTAATTTATCCTAAGATTTCACACATCCATGGACCTATGTCCCCCTGTGGCAATGTGCCCCGCCTGTGTTTATTTGTGTGTTGTGTGTAGTGTGTGGTCTGTTAATGTTGGTGTATTGTAGTTGGTACACGGGATATAATGCCGGTAATGAGCACGAGTGTTTAAAATGTATAATTGTATTTAGACACGTGGGTGGCACAAATCACTTCACGTGCTAATTAAAACTGTATTTATATGGCACGGTACTTGTTTGTGTCTGTTCGTCCACTCGTTTGTCTGTCTATTTACTTTGGTGAACGCGCCGTTTTGTTTTGTGTTCAAACCTTTTATTTTCTGTCTATTTGATAATAAACCGCGCAGCAGTGCATTCAATTCACCACATCACCTCGCAGTACTGTGTGTTGCTTTCCTGGGTCTGACGTCCCCCTCAGGTACACAGATTTATTTATTTATTTATATAAGGTTTTTTTATACAAGAGTATCATAAAGCCCTGTAAAGTACATAGCCGAAAAAAGAACAAACCACATTACATTTGTATAGCATGTCACACATACAACTGCCACAGTCAGACCATTTAAATAACAGTATACACATAATAATACAAAAGCAGCCATTTTAAAGTTACATTAAAACCCACTATGATAAGAAAGACATTTTATAAAAGTGCTTTTTTAGTCTATTTTAGTCTTCTATTTTAGGAGCTCTTCAAGAAAAAGCCCTTCCTCCCGTGTTGCTTTTGTTGACCCTTGGAATAACCAGCAGCCCCAAGATCCTGTGATCAAATAACTAGGTGCTAATCCATTCAGCACCTTGCAAGTTAACAGTAAAATCTTAAAATTAATTCTATACTGCACATGTAGCCAGTGTAAAGAGGCCAAAACAGGGGTAATATGTTCACTTTTCCTGGTTTTAGTCAGAATTCTAGCAACGGTATTCTGAACAAGCTGCAAGCAGGCTATCACATGTTCTGGGACACCAGAAAAAAAGTGCATTACAATAATCAATTCTAGATGAAACAAAGGCATGCATTAGTCTCTCGGCATCAAATACAGAAATAATTGGTCTAAGTTTGGCTATATTTATGGTAAAAATGGTGAAAAGATACTTTAGTAACTTTCTTAATATGAGTCTCAAATGATCAGGATCAAAGATGATCCCCAAACTCTTAATTTCTAGTTTAAGTTTTGATGAGAGACTGCACGGGTCAAGCTCATGTAATCCCACATTTCCTTTTAGTTGGTTCTGTGATCCCACTAGCATAATCTCTGTTTTATCTGAATTCAACATTAGAAAATTTTGTGACATCCAATGCATGATGTCTGTAAGGAAAGTAGATAATAGCACCCAGGCAGCAGAAATTCCTGGCTTTAGGGACAAATATAGCTGGGTGTCATCAGCATCGGAAGTTCACTCCATGTCTGCGGATAATGTCACCTAACAGTAGCATATAAGTTTCCTCATCAGGTCAACATATGATGTTCACCCATCACCACTGAACCTAAACCTCTGGGTAGGAGAGGATCCCTCATGTCCTTTGTGTTCATCATCTGCAGCATTAAGGCACATGTTGACAGGATGTAAGGTGGGTCTTAGCCAAGGACGCTTTATTTAGCGCCATGACCAGGTGCTGCGATGTTTGGCCTTAGCATTGGAAGACAAGCGTAACATGACCAATAAGTTGCCACCAGTTCCATCAAAACATTACACACAAAAGACAACAATCCTCCGCCCAGGAGAGCAACCGCCAAGAAAAGGTGTTAAAACCAAGCCTCGCCCAGGACAACTAGAAGCTGCTAGAGATTGGAAAATGCTGGCAGTTGTTGGTCAACGGCTTATTTTTCCACCTGAGATTGCCACCACTAACCTTCGACCAGATATTGTCTTGTGGTCTGGATCAGCACGCCTTGTTCACCTGATAAAGTTAACAGTGCCCTTGGAGGATGCTGTAGATGAGGCGTATGAGAGGAAGAAACTGCTGTATGCTCAACTAGCCGATGAAGCAGAATAGCGAGGCTGGAGAGTCCTGGTCCAGTAGAGGTGGGTTGTCGAGGACTTGTGGCACACTCTACAACCCGGTTTCTCAGAGACGTCGGATTCTGTGGCCAAGAGTTGCATCGCACAGTGAAGAACTTATCTGAAGCAGCAGAGAGGAGCAGCAACTGGCTGTGGTTGAGACGGAAAGATTCTGGTTGGGGATCTCAAGCACAATAGAAAGAAAGAAACGCTGATGTACAGGTAAGTAAGCTGGGTTGAGTTGAATGGGGGACGGAGGGGGGTGATGCTGGGACGCCAGAATCACCGTCGAGCCCTCTTGAAGTGTCGTGGGCTAGTCGACAAAACACTGAGGATGGAAGGTGAAGATCCCAGAGATGTACCCTACTTAGCTCAATCCAGACGGTTGTCATGCTGATGCGCTGGGGAGACCGTACTGTGGTTGATCCTCGGAGCCAGCATCGCAGACGTTGTGTGAGCTGATGTGCTGGGGAGGCAAAATAAGCTGATCCCTGGAGCCAGCATTACACTTCAGCCATCAACATTAGGCAGATGGAAGGAAATGCAAATGGATGGAGATGCAGATGGATCACATTAGTTTACTGTAAAGCTACGTCTTAGTTGGTGCTGATCTTGGCAAGAGTCGAGTTCAAATCAGCATGAAGTTTTAACATATCATGTAATGGAAATCATAATAATGAAAACAGCAAGGGACCTAGAATGGAGCCCTGTGGAACACCACAGACAGCTTCCGGTAATGCTGATTTTACCTCCCCAATAGAGACGAACTGAAACCTATCGGAAAGATAAGATTTGAACAAGGATAGGACAAGGCCAGACAGTCCTGTGCTTTCAAGACGATTCAGTAGGATGGAATGGTCTACAGTATCAAAGGCAGCACTTAGCTCAAGAAGAATTAATACTGATGGAAAGCGAGAGTCAGAGCTTATCAGCAGATTGTTCACAACTCTGACAAGGGCCGTCTCGATGCTATGTGCAGCACGAAAACCCCAAAAGACTCACAGCTGTAATTGCTGCCAGAGGTGGTTCTACCAAGTATTGACTCAGGGGGGTGAATACTTATCTAACCAAGGCATTTCAGTTTATTTTTTATTTTTCATTAACTGTTGTTTCACAATAAAAATTCTCTTGCCTCTTCAAAGTGTTATGTTGTGTAAATCAAAGGAAAAAAAAAATCCCATTTAAATGCATCAAGATTTCAGGTTGTAACACAACAAACTGAAAACGTCCAAGGGGGGTGAATACTTACTATAGGCACTGTATATGGAACACTATACCTTTAAGGAAATCAAGACAATGGGTTTAGTCTTTCTTGTCAGGACCTTGCAGAAAGTCCTTACTGTTTGGGGCTGACAATAAATTACATTCAAAGTCACAACACCTCAAGAAGAAAACAAAAATGGCCTGGTCTGTCTTCAGTTTAATAGAGACACGAGATGGCTTTAAACAAGCTGTGTGAAAAGCCCTACTAGAAACTGATTGGATTTAGCTTATTGTATTATCTTAAAAGAGCTATGTCTCTCTTGTGTTGTCATTCACTGAAGAGGAATTGATAATATGGTTGGTAAAAGTGAAAGGGACAGCTCTTTGAAAGATGGGGTGAAAGATTATTAACCCAAGCTATGCATATAGGAGAAGTGGATTAGAGTTTATGACTGAAAGAGGGAAATAGTGAACTAGAAGCTAATTAGACAGTGAATAGCTGGGGTTATCTCTGCAGTTTCTTGCTGCATTGGTGTTCAGCTATGTGTTGGGAACGAATGCTGACATCTGAATTGCCCTGTGGAGCCTCTTGGGTCAGGGAGCTAGCCAATCCCTAGACAGGCAGGATTAGGAGGGTGGAAGTGGGGAGTGTCCTACATCATACTGTGAGCAGAAGGTGAAAACACACACACACACTCACTTACTCCTCCATGCAGAATGGATTAAGAACTTTCACAGGAAGGTGGACATTCTTAATGCCTGTGAAACCTGGACTAGGCACCTCCACAGATTAGTTTGGGGACAAAATGCCAGGTGTTCATTTTCACTGCTGTCGCAAGAAGACACAGAAAAAACCACTTGAATGCTCTGTCCCGCTCTTGTCACATGGTGCTAAATGGGTATGGCTTTTTATACTTTTAATTATGAATTATGTATCTAAATGTCTCAAGTAGAATATTTATTTCGGGTATGTTTTAGTGGGCTTTTCTGGAGACCTGGTTTTCTTAATTGTATGAATAAGCCACAGTTTCAGTCACAATGGTGGGATTGTATTCATTGCTCTGCATAGCCATAATATCATTAGTTGCAAGGTAAGATAGTGACAAGGACTAAAATGAAATGTCTCTTTGCTGAAAGCAAGCCAAGTTGTTACTTATATTAGGAAAGAGGTCTTCTGTCCATTCGTGTTTCAGTACTTGCTTCCATTAAGAGGGGATGTCATTTCTAGTTATTTGAACTTGTATTCTGTGAAACAGGAGATGCCATTTCTGCTTATTATCAGTTTGTATTTTGCTGCAAAAGAAATGCCACTTTCATTTGCATTTTTCTTGCAACTGATACAGTGATGCCAGTTTTAGTATTTATTTATTTCCTTCTACTTCGTCTTTTGTATTGACAGGTTAAAATATATAGGAAAATATATTACTTATATTTAAATACTGAGCTTGGACTGTAGCAATATTAGTACTACATATATTAAAATAAATATTTAAAATCTGTATGCATTGCATCAAAATCAAATACATCATATATGTATGATGTATATATATATATATATAGGCTCAGTCGATGCCTTCTACTAGCAATAGTATTTTCAGAGGCACATATTGTACAACAAAGTCAGCGATTTTTCTATTTTAACAAAACAATGCAGCACACGTTCATTTTTTCATGTGAATTGTTCTATTTTAATATAATACATGGATGAAGGCGATATTTGCATCCTGAGCCATTCGAAAAAAAGGCATAATACTGCAGTAGTGACATCAAAATTGTTAATTCGTCTAGAAGATTATACTTGACCTTTTGATCCATATTTGACTCCTGTGTACCCCGACCACTTTCAAACAAAATGTCTCATTTTAAGTCACTCAACAACACTCACAATTTGTTTGTTTTTAGGCACTTTTAACAAATCAGTCTCTGGTTTGGTTTACATGCACATGAAAATTGAGGCCGTACAAAGCATACACACCACCCCATCACACACACACACACACACACACACACACACACAATGTACATTTATGGACTACTTTAAAGAACTGCCGCGGTACATTTTAAACATCATCACTATTAAAATGAAAGACAAACTATCACATACAACTCAAAAGTTTTATTCAAGCACATCAATCAAACATCTCGACAGCCGAAATGCTGTATTTAAATGAACAATTAAACATAAAAGGGTTTATTTTCTAACTTATCACATATAATGCACTACTTCAAAAAAATGAAAAAAAAACTATAATAAAATAAACATTTCAAAACAAACTCGTGTCTAAACAGGTTTATGTACAAACAAAACTGTAAAAACAAACGTAGTGTTTAATCTAAAACAAAAGTTACAAATGATTTCTCTTGCGTGTGTGTCACTCGCAGCACAGAATCCAGGTTGAGCTGCTGCAGCCTGCAGCTTTGCAGTTTTCTGATTGAAATGTTTCTGCTGAAGCATTGTGGCTAGCTTCAAGATGAAATCTCTCCTATTGATATTTTAATCTCTCCTACCGATATATATTTCCCCGGTGCATTCTTGTACAAAACGAAGGAATTGATGGCTGCCAGGTCCAGTAGAGATAACAACAGGCTTGGAGAGTGAGAGAGAGAATATTGTAGGTTATATTCAAAATAAGAACATGTATTGTAAAAGGCGGTTCAAGTGTTAATGGAATGTAACTTTTAGATATTGCACAAACACACACACAAATATAAATTCTAAGTAGTAAAACTTGTACTTAGTAGAAATTATTTTTTCTATAATTGTGTGTGTGTGTGTTGGAAAGGTAACTAGACAAACAAGTAGCTA
Source organism: Acipenser oxyrinchus oxyrinchus (assembly GCA_030684275.1). Lineage (NCBI taxonomy): Eukaryota > Metazoa > Chordata > Actinopteri > Acipenseriformes > Acipenseridae > Acipenser > Acipenser oxyrinchus. The sequence goes on from CM060250.1 coordinate 52,365,610, forward strand.
ATGTGCGGTGTAATTCAGAATGTGCGTGACAACACGTGAATTAATTTCTCTTGTTAAATGTTTTTATCTTCATGGCAACGCATGAAGCTCCCCTCATAATATTCAGAGTCGTTCTTTTCTTACTTAGTAAGCAGACACGGACATTTAAATATCCCCTCCCCTAAATTACTATGAATTGAGTGATCTGCATTGGTACAGACTTTTTTTTTCCGAAATCAGAACTGCATTTCCTGAAAAGTACGGCAAACACGTCGTGAGGAAAACTGTCATGAATTGTGCATGTAAACACCGCCTCTGTCTCCACCAACGGCAGCACCAACCAAGCAAAAGAGACAAATAATCTTCCACTCTGACAGCGACTAAAAAATAAAATAAAAAGCAAACCCCATTGAAGCACCTTTTCCTTAAAAATATGTTATTTTTTGCAGTTCAATAACTACCCAGTTTAATTCACCGTTCCTGAATTATCAGTCTTGTAGTGTACGATGTCACATAAACCCTAGATGGAATTCTTTTCCTGTAACTCACACTGAATCCCATCTATTATTCTCTACATAATCATTTACAAATCATGATGGACTGGGTTAATAACAAGTTGTTTTTTTCACATTTGTTTTAGTTTTAGATATCTTTAAGTTTAGGTTAAAACTGATTAATAAAATATTTTTTGTTTAAATCTAAAAATACTTTTTACCACTCTGCTAGTAGTCATAGTTTTCAGTTTGTCCAACTTTTGCCTCGGTAGACATCTCTGAGGTGATCGTATTATTTTCCGGGAAGTTTTGACTAACCGATTCTTTAATTAACATGTTATTAAAAAGTCTGACTTACTTTTAATTACATCTGTTACAAATAAAATTGGTGGCCTGATATTGTTTGATATGTTTTGATTTCTTTTTGTGATGTGATTACAACATTCTAAGGGTATATACTAGGAATTATATCCCTCTAACTCAGCCAATTAGAGTGCAGGGAATCTTTCCATTGAAGTGTGTGTGTGTGTGTGAGTGTGTATATACTGTATATATATATATATATATATATATATATATATATATATATATATATATATATATAATGTAGCAAAGCCCTAGACTCGCTAGTTTGCACCCTTTAAAAACACTGACCCAACACAGAAACTTTGATTTTAGCACCGTTGCACTTGTTTATTTACAATAAACAAATAAACCAAACAAAACAAAAACTTTTCTGGAAAGGCCCTAACTAACACGCTGGACGGCTGTGCCATTTACCAGCAAGGAAACAATGTACATACAGTACCTTTCTCTGGGACTACACAGGTCTCCGGCCATACGGCTTCACAGCGTGGCACACAGCCCTGACTACAGGGTTTCCAAACCTTTTCTGCAGAGCCCTCATTAACTTAATTGGAGCCAGGTGTTTCTCTCTGGCTCCTCCCCCTATTCTGCCATTATATATATATATATATACACACACACACACACAGTATTAGAGGTCGGCACGGATAGAAAATCTGGAATCGGGTACATGCCGTGAAAAAAATCACATATATTAATGTCTTAAGTGCCTGACACATATTTAAATACTATATAGTACACACACATTTAGTCCCTTCAGATCTGTAGACTTGTGTAACCTTTTTCAGTACTGGAAGCATCAAAATACTACTACTATGACTACTACGACTACGACTACTACTACTAATAATAAACATCTCAATTTGAATACAGTTATGTTAAATGCGCCAAGGCAAGTGGATTGGCCATATTCCGCTGTTGTTGTTAACGCAATGTTGTGTTGTACTGTACTTGTATTGATTCAGGGTGATGCAACGGTTCCAATAATGGAGGTTTTATTTATTTTCTGAATTGGAACACATCGTAATTCACACAAAGCAAAAGTATAGGCAAGGAGAATATATTACTGCTTCTTATCTTTCTCTCGCTTTTCCTGTGTATGCCTTTTTGTCACATTTGGTTTGTTCTAATTTTATCATTCATCGGTCACTCTATGGCAAATACAATAGTCCAAAATGAAACTTAAAGGTGTAGTCCTCCAAATCTGAACTGACAAATAAATGTAAATATTTCAGTCTTACATTAACATGGCATCCAAGCAAAGCATTGTGAGTAATGTTTTTCTCATACTGATTTAATTTGGTATTTTGCACCTACGCATTTTGGAGTGCGTATGCTTTTTCTTAGTAAATCTACTTCATTAAAATAAAAATAAAAATGTTTACTGTTTTCAGTCAGTTTTATCAACCCAACAGGATGTTATGTTGTTTTCTTTCCGATTTAGTTCCTGAGAAGAATAGTCACCGCAGTTCTTATTATTGAGGTGTACTTGCCTCCTTTACAACTGCGTTGTCATATTTGCTACATTTTCTTTGAATTCTCAAATTAATAATCGATACCCGGGTAGTAAAAAGAGACCCGGGTCGGGTAATTTAAAACACGACTGGTACCCTCTTATATATAAACTGCTCATTATTTAACTTTTTAATATCCTATGATGTTTATCATCCTTATGTTTTCACTTAATAAAGTTGTCTATTTAGCACTGAAGCAGACTTTGTATCACATTGCGTTCTTGCTTGTTTTTTTAGTTTAAAAATAAAAAAATAAGAGTAAAAAGGTAATCGTGCTTGACCCGACAGTGACCTGTTTGCTGATTCAGATGGTTCTTTGGATAGTTTGTTGAGACAGGTGGTCCTGCCTCCGGAAGACTGGCTCCCTTTTCTAATTAAAAGTTGTGATCTGGCTATTTCAGTCTGGCTTCTTTTCATTAGGGCCAAATTAGAAACTAATTCACATGGACAGTCCTATAATGAAGCACAGTCTGAAAAAGAGCCTCATATCATATCATTGCACATGAAATCAAAACACTATTTATGTTATTGTTAACTTCTAATTAGCACTCACCCTCCATGCACTGTTTTTTAGTCTGTTCTGTATGATTATTTTGGCTTTCTTTTAAAATAACTAGTCTTCAAGCAAGTCTTCTAGACAATGTTTCGTTATAGATATCTGTTTTTTTGTGTGGGTGGGGGACACACTGGATTTTGAGCGTGCATAGTAGGGATGTTGCCTCCTATATGGAACAACTCTTACTGTCTGACATAGAACACATTTCAGATTTTTTTTTATTAAAATCTTTCTTTTTTATATATTATTTGCTTTACTTGAGTCCTGACATTGGATTTAAAAAAGTTAACAATTACACTTTACAATTTCACAGTAAAGGGAATTAATTAACTAACATTAACTAATAGGTACATTTAGTGTATTTTATTTATTTTTGAGGGAATGTATGAAAATAACTTCTAATTTGAAACAGGGACAATCGCACTGTGTTGTACATTCTACGCTATTTTAATGGTGCCACATAAAACCAGTTTTGACTAAAAGCATAAAAACACTATTACCTAGCTTTCAAGGCTGTCCGCCTCAATGCCAGTGTTTACTTAATTTCAGCAGTCCTGGAACTTTGAGAAGCTTAACTGAGTGCTGACAGCATACTCCTGACAAAGGCACTGGGTGCTTCTCTATGTAAACACAGTGCTGGGCGAGCCTTGTTTTTAGTTAGCACTTAGTTTTCCCCCCATTTCTTCTTAGTAGCCTATTTACTGAGCTTGAAAGATGTTATGTGAATAGTTGCCATTAGCATACATTTTATTTTAAGCTTTTTGGTCATTATTTAGATGGTTTCTAGTCCTAGGGAGTAGTTTATTTCATATTTACTAAAATGAGAGAAAACACATACATGTGCAATTGTGTGTGTCTGTAATATGGTACCACTGATAGAAGAGCTACACTAGTTTCTAATGGTTTCTGTCTAGTTGTCCCTGATTTGTGTAACAATGTTTGTACCTACATCTTACTGACACATCTCTTACGTTTATAAAGCTATCAGCCTCATACAGAGTTTATACAGTAGCAGCTATAAAGCAATGAAATTGGCCGAAAGAATCGTCTTTCAAATTCTTCTTATACAGTATGCCAAAAGAAAATGCTACATAAAAAATCACATAGATTAGATTTGTTAAAGTAGCAATATTACATTTTAACCTCCTATCCATTTTGTATTTCAGTCAAAAAGTGCATTAGGTGAGCTGTCAAGCTTCATCTTCTTTTCGTGTAAATACCGGAGCCTCAACTCTGCATTCAACATGACAAAAACATTAGAGGCTAGTAGAACATCCTGCTTCCTTGCTGATGTACCTTGAACTAACAGAATGAGGACAGATGTAACTGGGAATGGAAGTTTGCATTAATCTATTACCCACTAAGTACTTCAAAGTGCCACTAACATTAAAGATGTGTAGGTTTTTTATTGAGGCAGTGAGTTCAAATTCACCATTCAGTGGGTAATTCCTCTTGTTAGCTAGTTTTTATGTGACATTCCAGCCGGTTTATGTTTGTCCACTTTTAATTTGCAAGGTCCTGTTTGTTCAGTCGTGTTTTGTTTTTGTACCAATAAAGGAGTAACTTTCACCTAACTGGAAATGTGTTGAATCGAAGAGGCAAAGTCTTAGACATCATCTAGTAAAGATTTAGAAGTGAAAATATAGAGGTGAAGAATTAAGTGTTTTTTTTTGCATTTAATTAAACATAGCTAGAAAATAAGTCGGCATCCATGGTAACTTTAGTTCTGTTTAGTTTTGTTTTAAAAACAACAACAAATAATATCTAATAGTTTACGGTTCTACTAAAGGTATCTTGTGACTGTTTGGGCATGTCAGCACATTCACTTTTCTATAGCCTGAACACACAAAGGTAATTCTTTTAACCTGGTCCTTGACCTGAATGTGTTGACATCCTAAAGATATGCTCCAGGCTGTCTGTGAGACTATTGTAATCCAATGCAAATCATTGTCAGCTCTGGCTATTTTTTCAGACCTGTAAATAGCCATTTACATTTTTCTGTGAAAGAAAGAGTACGTAGACAGTGACTAATAGGTTTAGCACCAACATTTTTGTTTTTGGGTATGTGTATTTGAAAGTAAATTAACTTGTGTTATTTTTTTATCTTAGCCATCATATGGATTTTGAAGTAATTGACAGTACCTTTACTAAATACAAAGTTTATTCAACACATGTACATGCTTGAAAAACTGGCCCAGTATACTTACAAGCTGGGCAGAAAACATTTACTGTATTCCTTCCACCCTCAATTTAAGTCAGGCCAAATTTCTCACCCTCAATTTGAGGAAAAAATAAAACATCAAATACTTCCAAATATGCAACCTCAATTACGCATATACGAGTCATTTATACAAAGGAATACATTTTGTTGCTATGAAATGCTCATCTATTAGATATATTGGTAAAGCATATTGTATATTGGTAAATTAACATGCCTGTAACAACAAAGGATCTCCTAGTCATGATCCTATGAGTTGATCTCCCAGACAATGACTCACGCTTCTTTGAAAATGGCTGCCTGTATGTCATGGATGATTCTAAAACGGGCAGTAAGATTTTTGTTCGTCTTTTCTTGGGCAGTCAGTCATGTTGATGTTTGTGTATTCGGGCAGTCATGTCGTTTATTGGTGATTTTAATAACATCACTGAAGCGATAGTGCCCTCGATGATGGCTGTACCATGTGATAGTTGACCAGGACAGGAGTTATGCATCCCGAGCCAAAGGCGAGGTCAACTATCAAATGGTAGAGCCCTCATCAAGAGGGCACTATCACTATTAGAAAATTATTTTTACCGTTGTTTTCTTAAAGCACCCTCAAACCTAGATTTACCTTGAACTTGTATTGGTACGTCAGGTACCTTTTGCTGAGGTTTTTAAAAATTTTAAAAGAAAGAACAAGCATGACATATATATATATATATATATATATATATATATATATATATATATATATATATATATATATATATATATATATATATATAAATTGGTTTGTATTTAGTAAATCCATTTTTATTTTTTATTAACTTGTTAGGGTTTTAAACCCCTATTTATAATCAGGACATTGCCTGAGGAACAAACGGAGCAATTACTGAACAGTTCATGTACGATGGAGTCTGAACTACCAATACACTCTCTCATTGAATACCATTCTAAAATGCCTCCTAACTCACCATGTTTCTACCTTCAGCCAAAGCCTTTCTCTCCTGAATCTATATATGAATGGAGCAATATTACTGAACTGGCCACATCTCGCTTTGTTGTTGTTGAAAGATGCTGTGCTGTGTCTTGGCAGTTGCAGGTACAGGATTGGTTGCTTTCATCGATGCAAAGTATTGATTGGCTGGTTTTAGTGGATACTAAAATTAATTTGAACCAATTGTGTCTTTGTTTAGTATTTACTGTCCAATAGATGTGAACTACGCTTAAAAATACAGCACTTGATTTTAAATTTGATTCACAGTTGGTGCTGAGACGTTCCAGTGGGCATCTACCGTCTATTAGAGCCCGCTAGAAATGGAAGCTGATTGGCTGATGGTTCTGAATCGTTTTCTAATCGAATTTAAAACACAGGCCATTTTTGAGAAGAGAAATTTGGTTAAAAAGTGCATCTTAAATTCAAAGGAATATGGTATAGTGTGACAATCTGTGTACTATAGAACTTGTTAGCAGATCTGGCTAACTGTATTCCCACAGTGTGTGGCAAGAACTGCTTTATTACACAGCTCCAGATCTGTCTCGGTATTTGCAGGGAAAACAAACAAAAAAGTCTTCCACTGTCCTCTTTACTGTTCCGTGTGTCAGTAGCTTGAATTTCTGTTTCTGTAAGGCCTAAAGTACACTGTTCTCTTGCATGGGATCAAGGCAAAGGGATGACCGAATCAATGGTGGTGCCCACGTTCAAAGTATAAGTATAATTCACGTGCAGTCAGTCATGTATGAGAAGTACTGTCTTAGTATTTGTCTTCAGGTTGGTGGAGGTAGGACAGCCACATATTCAAAAGACTGTGCTTTAAAGTTGGTCTTATACCCCTGCAGGAGGGGATACATGTCATGAACAGAAGCAACATGGCTACGCAGGGAGCTAGCAAGTTTTTGCAAAAAAATGATGCTGAAACCTCAGAGAGTGAGGAGGATTACTTTTTTTAAAGTAAGAAACATTATTTAACACCGAAAATCCTTATCAATACGATCCAAACCACATCAGTTTGACGTGTATCCTTACATTTTTTCTTCTTGTATACAGCTAGATTACTAGATTTTCTATGTATCCATCTATCTTCAGTTGCAGAAGAAATTATTGGCATCCTTCAATTGAAACAATGGTGGCGTTTACATGCACAAGTGTGGAAGGGTGGTGGGCAATTCACTGACACACAGGAGACAAAACTTTATTTGTAACGCTGCTCAGGCGCACTAATTTATTTTTACCAGCAGAGGGCGCTATTGTCCGTGGCCTGAATACTGCCAACAGTAATCAGGACCACAGGGTTACCAATACGGTATACAGTCCAGTGCACATACAAGTGCTCAAAATAATAATGAAAACAAAAGGCAGAAAGAAAAAGGGAAAACAAAACACTACTAACACAACTACAAAATAAAGGTGCTGCACTCTGCAGCCTTTCATTGACCGTTGCTACCTGCACGGTCCAGGTCTCCATCCTACACTCCACCGTTCCCTCAGACTATGGTCTATACTTTTGGGCCTGCCCACGGTTTCTGTGCTACCACTATATTTATTTTATTTTATTTTATTTTGTTTTCTTTTCTTTTCATTCTCCGCCGCCTCGGTCCAGCAATAGAGCTTCCGCCGCTGTTTGTTGTCCTATAGGGGCCAACCTGAGGGAACAACTGAGCGTTATTTTATTGGCTCAGCAATCCACCAAGGCCTGTCTCCCGATTTACTTTTACCATTTTAGTAGACTGCTAGAAATACTTTGTTGAGGGTTACAGCACTTTGCAAAACATGAAGTTCTCATCTCAGTACTTGTTAGTGGATATTGTGAAAGCATCTCATTTATCATTTATCTAAAGGAGAAGTCTATTTAGGCACCATCTTTAGCATTGGGTACTGATGGACAACTTGTGACTATGACTTGCTGCTAATTTGTCTATTCAGTGTAACCCTTTTTTTCTTATTTTTGTCTATGAAGACATGCTTAGTTCTTAGTTATAGTGAAAAGACTGCAAATTCAATGATTTTGCTCATTTGAGGATGGTCTGTCTCGGATGAATTTTGAAGACTGCCAGTACCCTTCTTGGGTTTTTGGTGAACAGAAGATTGTACATCCATCAGCGTGAAATCCACTAAATCCATCAACAATATATATTTATTTTTAATGATGAACACAGTTTCATTACAGCTCAATTGGGTGGTCTTTGGAACTAACTTAGATGTTCAGTGGTGTGTGTTCGCGACTAAACACCTCCATGCTGATGTCACTCAACATCATAGATATTATAGAAATGTAATAGTCTTTTTGCTAAAGTAGATGCTACTTGGATTAATTACTGTGGAATGATATGAGGACATTATACTTTGTGCATGGTGTAATCAATCAACAAATAAATGAAATGTGCATAATTGGAATTGCTGCCAAAAGGGGAAAACACTAAATAAGAGCTTCCCAAGTTTTGGTTTTGCTGAAACTACAACTTCCTTTCTCCCCTGTCTGTTTTTTGTCAGTGACAAAAAGTGGATACCCTGTACTTAAGTGACAGGCAGGTCTAAAGCTGTAAAATCTTCATAAAATATGCATAACCAAGAAAGTGATTGGGAGAGTGGGTTTTTTTAAACAATTCCTCAAGCAGAATTAATCATGTTTTTGAGCAATGGTTTATAGCTCAGTAAATCCCTAAAAGCTATTTGGCGCACTCTGCTGGAAAAGCTAAGTATTAATTTTACACTTCAAACTGCACCTCAGGACTTTGACTTGTCTCCCGTTACCACACAAATTGAGGTAGTACTGGGGTCCATCCCTTTGGGACCCACTGTAGCTGTAGATGTATGTAATTTTTTAAATCTCTCAGCTGCCAATGGCTATGTTTACAACAAACACAGAGGTTGCACTCTAGAAGCAATATTATTCCTGAAAAAAATCCACAAAAAATTAATTTTGTTTTATTTTGACATGGGTTTACAACAAACTTCAAAGTGTCGCGTTCATTCCATTAAGATTCCCTCATAGCACAAACAAGATTTATTCATGCACTGTGTTAAAGTTGTGCCACTAGCACACCACTATTACTAACAATTGATGCTTTTTTTAAAAATGAAGTACTATTAATATGTGCTTTGTTATATGGTTACCTCTCATACTCAGCAATGCAACCTCCAGAATAGCTTCACTGTATGTCAAACAAAATGTGTCTGGTAAAATATATATGATTTATAACTCCAAATTATTTCATTTTCAAAGAAAGACTATAACAACTATCAACTTTATAAAGGAAATACTTTTATTTAAAATTAGGTCAATTAATCGCAGTTAACTCCTGTGACTAAGATGTGTGTGTATATATACAGTATATATATATATATATTAGATTATTGTTTTTGCGCGTTAATTGCCCTGTCTTGATCTTCTCAGCATACTGTAATTAATTCCCTGCAGCACTGTTTTAATATACTCGAGTGCACTCATTGTTTGAATAGAAAGTTAGTCATGGAACTGTATTATGAAGCAAAGCACTAAAAGAGAAGGACTCATGAATGTGAAGTTTATTTTTTTTAAACTTTCTGACAGTTCATTGGATAGAAAGACTGTTACTTGTATCTGTTCCAGTATCACAGAATGCATCTAGTCTGCTGTACCTCCTGCGTGCTGTTAACACACCTTCACGTCTCAAAATACACTTCCTAACAGTTCTTCTGCTACAGGCAGCAACGACAGAAAAACAAATGAAACCCGTCCGTTTCGACGGAGTACCTTTTTTTTAAATTCAGGATTTCTGCAACTCTGTGAATCAAACTACATCATGTCAGTACGATACAGGGTGTCCCACTTAAAAGTAGCCCCATAAGTATTTCAGTTAGATGTTGGCATTCAGTCCATGTCCAAATTGGGAGTTTGTAATAATGAGGATTCCTGTACATGTCTGTGCTGCTCCACCATGGGATTATTTATTTATTATTGATTTGTATATTGTAATACTTGTTCTACCTACAGGAGCTACTTTCAGTGGGACACCCTGTATAATCAATGCTGGTGCAAAGTGGATAGCTACCAACCTTTAATTTGATTTCAATTACCACATTTATTTTAAAATATATTGTTTACAATTAGGAACAAATAACCATTACTCAGTGAACACTTTGTTTTATTAAAATAGTTTCAAGTTATAACAAAATATTTAATGCCCCTTTTAAATTAAACTGATAAGAAAATATACAGTTTAATTTGAAATGCAGTGAAGTGAGAAATAAACCAACTCCATTGTGATTGTCCTTGTTTTATTTGTTCTGAAGTTGTGCGATAAGCATTTCTTAACATGAGACTTGTAACGGGATTACAGGATATAGGTATGTATAGTTCTGTCTCAGTGTAGGGTGTATATATATAGCTGGATGTATATTTAAATTATTATTTTTCTTTTTCTTTTTTAATTTAGACCAATTATTATTTTTATTTATTTTGCCCACAATTTGGAATGTCCAGTTACGTTTTTTCTCCTCAGCGCAGCGGGTCCCCACACAGCACAGATGTTCTGAGGGCGTGTGAGCGTCCTCCGATCTCACAAGCCTTAAGCCAGAATCACTTTTACACAGAGTAATCCAGAGCAGAGGTGGGCAGGCTACCGATCCCGGAGAACAGAGATCTGCCCTGCTTTGGTAAAGCAGTAAGGATTTCTTAAAGCAATAAGACTGGGTTCCTCCTGTCTGACACAGCTTGAAGACTGTGGTGCAGTGGTACAGCTAAACAGCTAACAGCATGGAAGCCATTTTGAAGACGTGGTGATCATCCTGCTTGCTGAAATATTTTGTATCCAGTGAAACAGTCAATTCAATGCATTCAATTCTTGAATTCAACAACTAGATGCTCTCTAACAAAATATTCTGGGGTCTGAAAACTATGGATTTTCATTTTTCAACTATTTATAGGACTGATTATACCAGTATCTTTTTCAGTGACCTACAAAAACACCCCCAAACTTTTGCCATTCATACAGAAAGCAAGACAGCTCCATTATTTTGGAGCAATATGAATACAGATTTTGAATAGGGTGAATAACTAATAACCAATACTGTTTGTTGCAAATGCCATACTCCATTTAAGAACGAAAGAAGCAATAATGCACAAAATGAGTCATTGGCTACGTTTACAATGGCTATGTTTTGGCATCCAGAATGGAACATGTTTTTTTTTGTAGTATTTTGCCTCATACCGTTATTCAACTGTAGTTTTCTAGACTTTGGAAATGTGTGGTCCAGCATGGAGGGGGTAGGACACACTTATAATATTTGACAACAGTATTTTTGCAGTTTTTCCTTACTTTTTCCCATGTTTATATATATATATATACTGTGCAAAAGTTTTAGGCAGGTGTGAAAAAATGCTGTAAAGTAAGAATGCTTTCAAAAATAGACATGTTAATAGATTATATTTATCAATTAACTAAATGCAAAGTGAGTGAACAGAAGAAAAATCTAAATCAAATCCATATTTGGTGTGACCACCCTTTGCCTTCAAAACAGCATCAATTCTTCTAGGTACACTTGCACAAAGTCAGGGATTTTGTAGGCATATAGTCAGGTGTATGATTAAACAATTATACCAAACAGGTGCTAATGATCATCAATTCAATATGTAGGTTGAAACACAATCATTAACTGAAACAGAAACAGCTGTGTAGGAGGAATAAAACTGGGTGAGGAACAGCCAAACTCAGCTAACAAGGTGAGATGCTGAAGACAGTTTACTGTCAAAAGTCATACACCATGGCAAGACTGAGCACAGCAACAAGACACAAGGTAGTTATACTGCATCAGCAAGGTCTCTCCCAGGCAGAAATTTCAAGGCAGACAAGGGTTTCCAGATGTGCTGTCCAAGCTCTTTTGAAGAAGCACAAAGAAACGGGCAACGTTGAGGACCGTGAGACGAGTGGTCGGCCAAGGAAACTTACTGCAGCAGATGAAAGACACATCATGCTTACTTCCTTTCGCAATCAGAAGATGTCCAGCAGTGCCATCAGCTCAGAATTGGCAGAAAACAGTGGGACCCTGGTACACCCATCTACTGTCCGGAGAAGTCTGGTCAGAAGTGGCCTTCATGGAAGACTTGCGCCAAAAGCCATACCTCCGACGTGGAAACAAGGCCAAGCTGACTCAACTATGCACGAAAACACAGGAACTGGGGTGCAGAAAAATGGCAGCAGGTGCTCTGGACTGATGACTCAAATTTGAAATATTTGGCTGTAGCAAAGGCAGTTTGTTCGCCAAGGGCTGGAGAGCGGTACACGAATGAGTGTCTGCAGGCAACAGTGAAGCATGGTGGAGGTTCCTTGCAAGTTTGGGGCTGCATTTCTGCAAATGGAGTTGGGGATTTGGTCAGAATTAATGGTCTCCTCAATGCTCAGAAGTACAGGCAGATACTTATCCATCATGCAATACCATCAGGGAGGTATCTGATTGGCCCCAAATTTATTCTGCAGCATGACAACGACCCCAAACATACAGCGAAAGTCATTAAGAACTATCTTCAGCGTAAAGAAGAACAAGGAATCCTGGAAGTGATGGTATGGCCCCCACAGAGCCCTGATCTCAACATCGAGTCTGTCTGGGATTACATGAAGAGAGAGAAGCAACTGAGGCTGCCTAAATCCACAGAAGAACTGTGGTTAGTTCTCCAAAATGTTTGGGCCAACCTACCTGCCGAGTTCCTTCAAAAACTGTGTGCAAGTGTACATAGAAGAATTGATGCTGTTTTGAAGGCAAAGGGTGGTCACACCAAATATTGATTTGATGTAGATTTTTCTTCTGTTCACTCACTTTGCATTTTGTTAATTGATAAATATAAACTATTAACATGTCTATTTTTGAAAGCATTCTTACTTTACAGCATTTTTTCACACCTGCCTAAAACTTTTGCACAGTACTGTATATATTGTGACAAAGCAGTACCCGTCTCAGTAAAACTTGTACACAAATTGGTTTAGTAGACAAGACACTTGTTTGGAGGCAGTAATGGAGGTAAAACAGGACAGTACCTGTATGTTTATTTCCCTATGTTAAATACACAGGATCGTTGGGACAAAGCAAAAGTCCGGTACACAGTTCAGGTTCTCATACAAAGTTGGGTCAATCCAGGCAATAGTGTTCTCGAAACAGTCCAGAGTCATACACGGCAAATCAATAGGGTTTTTGAATATGTTTACACGACTCTCCTACCTCACTCCACGCCAACTCCTTACTCACCAACCTGAGCTGAGAGTCAGCCTCTTTTTAAATAGGTGAATCACTCCCATGTGCTCCTAACAGGTGTGTTGACCACACCCGGTCATCCCGCTAAGGCTTCTGGGTAGTGCAGTCCCTAGAAGCAGCCATTTTGTGGATTGTAGTCAATTGTTTGGGTCAGCCATTTTGTGGCTGGACCCAATCCCCTTAAAATCTCTGCCCTCCTATACTTCCCCTCAATCACCCTACCCTTGGGTCTGCCACAATATATATATATATATATATATATATATATATATATATATAAATATTGTAACAGCAGGGAGGGAGATAATTCCTCCCTGCAGAGGAATCCATGTGCGAATTCACAATTAGTGTGGGGTTTGTTTTATTTATTGTAATTGAATGATTTGTTAATTGTTATGGCAGTTTGGCACGATCAGTGCAAATTAGTGTCAGCTGCCCACACTCGTTACTGTGGGGCATATAAGCCTCACAGTTAATTGGTTCAAGGCTGCTGAGTAGAAGGAGGCAGATAGTGTGCTCTGTCTCCGAGCAGTCTACAGAAAGTAAGTACTGTGTCAAACCTGTGTGGTTTTTGTGTTTGTTTGGCAGGTAAACGGCTTAGCCGTCCTGCGAGCTAGTCAGATATATCTTGGAGTGAAGAGCAAGACTACAACTGTAGAAGACCATCTGACCTTTTTTTTTTATTAAAAGTCGGTTGACATTTTTTTCTGCTGCTGAGGTTGCTGCGCCGGTACAGAATGAATGGGGGGCAGACCAGCTTTAGAAATGAGACAGGAAGCATGAGTGGAAAACCAGTTATTTGCTACGGGAAAGATAGCGGCCAGAGGAATAAGGACAAAGAGGGGAGTTGAGCTTACAGAACTGCACGAATTGACCTTGGAGGAGCTGGTCCGTTTTGGAAGTGTGTAGGAAGAGGAGATAGTGAGGGTCAGGGACTAGAGTGAGATCGCAGAAGCAAAGACCAAGGGATGGAAATCTGGAGGGAGAAGAGACAGCGAATTCGGAACAGTGGAGAAAACCAAATAAGGCAGAAAGGCAAAGAGAGAAAAACAACCTTGGCGGAGGATTGTGATTAGGTGAATGAGAATATTAGTAGTAATGGGTAGACAGGAGGAGGAGGGGAACACAGCAGGGATTGATGATAGGGGATGGGGAAGATATACGGGATAAGCGATATTGGTATTGAATGCCTACTAATTAAGTTTTGAGGGTGTAGATTATCTTTTATGTGAACGAGGAAGGAAATAATGAAATCCTGATTGAAGGGAGTAGGGGAAAACTGATTTTGCTGGATCTGCTGGATCCAATCGAGAAATCCTGGTTTCAAACATGTTCAGCCAGTTGGAGACTGAAAAACGTTGAGAGGCTGAGAGGCTGAATGAGTTGCTTGATATCGTTGGATATTTTTAGACGCAGAGTCAAGAGGATTCAAGCGTTCTGGTAAAACAGCAGGCGGTGAAAGGGGAGTAGCTTGGACTGGCCCTGGATTGCTTACAGCAGGGGCTGAGAATTTTGCTCACTCCTTGCTGGAATTGAAATTCCTTTTTTAAAAAGAGCTTTCAGAATCTTATCGGTGAGCCAGTCTTTCAGAAAAAAGCCGAGCTGGAGAATCACCCCGGGGCGAAGGCATTTACAGAGGCAGGGAGGCTGGGTTGCATCAGAGACCTGGATGACTGGGACAGTCAAGGTAATAAAATAGTCTTGCCATTTGACTTTCTGCCCTTGTGCACACTGGACAACTTCCCAACCATGACTTTGTTGATGAGGTTGAATGGGCTTGTTGCAGAATCTTGTCTTTTGTGCTCTGTCAGGCTTGAACAGAACTGGTAACTTTATACAGGAGCATCTTGTGTGGGTATTTTACATAATTCAGCTAGCTTTAATTTATGGAGGTAAAACTTCCAATTAAGAAACAGTCGAAAAATGCTTCCGTCAATATCTTCATCAGCATTTATTTCAGATTTTATGATAAGTGTTTATTGTTTCACTAAAGACAGTAAGGGTCTACATAACACCATTAACTTCTGTTTTGAAATAAAGCTCATCTCTTCAAGTTTTACTTAGTTCATCCAGTAATCTAAAGACAATCTCAGTGATATACTTGCAGGTCTTCATTCATAGTTTTACTTACAAAATTGACCATGTATAGAACTGCTGTCAGTGTCCTTGACATAACATGTGATAGTGATTAGAGAATGAACCTGGGACTGGTTCAGAGGCTAAACACACTGTCGCTCAATCAACAACTTGAGATATTTCGTAAGAGCCTGACGTCAGGTGCAAGTGGTGTGGTGTAACAAAATGACTGTCCAAACAGTACGTCTCCCAAAAACAATCCGTGTTTATTCTTAACACAAAAGAAAACAGTCCACCCCTCTACCAGCAATGGTATTGGAGGGTACACGGCAGGCTTGCAAACCCCAAAATAATAACAACAACTGTAATCCAAAAATTGACTTGATCTGTCCCGCATCCTCAGTGCACGAAAGTGGTGAATAAGGACGTGGTGTTTGTGCATGGAAGTGCTCTGGTGCAACTAGTGGCTTTTTAACGACAGCTCCGAGGTGCTCAATCCTGCTCTGCAAAACAAAACACACAACTAACAAAAACAAAACAAACGCTACAGGCTCTGGCCGTCTGGTTATGTTTGTCAGCACAAAACGGAGTACTGATGTAGCTGCTTCCCCTTTGTACCCACAAAGTCCTCCCTGCAATCAACCTGTCGCCATGGTTTCTCCAATAGAGAGCCATCCCGCAGCTGATTGCAATAGAGTTTTTCCGGTATGCGGCAACTACGCGGTCCCCGCAATATGGTCACTTTCCAGTTTCCGCCTACTGTCAAGGCGGTCCATCTAGGAGGCAGCATACCACCGTCCTTACATAGCGCCCTCTGGTCGGGAGGGAGATTTACAACATCGATCCTTTCTCTCTTTATCACAGAGCCTCATCCAAAGTAAAATACTACATGGTGCTCTGAAATATCTTACCTTCTTTTAGCATTCTTCCAAGTAAAAATATAATACACAACAGTGGATGGCTTATCACACAATCAATAGATTATATAGTTTTCAATACACATTATACATGTTTTACTTCAGGGCATCTATGGATAGCCAATGACAACCAACAGACACTGATTCAAAGCAGACATGCTGGCTTGTTATTAAGGCTTTGTTTCTGGGATGGCTTCTGTTTTTGTTGCAGCATCTCTATGGGTAAATGTATCTTAATGGTAAGAGTTGTAGAGCCTTTCATTATGAAACAAGTTACACCCATTTGATATTTAAAAATCATGTTGGAATCAATCATTAGGAAGTTTATTGTGTAAAGTATTGCTGCAGTGAAGGTGAAACATAACCACAGTCTGGTAATGTTAAGCAAACATTTGTAAATAAAGCAGCATGGTGCAGTTAACATCTGCACTAATATCTGGAGCTCAGCATGTTCAGCATACTCTTGTAATACTATAGGGAAAGTATTTGACAATCACCTAACTATTTTCCATAAAAGCCTAATTAATTCTACAATGGAATTAGTTTTTTTGCATAACCTGCCTGGATATATATTACTGTTAATACAGAACCGCTACACTGAATAAAAACATTTCAACACATGTAGACCATTTCCTGGTATTTTGAGCTGCTGTAATTTCGCAGCCAGCAGGCCTGGAACACATTATAAGGGCCCTAAGGGAATATTAACTCCAGAATTTAGGGTCATGCTATTCAAAATGTATGTGTGTCTGAGGCAGTCATCAGTATTAACATGGAATGCACTGCCTAGCTTTTTAATATATACCTGTAGATTTTCTTGTAATAGATACATACTTAAAATTTCATAAGGTTTCTAACAGTTTTTCTTCAATCATTTGAATTTATTTTAATCCAATAAACTGCTTTACTAGCTCTCATGTTGCCACTGTTACCATGGATGTTACTGTTACTGCAGAGGTGACACTGGTACGGCTGCTGAGAGCTGCTGTTGTACACTGTGGTAAAGCTCAGGAGGCCCTTTCTAGAAAAGTTGGTTTTCATGATTCCTAAAAGTTCAGTAAAGTTTATTTTAAAAAGATTATTTTGTGTGAATACACTTCAACAAGTGTCTTTTTTGGTGTCTGTGGTTACTAATTATTGTGTATAATTTTCCAGAATTTTTTTTAGGAAAATTAGAACTGCATCTTCAGCTTTACACTTACTTTGCAGAACATGCTGTATAACTTTAGGTGTGCTCAGGTAGGGTCTTAATGGTTATTTATGCTCATTTTGGGCCTGCATGTTTTAGATGTTATGTGGAGCTACTGTGCTGTTTGCAATTCATCAACATCTTCATTTGTTCTCAAGCGTGATTTGCCTGCAGTAGCAAGTTAATGCCTGTGAAAAACCCTGCTGTCCAGAACAGACATATTTTATTATGGTTTATTCTAAATAGCTGGCTGTAGACATTATGAACATTTTTGTTTGTCATTTTATATTTTAGAAAAAATACATGATCTTATATAAGTAGTGTACTGTAAATGCAAGCATTGTTGCTATTTAACCATAGACATATTTAAACCAATGATACAGTTTACAACCTGTCTAAAATAATTCCAGCTTATTAATAGTGTATTTAAAGTAATTCATGGCAATTACTGAAATGACACACCAAACAGGACTCTAGGTGTATTACAATTAATTCTACACCAAGAATAAACAGTTAATAAATTATAAAATGAATGAATTCACACTACAGTAATGTTTTTAGCTTTTTCCTTCCCAGTTTCCAGCTTCATTATAATGCTCAGTATTTTAGTCTAAACAACGTCCAGGGGTGCGGAATAGTGAGTATAACATGTATATTAAGGAAGGTTAGTCAAAGCCTTTGATAAATACACAAAAAAATGGGTGCATAAAACAGGTCTTGATTCATCATGCCAATGCTTGATATGCTAAAGGGTTATTCCCTATAATGTAATTGAGTTGTTAGGACTATCTATATGACATTTTCTCTGTTATGTGGGTATATGAGCCAGAGTGAGATGTAAATACAACAATAAATTGGTAAATGAATGACATTTCTTCCAAGTTCTTTCTGAAAAAAAAAAAAAAAACTAGAATATGTATCAACCATTCTGTCTTGGCTCAAAACTGTTTGTACAAGTAAATAGTTAAAAAAATAAAAACATCTTTATTATCTCATTGCTGCTGGCGTATAGTGAGGGTCAGTAGCATTGTCATGTAACTTCCTTCAATTCTTTATCCCCTAGTTATTGTATCTAGAATATACCCTCCCACCAAGAGAGGAAAAGCCTGATTTCCTTTGCTGGAGCCAAGGCATCAGACATATCCTTTTGCAGTTTTATAGGCTTTGGGATAAGGAATAAGGACAGCAGAA
The DNA here is from genome assembly GCA_030684275.1 of Acipenser oxyrinchus oxyrinchus. Taxonomy (NCBI): domain Eukaryota; kingdom Metazoa; phylum Chordata; class Actinopteri; order Acipenseriformes; family Acipenseridae; genus Acipenser; species Acipenser oxyrinchus. Next base: position 52,384,316 of record CM060250.1, read on the forward strand.
TAGTCAGCTCAGTAGCGCCGTTCATAGGGGAATCTTCTCATCTGCCTGGCATGGCAAATATGAAAGGGCTTGCCTAGGTAGGGAGTAACAGGTTTAATGAAGAGTTTATGTGACAGGCCAGTAATTTGTGTTCCAAGGAGTGGAGGTGATGGATATTTTTGTAATGTGGAGACAGTGAAGCTGGACAGCATTGGTAAAAACCCAGGCTAAATCCTGATGGGCTGCACTGTGAGTTTGGCCTTTCTGGAGGATGAACTTTGCAGTGTTCCATTTATCCACATGTCAGCCACAAGACACAATGAACACCATGTCAAAGGTAAAGTTTTTAAGTTCAATATAGGTTATTTTGTCATGCTACATGTATCTGGAAATGTTTTCTGACTTGCTTTATAAGCACCAGGGTAAAACACAGGTATCCAGTATGTTTTTGTGTCGACCACAATTATTGAAAAGCTTTTCCCTTGGTAGGTTATGCCTGTCTAGCAAAAAGATATGAGATACTATATTTGTTAATATACAGTGCCTTGCATAAGTATTCACCCCCCTTTGACTTTTCCACATTTTATAGTGTTACAACCTGGAATTAAAATGGATTTAATTAGGATTTTTTGTCACTGATCTACACAAAATAGTCCATAATGTCAAAGTGGGGAAAAAAATCTACATATTTTTCAAAATTATTTACAAATAAAAAACTGAAAAGTCTTGATTGCATAAGTATTCACCCCCTTTGCTGTGACACCCCTAAATAAGCTCTGGTGCAACCAATTGCCTTCAGAAGTCACATAAATAGTTGAATGGAGTCCACCTGTGTGCAATTAAAGTGTCACGTGATCTCAGATTAAATACACCTGTTTCTGGAAGGCCCCAGAGTTTGTTAGAGAGCATATCTAAACAAACAGCATCATGAAGACCAAGGAGCTATCAAAACAAGTCTGGGATAAAGTTCTGGAGAAGCACCAATCAGGGTTGGGTTATAAAAAAATATCCCAAACTTTGAATATCCCCCGGAGCACATTAAATCCATTATTAATAAATGGAAAGAATATGGCACGACCGCGACTCTGCCTAGAGAAGGCCGTCCACCAAAACTCAGTGAACAGGTAAGGAGGGCATTAGTCAGAGAAGCAACCAAGAGGCCAATGGTAACTCTGAAGGAGCTGGAGAGATCCACAGCTGAGATGGGAGAAACCGTCCATGGGACAACTATAACCCGGACGCTCCACAAAGCTGGGCTTTATGGAACAGTGGCGAGAAGAAAGCCATTGCTGAAAAAAACCCATATCAAATCCTGTTTGGATTTTGCCAAAAGACATGTGGGAGACTGACAAAGAGAGAATGAATTCTTGTTTTAGATCTCCCTCCCGACCGGTGAGGGCGTTGGGGAGGAGAAGCAGACATCCCCAGGAAAGGTGGAAGTCGGCCATCTGGAAAGGGGGGCGGGACCACAGTGCGCAACGTCAACCCAGACGGGAAGTGTTGTGGCAATCGCGCATTGGTCAAAGGCGGTTGCCCTCGCTGCCCAATGGGAACGGGACGAAGCGTACAAAAGGGGGCGTGGCCCGGGGTTCTGTTCCTTCTGGCAAGGTACAGTGAGAGAGAGAGGGAGAGAGAGAGAGAGAAACAAAGAAATAGAATACAGATAACCAGGGGAAGGGAAATAAAAAGGAAGGTTGTGTGGCGCGGAGGTTCCTGCTAACCCCTTGTGTTTTATCCATTTATTAGAGCACTAACAGGACGCTCCGGAGCGACAAGGGAGGAGCGCTAACCCGGAAGTGCCGGACTGGTTCCGCCCTGTTTTACCGTCGGGGCTGAGGAAGGACGGACTATTGTTTTGTTTGGGGTGTTTACGTTCTCCGTTGTTTTTGATTTTTGCACATTCCCCTGTTCCTTTCTTTTGTGTTGTGGTTGCCGGGTTACACATCGTTGTGTATCTCGGCTCCATTATTATTTTTGTTGTGGGCAAAATAAAGCCGCGCATTTTTTGTCATAATACAAAAACCCCGGACTGGTCTCTTTATTTTTCCCATCACCCACTCAGCTACCTGTCACAGAGACACAGCAAACATGTGGAAAAAGGTTCTCTGGTCTGATGAGACCAAAACTGAACTTTTTGGCCTTAGCGCAAAACGCTATGTGTGGCGCAAAGCCAACACTGCTCATCACCCTGAGAACACCATCCCCACGGTGAAGCATGGTGGTGGCAGCATCATGTTATGGGGATGCTTTTCATCGGCAGGGACTGGGAAACTGGTCAGGATTGAGGGCAAGATGGATGGAGCCAAATACAGGGAAATTCCAGAGGAAAACCTTTTTCAGTCTGCAAGAGACCTGGGACTGGGGCGGACGTTCACCTTCCAGCAGGACAATGACCCTAAACACACAGCCAAAGCTACACTGGAGTGGTTTAAAAACAAGAACCTGAATGTCTTAGAATGGCCCAGTCAAAGCCCAGAACTCAATCGGATTGAGAATCTGTGGCAAGACTTGAAAATTGCTGATCACCAACGGTCCCCATCCAACTTGACAGAGCTTGAGCAATTTTGCCAAGAAGAATGGGCAAAAATTGCAGGATCCAGACGTGCAAAGCTGGTACAGACTTACCCAAAAAGACTCACAGCTGTAATTGCTGCCAAAGGTGCTTCTACCAAGTATTGACTCAGGGGGGTGAACACTTATGCAACCAACAAATGTATTTTTTTATGTTTAATTAACTTTTGTGTCACAATAAGAAAAATTTTGCACCTTCAAAGTGTTAAGTATGTTGTGTAAATCAAATTGTAAAAATCCCAATTAAATCCATTTTAATTCCAGGTTGTAATACTACAAAATGTGAAAAAGTCCAAGGGGGGTGAATACTTATGCAAGGCACTGTAAGAAGGTTTAAGTAAGCAATCATAATAATAATAATAATAATAATAATAATAATAATAATAATAATAATAATACCACTACTACTATTACTGATAATAATACAAATAGTAATCATAATAAGGTTTTATTTCATCACACATGAATACATTTTTTCTTTGATTAAAGATTTGAAAACCATTATTCTGTAGTAAGTGGTCACTGATTAAAGGGGTACGTATTCCCTTTCACAAGATCTGACCTTTCAGAGTACAGAGAGCAGCCCGGACATTCTTCCTGGAAATGCTTTTTGATGTGTTACTGCTAAAAAGTAGTCATATTTCTGGAAATTGACTATTTTTATGGCCTGTTTTTTAAATAAAGTTGTTTTTCATTAGCATTCATGCTGTTGAAGGTATGTCTGATTTGAAAATAAAGGTTGGCCATGATTCTAAGCATTATTTAGTCTTCATGGATTTACTGATAACTTACTTACTCATGCTTTAGTGATACTGTTAACCATGAACATAACAGTTTAAAATTTTCCACTGAATATTTTTTTTTTCCTTTACATTTGTTGCATATGGATTTAATGAAACTATGATGAGTATTAAAAAATTAAAATACTGTACTTTGGTAAATGAATTACTGTACAGCGCAACTGTTTCTGAAGTCCGATTTGGTTGGTGTAGGACATCCTAAAGATTTAGTGTGCCAGTTATAAGAAACCTTTTAAAATATTTACAGTTGAGTTTTTCAGCCACCAAACCTTCATGCAATAATAAAATTGTCAGTGGTATGAAAATGTGATGGGGTCTTCACTAATGTATGAAGCTGCTGGTTATGTATATTGAAGTGAGCTTCCTTTACATACCATAGCAGCTAATCATGTTGTCCTTCCATAAAAAAATATTTAAACCTTTAACAGTAAAGCCTTGTTTTATGGTCTTCTGCTATTCAGGGTTTGTATTAGTTTTGGGAAGGTGATGTTATATTCATAAAAGATTCTTTGGCAAGCTTTCAAAAATGTTATATAGTGTATTCTGTCAGTAAGTGCCTGTAGGGCTCCGTTTTAACAGCAATGTTTAGATCTGCCACTATTTTTAGGCCAGCTTTTCTTTGGGAACAGTATTAATTTGTGGAGATTATATAATGTATGGAAATAAATAGTTGCCTATTTGTTTCCATTGCTTGATCCTACAAGCAGTGAAAGGGTTATATTGCTCACATGGGACTTTAAACATACCGTAACCCTGTGCCTTTTTAGGTTGTTTTAGGTCTAGCGTGTCATAGCCCATATGTAGGGCTTCTAGGGCTTCTGTTTTTCGGATTTTATTAATCGTATTTTTCGGTGCTTATTTTTAGCTATTTTCGAGTTTTATGAAAATCGTTTTTTTCCGGGGCTTTCGTTTTTGATATACTGTATGAAATTAGTGTTTTCGGTTACTTTTCAAAATGCGTGAGCATTTTTTTTTTCCTGTCAAAATATGTATAGTAACTTGACAGTACTTGCACACTTAAGTTGTACCTTCTTTCCACAACGAAATCCCTACGGTCACGGGCACATTCTTCTGGGGTTTTCGTGTGTAGGCATTTTTGTACATTCCGCCACAATTCTGTTTTAAATCCTCCGTATTTTAACTGTATTACAGCTTGAAATCCAGCTAACAAGCCTCCATCCTGATTGTAATCTTGTTTTAAATCTCACAAGCAGAGTCTCCAATAGAAATGTAGGAATGTGCTGTCCTTCAGTAGTTGGGGCGGGTTTAAATTATTGAGAACGAATCAATGATAGATGCAAGTCAGGAAGGCGGGACATTGCCCAGCAGCACTGGGAAATGTATTTATTATTATTTTTTGTAGTAGGTTTTATTTTTAAATGGAAATAGGGTAAAGTCAACGTGAATTGATTAACCATTTCACAGTTTTTCCGGTGCTTTCCGGTGTTTATTGGCTATCCACCCATTATCTTTTTTTTTGTATCGGAGTGTTTTACTGGGTTTTATCGGTTAAAACCGAAAATCAGAAACCCTACCCACATGCATGTGAACAATGTTTTTTCCTTGAATGTAATTTCAGCTCTCCAGCAACAACATCGGTTCTTTGTGTTGATTTATGACACAGCTAGCCTGCCCACAGGATCTATTTTGTGTTCTTTTTTTTCAATGCATTTCATATGCTTAAGATTTGTGCATAATAGTGTCTAATCAAACCAAAATCTTTTAATCCACCTTAAAAGTGATCCTGTTGAATTGGCATGAATGAATCACCTCCCATGAACCATTTTTACAAAAGCTGTAATTTTATTGTTTATATATACAGTGCCTTGCAAAAGTATTCAGACCCTTGACCAATTTCCTCATATTACTGAATTACAAATGGTACATTGAAATTTCGTTCTGTTTGATATTTTATTTTAAAACACTGAAACTCAAAATCAATTATTGTAAGGTGACATTGGTTTTATGTTGGGAAATATTTTTAAGAAAAATGAAAAAACTGAAATATCTTGCTTGCATAAGTATTCAACCCCCACACATTAATATTTGGTAGAGCCACCTTTTGCTGCAATAACAGCTTTAAGTCTTTTGGGGTAAGTATGTACCAGCTTTGCACACAGTGTCAGAGTGATTTTGGCCCATTCTTCTTGGCAGATTTGCTCCAGGTTGTTCAGGTTGGTTGGACGACGCTTGTGGACCGCAATTTTCAAATAATGCCACAGATTCTCAATGGGATTGAGATCAGGACTTTGACTGGGCCACTGTAGGACATTCACCTTTTTGTTCTTGAGCCACTTCAATGTTGCTTTGGCCTTGTGCTTGGGATCATTGTCCTGCTGAAAGGTGAATTTCCTCCCAAGCTTCAGTTTTTAGCGGACTGAAGCAGGTTCTCTTGCAGTATTTCCCTGTATTTTGCTCCATCCATTCTTCCTTCAATTTTAACAAGATGCCCAGTCCCTGCTGATGAGAAGCATCCCCACAGCATGATGCTGCCACCACCATACTTCACTGTAGGGATGGTGTGTCTTGAGCCATGGGCAGTGTTAGGTTTGCGCCACACATAGCACTTTGAGTTTTGGCCAAAAAGCTCTATCTTGGTCTCATCTGACCACAAAACCTTTTCCCACATCGCAGCTGGGTCACTCTCATGCTTTCTGGCAAACTCCAGACGTGCTTTCAGATGGTACTTTTTGAGTAATGGCTTCTTTCTTGCCACACTCCCATACAGGCCAGTGTTATGCAGAACTCTTGATATGGTTACTGGTGCACCATTACTCCACTCCCAGCCACTGAACTCTGTAGCTCCTTCAGAGTGATTGTTGGCCTCTCTGTGGCTTCTCTCACAAGTCTCCTTCTTGTTTGAGCGCTGAGTTTTGAGGGACAGCCTTTTCTTGGCAGTGCCTGGGTGGTGTGATGCAGCTTCCACTTCCTGATTATTGATCCAACTGTGCTCACTGGGATATCCAAACACTTGGATATTATTTTGTACCTCTTCCCTAATCTATGCATTTGTATTACTTTATCTCTAACTACTGTAGAATGCTCTTTGGTCTTCATTTTCCTTCAGATTCACAGCCTGACCAATGATCCTTCAACAGTGGGGTTTTTATCCAGAAAATATGACAGCAACTTTAATGGTTCAGAGGTGGAGGCCAATGGTAAGGTAATTGTGTCCTCGTTAGGGCAATTTCTTTCATCGGTGTAAACTGGGAGCTTCCACAGCATAGGGGTTGAATACTTATGCAAGCAAGATATTTCAGTTTTTTATTTTTCTTAAAAATATTTCCCAATTCTATTGCACAGAATTCCCGGATTAAAAACAAATTTGAGCTTTAGCTTCTCATCCCATGTAATCCTGAGCCAATCAAGAGAATCTGTTTTAAATGTATTTTTTTACAGTTAAACAGTAAAGTCCAGCGAAGGTAATCCTTTCCAGTCCAGAAAGTTTAAAATCAGTTTTCTAGAAGGGATTGTAGTTTTCTTCTTCTATTCAACAGAGCCTGATGCACAAACCTTGTAGTTATTAGATATTCATGAAACTGTTGTACATTGTTGTTGGCAGTGTGACTCCTTTCTTTATTAGCAACAGAAAGGTTGCATGAGTATCAAACTTCATGTAGTTCGTCACAACAGACTTAAAAAACTAAAATAATTGTTTCAGGATATTCATTTTTCATTGAACTTTAGGTTGTAAAGTCTTAGTGAGATACTATATACTTTGGTATGATACAAGATCCTCTGAAACCATGTGTAAATGAGTACTTGTTAACACAATGCATAGTATGATATTCATGTTTTATTTTTGTAATCAAACCACACTTTAAGTTAAACTTTTAGTAATGTGGAAAAATGAATAATGAAAAGCACATTCTGAAGCATTTTAATTTAAACCTTTTAATACCTTCTCTTTTTGAAAGGCTAAATAGGGTTTTTCCTCCATGTATTTATGATAACAGTACAAAAAATACTAAATTGTGAAATGCACACTTTTACTATAGAGTTCGGGGACCAATAACATTAATTTAATTTGAGTATTTTATGGTTTATAGTAATGCAAACTATGTTAGGTTTACAAGACTCTTCAGATATCTTTTTTTTTCAATCCATTGTTTACCAACACATTCCCACAGCACACATTTTTTTTCACTGAGAAGGTACTTGAACAAAAAAGACCCCTCTCCCCAAAATAATAGCTGCGTGTTGTTTGCACAACAAAAAAGTCACACATTTATGCCGGCTTTGTTGCTTATGGCAAGTGCTGATTCATAGTTTGTCAAAAACTGGCATTAGGAGTTGTTAAGTGTTGACATTGAAGTCATGAAAAAGAGGGAAAATCTAAACCAGAACTTCCTACCAAGACGATTGATATTTCCCTAAAGATTACAAAGGCTATTTGCAGCATACATTGGGAGGACACATTTATTATTATACAATGCTCACTGTCTCATGAGCTCAGTTCAATGATGAGGACTTGTGAGTGTTTCAGACTACTGCTATGACTAATTGTGTAACATCACCTAGAATTGTAGGTTTGAGACATAATTTTAAAAACAAACAAACAAAAAAAAAACTATATGAACATAATTTAGATATTTTATTTAACATCATGGAATCAAAGAAACTACAAAATGATATTGTCAAAGTCTACTGGAAGCCATAATAATAGTACGGTATTTCATGTTAGATTTTGAAATTTCAAATGTGTCAATTTTTGTCAGTTTTTGGTTAAGTAGGCCTAAATAGGAAAACTACAAAGCGTTATTTAATTCAATATGTCAATGTAACATTATCCAGCAGGTTTAATTCAACTTTATGAAGCAAAATGAGTTAATATCTATAGGGTGTTTTGGCCAGAGCTGTAGCTCTTAGGGGGAGCTGAGCTTTGTCTGGTACAATAAAACTCCCAACGCCCTGTCTTACAATGCAGAGGGTCAGCGCACTGCTGGTGCCTTATGCCACAGGTCTTACTTTCTTATTTATTCAATAACAATACTTTTTAATACTTCTTTTACCGAAAGGTCAGCGGAAAATGTATTCATTCCTTTAGATTATTTTTAAAAATAATACAATAACTACTTTGTATATGATCAAGTTAAGAAGCTCAGTTTTCTTTTATTTCTTTTGTTAAAATCCAGGATAAAGATTCATTCAGTTTGTGCCTGCTGGCATTATTATAAAAAAGAATACTTAAAAAGTAATTAATAGCTCAAGCAAAAAAAAGGGGAAATCGGTATAATGTTCTGATGTTCTTTTTTATGAGTCATATTCAAGGGAAATATTAGAAGATTTTTAATGTTGTTTTTGGTTGTTTTGAAACTAAAGTACATCCAATCCCAATCTGTTTAAAGACCTGAGCTGTTCAGGCAAGCCAACATAGCCTTGAGTGTGTTCATTTGCATGAGGCAGCTTGTAGGTATTTTGATCAAATGGGACTTTCCTATTGTAGAATGATAAATTAGATTGTGGAAGACATTAGCAAAGGCAAATGGATGAAGTCTCAATAAGTATTCAATCAGAGCTATACAAGCAAAAGCATGTTCAGTAATTGAAAGGCAGAATGTCTTTTCAGGTATAACAGCTGAGGTCACATTCTTGTGACCCCCAAGTGGAACCTGCTAACTATGAAGGATGTGCTTTCCATTAGGAGAAAGCTGAAAAGAGACAAAACACTGCCAATTCTCTTTGAAATGTTAGTTTGAAAGTTCCATTAATTTTTCTGTTGGAGACAGGTAGTGAAGTAGCAAGTAAGTACACTGTCTGGAGTACATGGAAGTCCAATTTTGTTATCTTCATGGGAACCAGACTCCTCATTGCACTGGCTGGAAGGGAAATGGGCACACCAGTAGCCTGTATTCAAAATACTGCTGAGTGTCAATGGCAACAGGTTAGAAGGAAAGAAGCAGTCAGACACACTGTCTCTATTTAGCTTTTCCAGTCCTGACCCCCAGCATGATTAAGTCTACTTCTCATTTCCATCAGTCAGTCCTGCTTCCTGCCTGTTTCTAATCTGCTGCTGGTCACATGCAGAATTAAGCTTGAATGCAATAAAATAAAAAATGAAAAAAATCTTCTTTTTCAGGTCAGAATTTTTGTAAAAAAAAAATAGATGCCAGTAAAAACTTTTTCATTTCTTATCTCAGGATGCTCAGGATAATTACACACACAACTCTTAATGTGGTTGCAGCTTAAAAATATCACGTTTAAACATACCTTGTAATCTTTTAGAAAAATACATTTTAATTGTTTAATTTTTCCTTTCTGCCAAAACAGGTTTTTTTGTCAAATCAAGCCATCTTGTGGGCGAGGATATGAAGAGCTTTTTTGTGGGGTTATTGTTGTTTCTGTGTGTTGATGAGATTGTGCTTTTCACATGGGCCTGTCTTTTCCACAATGGACCACTTGTAGAAGTAACTGCATAGCTGCAGAAAACATCCAACATCTTTTCAAAATTTCCAGTAGCTGATTAGGAATGTCTGAAAAGGTTTGTATCAGTTCCAAAAAGTAAAAATGATAATAATCAGAAGAATTTGATATAAAGCAAAGTTTCACATTACAAGCTAGTTGTTTTTGGTTCAGGGGCCAGAGATTAGGAGTCCTCCTGCAGAAACAACTTCCTGTAAGCTGAGCTTCCCCACTCTGACCTTAAAGTTGAAAGTCCCTTGACAGCAATAGCATGTCCCTTGGTTCTGTGGAAGGGTCTTTAAAGTATAAAGCTGTCAATGTGCTGTTGTGTGACCCAGCCCTGTGTTCAGGGCCATCTTGCCACAACTGCTGCATACTTCACTTAATTCTTTAAACTGATTGTAGCAGAAATTCCAGACAGGCCAAATACCTAACCATGGCAACCGATGACCCTTTCCAACCTTCCTTTTAACTAAATGGCTCATCATGACAGCATTTCTTTTTTAGCTTCAGTTTTAATCTACTGTAGTTTATTCATTACTGTCTATTTTTAGGCTTGCTTTCTTTTGTGTTTTTTTTCCTTATCTTCCTTCCCTAATTACATCTGAGGGGGAATCCCTGCTGAGCATGAACTGCTGGAGAGAGAAGGGGTCAACATACAGAAGCAGCTCGCTTATCTAAAGCTGCTTGTACAGCCTGCTTCCTGGGCCCAGCAAACTCCAAGTACTTTGACTTTGCTGAGCCCTAAACCATCCAGGAGGCAAATGTGGCTGGTTCAGACTTACACATTGATCAGACAGATGTAGTATCTTTGTGAAATCCACAAACAAATTCAGGAAAGGTTGTCATATACAAAGATTATGAAAAATGTTTATTTAACAGTGTAGTAAAGTATGTATTTGTGTGAAAATATGTACAACTTCAGGTAAAGTCCTAATTTAATGATTTAAATCTATGCTAATGTTTTAGTTTAACTAAATATAACTCATTGTGTCTAGGACAAAGTTATGTGTTCATTGTTAAAAGGAAATCATGTTGTGTTTTATTGTGATTTCAAGTTCAGCATGGCTTTATAGGCATACATCTTGATAAAGATGGTCCAGCTGGTCTCGTTTCTGGAAATGTGTTTTTATTTCTACAAAGAAGTTGTATCTTGGTACCACAATATATATGACTGCTGTCACACAGCTTATCAAAGTTCCCAAACTTCTTGAAAAGACTTTCCCAAGGGATTCCTCACTGAGGCGATCCATTGTTTTTGTCCTTTTTACTTGACAGTCTCTGTTCCCAGCAGCCATAACATCACAATCCCCCCAAAATGAGTATATTTATGAACTTACGAGAACCTAAAATAAAAATGGAAATAATTGAGAACACACACACAGTTTTAATGCCAAACCAATGAAAAAATCCTCAAAGGATAACGACTGCAAAGTTGAACTCAGAAAAGCTGAGGGCAGTACAAAGGGTAAAACTACTTAAGGATAGGACATTCAATTTTAAAATCTACTACTTTTATGATTCCAAAAACAAAAAATGCCTAATAATATAATTTGCTGACACTTTTCATGCAGCTAATGCAGAATGTTTTGCTTTTTGCTACCCCGTAGTATTGTCGATAGAGCAAGAGGAAATACTGGATGTAATTAAACACTAATCAGAATACTATATCTTTTCAAGGTCTTTTCCCTCCACGTTTAAAACAACCAACCCTCTTCCTTCAATTATGGTATATTAAAAAAAAAAAATGCAGTTGACAGAAAATCAAGAGTAGTTATGGAAATTGAAAAAAAGACTTAGGGGCTTTATTTAATGATATATAATAAAAAGGAGAATACAATTACATCTTTACTACTAATGCCAAATGCAAAACCCAGCAATCAAATTGTTTGGTAATGCCAAGTGAGTCAGATTTGAAAAAAATATGCAATGTCATAATTGAAGACAATTATATGAGTTTTATATATACCAATTTTAACTCTTTGTCAACAGATGCAAATGGGGGAATTGCACAAACTCTCAGATCTTGTTAATAGAAAGTCCAACATTTTCTTTAACTCCAACAGTTTAGAACATATTAATAATCTCGCACTTTGGTATATTTTAATGTCACTGTTGCTTGCCTTTCTAGACCCAACTTGGAATGGTCTAGTAGCATCCCATAACAGTCTTAAAATAACCTTTTACCTGCTGGAACTTCGTATTGCTGCAGAGCTTTTGTAGTGCATAACACTTTTACACAGCGGTGGATGTCACTGCTTGACTGAACTGTCGAACCTGTTCTTGTGATTTTGGACAAATTCTGTCCCTCGTATTCTCATTTGTTTTCTTTTGAAACCTCTGTGATACAAACAAGTAGTTGTTTGCAGTAATAATTGCACTTGTTTTGAAGTAATTCAGACGTTTTGTATCTCTCTATCTACCTCGACTAATGAGTGAAATCATAATTACTGCTATTGGTTGGCTTGTAATTTGGAAAGGGCAATTGGTAAATTACCTATTCATTTAATGGTACCATTACATGGTAATAAATAGAAGCATAGGGCATGTCTTTTAACAACTCAGTCCAGGAATGTGGTTCTCAAATAATGAAAACACTAAAACCCTTGACCAGAACATGGAGAGGTCCTCTTGGAAAGCTCTGTCGCTGTCAGCTTTGATCTATTGATTCAATAAAAAAGCTATACTCATTTATTTCAGTTTCCCAGCATTACAATTAAAGCTATATAAAAAACACACCTTCTTAAAGGTTGTAATGCAAATTCCATTTCAGTTCTGGTTGTTAATGTTTAAATTGTTGCAGGTGAGCGCTGCCAGCCCCTTTGAAACTGTTTTTACTTTCATTCCCTGTGATGCTGACCAGTCTTCTACTGCTTGACTTTATTGAGCCAAGGATGAAGTGCTTGTAGCCTGAATCAGAGCTGAAATTCACAGAAAACAGCATACCGTACAGTGACTTTAACAACACAATGTTTGGGAATAGAGTAATACCAAAGCTACTTAATCAGTGAGCCAAATGTCTATATTGGTACAGTATCTCCTGTGAGTTCAACTGCAACAGGCATAGTTTTTAACTAATCCACGACTGCGTCAAATAACATAATTATAACATCACTTTATACTCGTGGGATATGCTAAATATGGCTGTGACACCGGATAAACAAATAACTACTAGTATGGGTTTTTTAAGGTTTTTTTTAAAAAATCATTTTTGGATTACATTTTAAAATATTTTTGTAGTTTCTTTTTTTATAAAAGAAACTTGGTAATAAATGTAACACAGTCTTTAGCATAGTCTTTGGCAGCTATTCACAAAAAAACACAGCACAGAATGTCCCTTCACACAAAATGAGTCCTGCTGTTTTCATCAATTACAATGCACTTTCATTTTGTATCACTTTGATCTGTCTGTACTGACAAAATGATGGTTGGGCTTTAACTATTAAAAGGCGTGAGGGTTTTCAGTGGGTTCCATCAACTTTTGGAATACCCCCTCAAGCCTGGATGGGCTCCGTGCTGTTGGGTTGTTTGGGTGGTTCTGAGCGTAGTTAACATATATTATGTAGAGCTGCAAATTGGGGTGGGGAACTCATCACTATTTTAGACCCACCTCTTACAGCATGGAGTTTAAAGTATTTTAATTAAGTAAAGTAATTAATTTAAACAATGATTTAAAAAAAAGAGAGAACAGACTTTTGGTGCTTATTGTAACTAAGTTTACCTTTTGTTTTCTTTTAAGGTTTACTTCAGAAATGATCATCAGTGTTTGAAGTTACAATTAAACTGAGAAAGCTTTGAAAAATGATCCCACTGTAACGTTTTGACACCACAGTAAATTTGGTCAAATGCGATTCCACTAAAAAAAAAAATTCCAGGTACCTATTTATAAAGCAAGGTCGCTGTGAGGAGGACGGGCACAACTGGGCTGGATGTCCCTATGTGCCGGCCCAGGCATCAGCAGCAACACCGATAGCTCCAGTGCCACCAGGTTCACCCTCGTCCCAGGAAATCTGGGAGTGGCTTATGGACGTGGAGGGGGACCTCTGCAGCGACCTTCCACTGGCTATCAATGCACTGTGGTATCGAGATGGGGAGCAATGGGAGGCCTGGGAGAGACAGCACCACCCAGCATCCCTCCATGAGACTACAGCCATGGTGCTCCGTTACCTTGCTCAAGACATGGCAGAGATACCAGCATTCCAGGTACCGGAGTGGGTGGAGCTGCCATCCTGCGAGCCAGAGGGGGTGGAGCTGCCGTCTACGGAGCTGAAAGGGGAGGATCCAACGCTGCAGTCTCCAGAGCGGGAAGAGGAGGAGCTGCCATCTCCAGAGCTGGAAGGGGAAGAGTTAAAGGCTCAACCCCCTGTTTTTTTTCTGGGGGGAGGAATGGAAGGACAGCCCTACCCCCACTGTCGGAGGAGCCAGCAGCGCCACCAGCCCCAGCCCTACCCCCGCTGTCGGAGGAGCCAGCAGCGCCACCAGATGGAGACGAGCTGCTGTTCCTGCTTCTGCCATCAGCGGAGCTGGAGCGGGCTCTACCTCCTGCTGCCAACAGGGAAGAGGAACTCTGGCCGCTGCCACCCTGGCTGGAGGTTCATGCACTGTTGGCCACGCCCAAGGATGCCTGCCTCGCACCGCCCAAGGATGCCACAGCCGCTCCGCTCAGGGATGCCACGTCTGCATCGCCTGGGGTTGCCTGCTGCTCCGCTTTTGTTTCTGCTAGGGTCGCCGAGGGTCCTGCTTCGCCTGGGGTCGCCAAGGGTCCTGCTTCGCCTGGGGTTGCCTGCTGCTCTGCATCGCCTTGGCAGCCACCTGTTGCAGAGTATGAGGGAGAAGTGGAGCTCCCGCTGCCGCCTTCATGGCCAGGGGCTCCCCTCCCGAGTTCGTCTCCCGAGGGTCTGCTGCCGCCGTCGCCTCCCGAGGGTCCGCTGCCGCCGTCGCCTCACGAGGGGCCGCTGCCGCCATTGCCTCCCGAGGGTCCTGCTTCTCCTGGGGTCGTTGCCAGTCCTGAATGGCAGCAGGAAGTACTCACAAAGGGGAGCTGCCAGCCACGAAGAAGGGGGGGGAGGTGAGGAGACCACCTCCATCACAGCCCTGACCACCACCCCTGTGCCACAGCCCGGCGCCTGGGGGTTGGATCCCTCGGCCTGGGCTCCTGGACACCCAGGCTCCATGTCTGGACCTTTGGTCGTTGGGCCTGACTCCCAGGTCGCAGCACCACCAGGCACAGGAGGTCGCCTGGTCTCCTGCTCCGCTCCCCCTGGTTGCCCAGACGTCGCTGCACTGTCGCCTGGGCTCACACCTCTGCCTGGGGCTGCAGCCGACCGGTCGCCTACCTGCGCTCCCGACGCCCCATCCAATGCACCTGGGTCCCCTTCCGCCAGGTCTCGGTCCTGCCAAGAGGGCGCCGGGCTATGGACTGACCCTCCGTCAGCATTGGGAGAAGGAGGACCTCCCACCATGGCCGCCCCCATGGGCCACTTGCTTCCCCTCGTCCGGGACTTTGGGACTAAGGGGGGAGGTGGCCGTTGGGGCCAAGTGTGCTACGCACAAGGGGGGGGGGAAATGTGATGGGGTGCTAGCTCGCCCCTATAATTTGTGTTTATTGTTATTTTTACTGTTGTTTTTATTATAATTCTTGTTTGTTTTGGATTGGCAGGGAGGGGGTTAAATTCCTCCCTATAAAAATACATGTGAGAATGTGGCTGGAGCCTTAAATGTTTAATTGTTAATTGGGCTCCAGCCACAGAGTATAAAAGACAGCTGAAACCCTTTGTTAGGAGGGTGGTTTCGAGTGTTTTGTTTTGAAGAGACACAGAGTAAGTGTTGTCTGTAGAAGGATTTATTTTGTTCCAGTGTTTTGTTGGAAACCTTTTGTTTTCGCCCTTGTGCCTTTTTTATTTGTGTTTTGTCTATTAAAATATTTTGGTTTCATTGCATTTTCTGTCCCTGAGTCTTCCCTCTGCTGCTATCCTGCCACAGGTATACAAATCGTTCATGTACATACTGTAAATATTGTAGTTTTGTTTAGTTTGCTACAAATATCCATGCTTTATTAAAAAAGTGCTTGTTTGCTAACCTTTTCCTTTTTGATTTTTTAAAACAATTGACTAGCCTATAAACTTAACCAGCTGATTAGTTGCTGTTCCAAATAATGAAATTACAGTGCACTGATGCAATTGCTACTATTACATCATCAATACCAAGACCCTATGTAGAAATGTTCATTTGTATATATTTAGAAGATGTCCTAATTAAAGTATGTTCTATTTACTGTTATCTGATTGGTCCAAATTAGAATGTGTAATAGAAAGTTTAAAGATAACACAAACAGGGTGAGGGTCAATTCCCTTTTTCAATTCCAATTCCAATTCCCACTCCCTTTTAATCAAATCCAATTCCAAGAATTGATTAAAAGACAATGTGAATGAAATTGGAATTGAAAAAAGGGAATTGTTGACCCCAACCATGAACACAAATAAAGGAAGTATAATTGCTCATTCCTTTTTAACTCTTACCACTCTTAGCTTCATTTTTTCAAATTAGTAATTAATACCACACATCTTCTAACTAAAAGTGTCTGTGTGGCTTTTGAAGAGAAGGGGAGTGCAGGGAACAATTTATGCTACAAATACACAGAAAACTGTTGATTCATGAACAAAACTACAGTCAGAACAATTCAACAGAAAAGTGAATACCATTTTATTACGCAACAATCATTTCAACAATGACTTAATTATAGTATTACACATTTCAAACGTAACACTTAGAAATGTTTTACTTTTATTTATTGTTAAATAAACAATTCTAATTGCACTCGAAAACAGTTCATTATTTTTACCGATTCAACACTTATCGTTGTTTATCCATTACTTAATGTTCTGCCCTTTCAAATGGGCATTGTAAGGCTGCTACTATACTGTGTTTGCAGATTAAACTAATGACATTTTTATTGAGATTATTGAGATTAAAAATTAAGGATAATCCTGATCCTGTGAGGTCAGGTATGTATTATTTTTTATATAACTTTTCCGTTATCTTTTATCTTCTGTAATGTTGATCAACATAAACCTGGTAAACAAAACTATAGAAAAAAAGGGTGATGAATATGCTATACATCATGTTGTCATCACAAGACAATCAATAGCAGCTTTAATTCGTGTATAAGGCAAGGTTAAGCAAATATGATTTTTTCCAACTAGAAATGTTTAATTTATGAAAAAGGTGTAGCGTTCCACATGGTTTTAATATTTTATTTATTTATTTATTTATATATCTGAGAGTGCTATAAATTGACAGTATGAGTTCTATAGTATAATTTAAAGTTATTGCTGAAAATGACATATGTGCTTACGTTCATATGGGTGTTTCCACTACATAAGGATTTTAAATGGGCAAATGATCAAGTCAGTCATTTACTTGATTTACTGATCCATTACTCTTTGTGCTCTATGTATTTGCAATATAATGTTCAAATAGGCTATATTTATTTACTTTTGGCCTACTATAGGTACGTACCATAAACTTTATTGTTGCAGTATATAAAAAGGACAAAAAAATTAATAAAACCAGGCTTTCATATTGCTTGCTTCAAATGGTTTACCAGTGGCAGCTGTACCGGACAGAGTAGAAATGGCTGGTTGTTTTCCCATGAAGTAAATTTGTACAGTACTCAAAAAGATAAGGATTGTGAGCTGCAGACAGTTCAGTGTTTTTGTTGCTACAGTATTCTAAACTTGACTGTTAAGGCCCCTATTATTGTATATAGAGTATTTAGCTGTATAGTGTGGGTAGTGATGATGATGATAATGTGGACAATATTTACAAAAAATAATGACAGTAATTACATTTAATTACTGTAATATACCGCAGGAAAATGAAGATGTACTAGATCTCATAGGTCTTTTCTACAGTAAAGGAAAACAGAATGCAACACAAGCCCTTTCTCAGTCACAAAGTAGGAATCTTGGTGACAGAAATCGATGGAATAGTTATAAA
The DNA here is from genome assembly GCA_030684275.1 of Acipenser oxyrinchus oxyrinchus. Taxonomy (NCBI): domain Eukaryota; kingdom Metazoa; phylum Chordata; class Actinopteri; order Acipenseriformes; family Acipenseridae; genus Acipenser; species Acipenser oxyrinchus. The sequence continues at coordinate 52,402,066 of CM060250.1, forward strand.
AACTGCCGAGATGGGTCAAGGTTATATCAGTGTCATTCCCAAGCCGAAGCTCTGTAGATTCCAAAAGCTTTAATTAAGGTTATGTTTATTACTTTTACTTTATACCAGGGAGATTAGATAAGCAAATTAGCTTGAAATAATATTTAAACATTTTAAAGCACCTATAATACATACTCAACTGCATCCATTGCAAAATAATTCATTTGAATCTAAAAAGAATACAAAAATGAGGAAGAACTCACAAAGCCTGCATCAATGTGTGTGATTTTAAAAACATAGTCATATTTAAGGTATTGTTTTACTTTAAGCAAATGGATACAGTCCTTTTAAATGGGCATATGCAGTTTGTAACAAGAGAACAGGCCAATTTAGACTACATGAAAGGCCTTGAATTGTAAACATCCATGAAAAGCATGAAAAGCGTTTGTTACATCATGAAAAAATAATCATTCAACACATTGCTGGAGACCTATACAGAGTGCCTTTATTCAGTCATCAAGCCTGTTAGTGAGCAATTAAGACTGGTTCTCTGTAAAAAAAAAAAAAATAATAACCCATGATATGCTTTAGACACATCAAATGAGGTTCACACGTTCACTATTAATGAAGAAAAAATGAAAACAAAACAGACGCTTCCTGGTTTAGTGGTTATTGTTAATTCCCATAATTTTCAGGCACTGGACCTTCCATAGTGTTATTACTAGAGTAATTTACTCTTACTGTACATGTTTACCTACGAATGCTGCACTACTAGTTTTATTATAATCACCAACTGGAGCCTTTCCAATTATGCTCCCAATGGCTTACTTGTATTAGTAAGCACCAGCACCACATAGTGCAAAGCCCAAAAAAGGAAACTTGATCACAGGATGGCACTGTCTCTTACTTTTAAAAGGACACTTAGGGCCTCATGCACTAAACAGCGGTAACCAGTTTACCACGCAGTAAGCCCATTACTGTCTGCTTTGTACGCCTGCTATATTCATTAACCAGCGGCAAATGACTTTGCACGCAAAATGAATCACGTGGAAAAAGGTAGTTATTTACATACAATTAATGATGGCAAATCATGGAAATGTATTCAAATTCTCTCCCCTAATGCCATGAGGGAGGGAATTGATATAAAAACCCTATTTACTTAAAGGTGCTAACTTTCCTAAGTGTCTCAGCATGTGTCTTTACCGCTTATTGAAACTAGGCAGTGTCTGTCTAAATCACAATATAAATAGAGCAGACCACAAGCAGTGCTGTGTGGGAAACATCATAAACACGTATATCTGCTTTCAGGTACTGTATTTAATTTTTTCCAGGGTAAACGATTGTCTGTGTTTCACAGAACACTACAAATAAAATGTCAGATATAGGCTACATAGGATGTATTTCGTTGGTTTTGTGGATTAAGGGCAATATTTTAACATACGATGTTGTAATACTGTACATAATGATATGATTCTGAAAATGCAACTTTCCAAAAGATAACTACACGTGAACTGTATTACATAATAATTTCCTTTATTCCGATTCCAAACGTGTTGCTTTCTCAATGCAAGATGCATTGTAGGAATAGACAGTGCTGTATAAAATCCCATGATGGACTGTATTTTTTTCCATATGACTGTTGTACTGCCAAAACGGCCAAGAGACAGCTGTGCTCTTTTAACACATGAATTACACTGAATTATTTCAGCCCTGAAAACATTAGCATTTTTGTCATGGAAAAGACAATAGTGAGTACTGCACACATTGTGACTAGCCTGTGCAGCACGTCGAAATCACCGGATAAGCAGCTGGAAGGTTAAAGTTTCTTAAAAGAAAAAAATAAAATAAACTGCACACTTGCAATCCCTTTAAAAGAAACACATTTATATTTAGCATTTGGTTCCAGAATACCTTCAAAATAAACCAGAGTGGGTTAAAGGTGAACAAACAAATATTTGTTTTCAGTTAATTATTTTCTGTTTCTCCGCTTTGACCTTCTCAAAGCAAGACATTCCTGGTGTTACGTAGAATTCTGTATCCCTGCATGATTCCATGTCTGTGCAGATGCAGTTCCCTTTCAATTGAAAGACGACCACCAATGACATTACCTATGGGATATGCCTGTCCATTGGGTAGGTATTGCTGAGCTCTCTATACCAGAGCTGCCAATAGGCCCCTTCCTGGGATGATGCACTCGGTCCCGCCCAACGAGGGAATAAAACTGTCATCCCGAGGAAGCCATTTCTCTTTTTCCTTCTCAAGACGGTACGGTAAGACCTCTGTGTTGAGCTGAGCGTGTTGATAGAAAAGAGCTTCTCGAGTTGAATCGAGTCAATTGTATTTCCCTTGCATTCGTGCTGAAAGCTGGCTCGCCGCTTTCCCAGAATCAACGACCGAGCCTTTCGCCTTTCTGTCTTTCAGCGGCCTCCTCGCTTGCATGGTAGGCCGCTCTTTTTTATCTGTCTGTCATAGGTAATCACAGCCTTCCACATCAATTAGTCTGTGGAACTGGAGTCCTTCCATCCACCTCCATTTGCTTCAACAGAGGATGAGAGATTGAATTTCCTCTGCCCAGTGCGGGCATTGAGATGCTACGTGCATAGGACAAGAGCAATCTGACTAGTTCTTCGTCTATGGTCACGGGACACGGACCATAGAACAGCCCCTCTCTAAGCAACGTCTGTCACATTGGATTGTGAACACAGTCTCGACTGCGTTTAATGGTGTTGGCCTCGATATCTGATATTTGTACTGTGGCTAGCTGGGCTATGCCGCATACCTTCTCTAGGTTCTACCGCCTTAATGTGGTAGACCCTGCCCTGCCTTCATTAGGCTCGTGGGTCCTTGAGGGTGTAAGCTCACACCGCTAAACATTAGGCAGTGCTAGTGCGTCCCTCATATGATGCTCTTCCTTCTCCCTCGCGATGGCTATGGTATACATTATCCCATACGTAATGTCATTGGTGGTCGTCTTCGAATTGAAAGGGAATGTTAGGTTACTTACCGTAACCCTGGTTCCCTGAAAGAGAAGACGACCACCAACTGCAAGGTTGCATCGGTCGCCCTCACGGGGTTGATGGAAAAAGAAAAAAGGCTTCCTCGGGATGACAGTTTTATTCCCTCGGTGGGCGGGACCGAGTGCATCATCCTAGGAAGGGGCCTATCAGCAGCTCTGGTATAGAGAGCTCAGAGATACCTACCCAATGGGCAGGCATATCCCATACGTAATGTCATTGGTGGTCGTCTTCTCTTTCAGGGAACCAGGGTTAGCTGGACGTGGATGCGTGATATTCCTGTGCCCGAGTCCCGCTGTGTTCTCAAGCACTGCCATTGAGTTCTGCTGTAGCTTGCAACAAATATTGAGAACAAGACCAAACTAATTCTGTAGCAAAATAAAACAGCACATTTAACACCACTGATTTTCTACAGTACACGCAATACACAAAACCCTTGATTAAAAGTAACCTTATAAAACTGTATTTTTTCTTTTGAAACACATTTTCATTTTATTACATGTAAATACTGTTCAGAAACATCAAGCGCTCCGTATAGCGATTTTGATCTACGCAGGCATCAAATCTAAGGGGATACAGAAATCTTTGTAACACCGGGCCGCCTCCCCCATCCTACGGAGACCCACTGAAGATGTAGCTGGTGTCGGCTGCTGCCTCCTTGGTCGCTGTCATTCTGACAAAGTGAGAGCAGGACTACCTGTCCTTTGGAGTGTCCATATACGAAAATAAAGGGTGTGTAACGCGTGCAGCATTTCGTGTGCTATGAAGACAATGAGTGCAATGAATAATTTATCTCGCCTTATTCGTGCATATTATTATATTAGTGAATAGAGCGGGCACGCCTTCCTTTTTGTGCGCAGTATGGGTTTCTCTTACCACGCAGTATTTCACGTAATTTACCACCGTTTAGGGCATGATGCCCTTTGGCTAATGTAGCCTATGTTACATGTATCTGTGGCAGGCCACTAGAACTAGAGCAGCTACTAATCACAGGTGAAAACACTTTAACACAGATTTATTAGTTACTCTTTAATATGAGAAACAAATGTGTGCCTCCAAAATAAGTGTTTTTTCTCCTACATTTATCAACTGTTTTAATGAGGTTCAATCATGTGATGGGAAAAAAACAGCATGTGAAGGGAAACATGTAAATGAATTTTTACATACGGCTTTTGTAATTTTTTTTAAAGTTGAGTGCTAAAGTAACACTAAATCTTGAATAGCATTACTAGTTTTCACTCATACTACAGTAATGTTCTCTGAAAAATGTCCTCATTCCTCAGAGCCACATACAATGGATACCAAATTCTTTTGAGCTGTGTGGATGATGAGCTTAATGAGTCATTGCAAGAAACCACATAAACCACATTTTGGAGTCTATCCCCAAAAAAGAAAAGTTAAACAAAACAAATGACAAATAAAGTTCCCCCACAGGTGTGTGTGTGTCCTGTTTCTTTTGTAGCATTTGGGGATAAATACTCCCAATAACCTTAAATCGGTTGTCTTTTCTACTTGTACTTTTTAAAATAAATTGCTTTGAATAGAAACTCACACTGCAGTTTCCCATTCAGCTTAATTTGTTTATGTTTTGTTTATTTTTTTTAATTACAAAAGGATACAAGGTGGATAAGCTTAATGGAGTGAAGTATTTAACATTTACTGGAATAAAAGGCATAAAAGGAATATCAAGCATATTTTCAATACAATTGATTTTAAAATAAGACACAGTCTGTGAAAACTACATATTATAGTATTTAGAGTTATTATCATGCTTGTGGCTGAAAAGCATTCCAGGTTTACGGGCTCCCAGGCTCTCTCTTTTCTCTGTATTCTTTGTGGTGTAGTCTTGACAGAGGGAGGGACTCCAAAGTGTGCCCAGCAAACAGAGGGAGGAATGTTTATCTTGGAACTGCCTCACCAGCACTAGGGAAGTACTGAGGACTGAGCAGGAGTTTGAACACAGTATGGGTTTGATTTAGTTATCCGTAAAATAGCTGCAAAAGTCAATGTGCATGCTTAATTTATGAAGGCTCCTTATCTTTGCAGACTGAGAAGCAGCTGGGTTGTTTTGTAGGTGAGATCTACTGAGATTTAGTGTTTGCTTTTTTTGCCTACCTTTCTTCTGTCTAAGGAATAAGCAGCACACTTGAGTCCTTAATGAAGAGTAAGGTAAGTAATCATATACTTCTAATTCTTGGCTGTGGATGGAACTGTTAGGGAAGTTTAGTTTATGTGTATTGCTGTCTGTCTCTGTTTTTATTTTATCTATGAGAGAGTTGAATTTCAGGCCAGCCTGTCCTGTGGAGCACATACTAATAAAAGCATTATGTAGGTGAAATTGAAATATATTTAGGTTTATTTCAGGGAGCACTTTTGACAGTACAGTTTTGAAGTTCCCCTATAGAGAAGCTGGCCTTGATAAATGTTGGTTATAGGTTATGTATTCTTGTAATTCCTGTTCTTATATTGTCAGGCTGTGCTGTTGTGGCTTATCTACCTACAACAGTATCAATCAGGGAGGCAGCTTGACACACAGATTGTTACAATCAGCATTTGGTATTTTGTAGCCTGCAGCCCCTACTGTAATAAGCAAGCCATTGTTAATGAGAATGGAGCAGTGCCATTTACCTTAGTACGGAGGGTTTTTTTTTTTTTTTAAACTGTTTATCTGATCGCCCTGAGGTCTTTGCTTTTTTTTATACATATAACAGCAGCAGGCCAATGAATTGATTGACTTTGAAGGCGTGATTAATCAGTTCCTTCATAATGGGACACACAGGTGTGAGGTTTAAAAATCTCCTTCCATTCTCCTTTCTTTTAAAAAAAAGCTTTGTGGAAAAAGACTGGTGTCTAGTATAAAAAACTAAATGAATGTAGGTACAGTTTATTTACTGTGTTGTACTTTTTCTCACACAATATGTGCATTCTATTAAACGGGGGTTGCAGGAAAGGAAAAAAATCAATTTTGGAATGCATTCCTCTGCAACCATGGGAAGGAGACAGATAATGAGGTATTGTTTGCCATGCAACCCTTTGATTTGGGGTCCAGGTACCCATGTGGATTTATTGTTCACAATCCTACCTTCAGATTAATCCTTTTCAACAGCATGGATATACAAAAATGTCTTTAAACAACTTTTTGTGAACAGAGAAGCCTAAAGGGTCAGAAAACTCACCTGGCTTTTCATGGGTTATTTCGAGCTTTCAAAATTACAGTATAGAGATGGCAAATCTCTTTCAGCCAGGAGTGTTGAATTAAAAGCAAGAGCACAGAATCTCAAGCTATATGAAGAGACTGAGGAGACTGACACAAAATAATTTAAAAAGGATTGTTTTTTTTTTACCCAATAGTGTATCTGTCACTTGTGTTGTCATCAGGTATCAACTAGAGCAAGAGTGGGCAATCCAGGAGGGCCGCTGTTGTCCCTCCTGGTTTTTGTTGCAATTGTACCCTAAATTACTTCATTGGTCCAATTAAGCAATTTAGGGTACAATTGGAACAAAAAACAGGAGGGACATTGGCCCTCCAGTAGCAGGATTGCCCACCCTTGAAAGAATAGTGCCCCCTGTGGTTACATTTTAATCAAATAAAACATTGACAATCAGTCTGAATTCAGTCGCTTTGTCTTTGTGAACTTTTTTTTTTTTTTGGTATGCATGGTGTAAAAGAACCAGGTGCTATAGCAACCTAAAAGGATTTCTGACACAGTTCAGACTCTGGCATTTTAGTTTCCAAGAGGCAATACAATTATGGACGGAATTCCATTTGCCTTTATAAGAAACTCACACTTTATATATTGTATATATTTATTACTTTTGGGATTTTGCATAGTGCAGCTTGGTGGCTAAATAGTGTACTAATACAATATTTGTAAAAAAAAAATACAAAAAATAAAAGCCTTCTGTTTGTTGGCAGTTACTGTATATCCTGTTAGAAAAAGGTTGTGTGCTGATAGTGAAAGGTTAGCCATCGCTTCCAGAGACCTTCATTGGTAATGCCAAGGAACTTTATGATCCGAGCTCCCAGGTACACACAGATTTCATCTCGTTAATAGAAACACAGTACTGTACTTTATTTTATTTGTGTTACCATATCAGTGCCTGTGCATAAATTGACTGAATTTCTGAAACATGCAGCTAGACCTGCTTCTTAATTGGAAGCAAATGTTCCTGCAGCTTTGATACACGTTACCAGGTTAACTGCTTTAACATTTTGTTTCTTTGTATATGTGAAATAAACAATTGAGGTTCATGAACTCAGATCCTATTTTAATATTTTGTTATGTTTTACCGTCCTGCAATCGAGTGCATGTTTTAAAGCTGTGATTGATTTCCCTAAACAGCCTATAATCCTATAACACCATGTATTTGGTGTATAGCAAAAGGGAAGTTTGTGGTAAAGAGCAAATAAAGTGTTGTTTTGACAGCCTTTTCTGCAGTTCATGATTAATTGAAGGGGATAAGAATGCTTTCTATACATCAGCTTGTAGGGCTCCTTGAATTACTTTCAAATTAAACTATCACCTTTCATTCCCGGTGGATGGATTTAATTTAGATAAATGCTTCAGTCTGCTGCACACCACATGCAGCTTTCTACAGTATATTGTGGGTAAGCATCAGAATTCATGTTTTGTCTTGCCACGGACCAACTACAACCCCCAAAGTGTGTTAGTAATAATACCAGCTTTCCAGTAAATGTCAAACACTGTCTTGGAAGTGCATTTGTGTAGCCTTTTTTTCTTTGACAGTTTTTTTTTGCATCCATTTTTAGTTGAACATGAACGATCAGAATGGTGTATATTCTGCATGCTCAGTTTTGTGATTAATTATTTATTAAGCTATTAAACAAATACAAAAAAACAAAGTATATTAATCAGTGAAGAAGGGTGGTGGGCAATTCACTGACACACAGGAGACAGAACTGGAGTTGAAACGCCACTCCGGCGCACTGATTTATTTTGGCTGCAGAGGGCACTATTGTCCGTGGCCTGAATACCGGCAATGGTAATCAGGACCACAGAGTTACCAACACAGGTATACAGTCAGGTTAATGCTGGCACACTCGCAGGTGCTCAAAATAATAATGAAAACAAAAGGCAAAATGAAAAGAGAAAATAAAACACAGTAATAAAACTACAAAATAAAGGTACTGCTTACACAGTGCTGCCACTGCATCTAAGATGCTTCGTTATACACTATACACTGGGGTGGCCAAAGTTCCCCTTCTAGTTACACACGTTCCCTCAGGTATGTAATAAATTATTATTATTTTTTATTTTCTTTCTCTAGGCTGGCTGTCTTCCTCAGCCGTGCTTGCCTGTTTTGTTCTCTCGCTCCAACCACTGGCATTCCTGCCTAGTGTTTGTTTACACTGGCCTTCTCAGCCAGCGTCTCTGGGTATTCCCAATCACGGCCACCCGAATGTGTAACCAAGTGCAGTTTTTATGGGCTGAGCAATCCCCTAAGGCCCGCCTCTCAGCCACTCAGAGATAGGGAAAGCCAACAAACCCTCTTCCCCACCTCTCCATGTCATCGCCATGACTGACAGGCGAATCTTACGAGGCTGCTGCCCTTTTCTTGCAGAACCACGCATGCGCCAGACAGTCAGCACAGAACTCCCCTGTTACAATCAGAAATAGGCTTTATAGACAATCCTTATGGAAAAAATCCCATAATGATGACTTTTGATGACCTACAAAGCAGATCCTAATTACACCTTTAACTGTACTCAAAATGGGCATCTTTTGACAGCTTTTTGTTGTTATGCAAATACAGATGTTTTAGTTTTTTTTTTTTTGTAAGAACCATTTTTGATGACTATTTCTAAAAAAGAACAAGGCCTGCCTGCCTGCCTTGTTCTTTTTAAATACAATGCATACTGTTTGTTTAAATATCCTTGTAAATGCTGTATACACTATATAAACCTGTCTAATGATTCACTGTTGCTACCATTATCTTTGCTCACTGACTTAGATCAATGGCAACTTAGGGCAGCATCAATGGCAACTTAGGGCATCATAGGGCAGCAGTGTGGAGTAGTGGTAATTGTATGTAAAAAAAAAATAAAAAATAAAATAATGTGTAAAAAATAATGTGATATCTTGTAACAATTGTAAGTCGCCCTGGATAAGGGTATCTGCTAAGAAATACATAATAATAATAATAACTTGACCATTCAATAGGCTGTGGAGCACTTGGCTGACTTGGACAGTATTTATTTCTCATTATATTGGCAGGACTGCAGTCTGGAGGGGAACAGAGAGCCTGTGTTTCTTGGAGAATCCCTTCAAGTTACTGGTCAATACAAATTGAAGAACTCCCATTGCTTCATATTGCCCCACATGCCATGTACTGTTTTGTTGAAATTTAGTTGGAGAGTCAGTCTTCCCATCCCATGAACTTATCTTTGGAAACGCCAGACACGTCTCCTACAGTATTTCAAGTTGTGGTTCAAAGCAGGAATTGTTAAACAAATTAAATGTTGTTTTTTTTTATAAATTTAAAAAAGCATAACTGATCAAAAGTAATGCAAATGGTGAATCCCAGTGATGTTATTTTGATGTTGCAAAGTACTGTACTGCTGCAACCCTATATGATTGACTTTATAGAACCCAAGAATTAACCCACTATTATGGCTTCTCTCACCTCTAATGAGCAACCCTCTTTTACCTTGCACTGTGCTATTATAAAACTATAAACAGCTGTTGGTTCTAAAGAGGAGACGTTTTGTTGCTGTAAAAGGGTTGGACTTAGGAAGTCTTACAGGGTTGGACTTAGGAAGACTTGTGTCTAAAAATGCATAACAGTGGACTACATTAGAGTTTCTTAAAAAGTTCATTTCTGATGGGCCTTGCCACTTTCTTGCTGCTCTCCCAGACAAACCTTGGAGTTTTTCACTGTGTGCTGGAAACCTTTATAGAGAGGGTGTTTGATTTTCTCAAGGGTTGCGTCTCTGTGAGAGATGGTCTAATGGGGTTGGATATCAAGTGATAAGGCTACTTTTACCAATAGGTGACAGTTGTTGAAACAGAGGGGGGTGCAAAGTAATTTCCTCAGATTTAAGAAGTTTAACTTTTTATCTTGGCCCAATAGGAATTACAGTGTCATTGTTGGTCCTCCAAAACCTTGTATCTTCACTTTTAATATTTTGAATTAGCTGGAAAAGTTAAAGTTGATAAATAAGTTGCTGAGTGCAATTGAGGTAAAACTTAAATATCCTAATTGTGTAAATTGTTCATGCACAATTCCCCCAAAAACAAACATAAAAAATGTCAGTCATTAAAATGTAACCATGTGCAGATTGCTAATATCCATAGCCTTATAGTAGCTGAAGGAGCAATGTGCATTGGGTAATTGTATGCTTTTTGTACACATTGGGTTAGTTGTTGTGTTGAAGCTGTTCTATTATTAGATACATTTTACATGGATTCATGTTATCTTAAATAAATAAGGATGTGCAGGTACAGCCCTATGTATTGCAAAGCAGCAATAACAAATAGTATAATAAGTATTCTGACATACACCCTGTGTTAGTAAACATAATTGACAATTAATTATACATCATTGTGCAGCAAAGCCAAACATTCCTGTTCAATTTATATAATATTTGCATTTCAAATCAACCTTTGTTACCCAAGAGAGAGTTATGAATTGGCAGCCCATCATCTGTGCACAGTCAGAAAGTTTCCTTGCATAACTATGATGGGGATTATTGCTTTGTTTTAATGATTACTGATGGGTTGAGTTCCTCAGTTTCTCTGCATTTAGGAATTGACTTGACAAAAAGAAGAGACCAGCTGCAGCTAATATTTGTCTTTTTAAAACAAGAAACAGAGCAGTTCAATGTGTGTTTACCAAAGAAGCCAAGTATTTACTGTACTGGAAACTTTGAATAAAGTAAGGATTATCTGCACCAGCGCTTCCACAGTAGTGCAGACATGCCAGTACATGAAATGATTGGTTTAGTTAACCATTTTTCTCTCTAGGGGTGATCATGTCAATTGAGTAATGCTGTGACGGGTCACAGAAAGGGGTCAGTGTGACTAGGGGTAAAAGCATAGTAGATGGGATAGTAACAGTAAGCAAGCACTTCTTTATAAAGCTTTATTAATTGGCAGCTCAAAATTAAAAACCTTGGACTGGGTCTTTTTTCATTCCGGTGATATTATTTATTTCCATGTAAAGATAATTTTGATTGTCTTTGGCTCTAACCTAAGTTAAATGTTGTGAATGTTATGAAATCAAAAGATTGCACTTAGAGGTCATATCAAATATCAAGTATGCCGTTTGTGTTCAGTAGACCGACAGGAAAGTGTTTAGGGTATGGTGAAAAGTTTATTGTAAACTCAAACATTCTGAAATGTCACTTGTCTCTTGCAGTGGCCACTGCTCCAAAACAACAAGAGTCTGCTCAGTCATCATGGATAATCGTTACCTCATACATTCTTTACCTTGCTCAATCTTAAAATGTAACTTTCTTAAAGATAAAGATTAACTGATTGTCCAGGGATCAAAGAAGTGTCACACTTTAGCTACTTGTTTGCCAAATTCCTCATATTATGAAGGAATTTCAGCCACAGCTTTGAAAAACTAAATTATAACCTGTTTCACTAAGGTTGTGACTGGATGTGGATACTGGTGGTTTGATGTCCCAAGTGATTATCATTAAGTTTGTCTGTCTGTTTCAGATAATCCCAAGCTTCAGATGACAGGCATGCCACCCTATTAACAGCCTTGTCTGACAACAGTTCTCTTTAGCAGGTGTTGTTTATTGTGCCGGCATCCATATGGGGAATTGACACAGAGCCTCATGGTTTTCCAGACAGTTACGCGGTCAAGTTTTTCAATATTCTGTATTAAAGTAAATCATTTCTTAATACAGTGTGTTCCCAAGAGTATAGACAAATTGTTGTCTAAAGTTTGTTGTCCCTGGCAACTGTGTTGCCCTTTTTCCTTATTCTGTTCCCAGGAAGCAGGTTTAGAAACTTTTTTCTAGGTGTCAAATTTGATGTAGGCTGCGTTGCAACATTGCAATGCAACGTTGGTTCAGTTTTGCAGACTGCCTGTGTAAAATTAATCTGCTTAAAAATAAAATGTTTGACAGCTGATGCCATGGAGGCAGTCAAGTTCAGTGCAGATACAGTAGGTGTTAAGCGCTTTAAAAAAAGTCAGACCCGGGAGATGAACTCTGTACAAATGTGTGTTGGTCAGGGTTTTGCCACATAGCAAAGCTGGTGAAATTTATCTCAGTAGCACTGATTATGTGCGTTGCAAATATGAAAAAGAAAGCAGCATCTCTGATAGGCTTCTGGAAACAATATGGTTCCAGACTTGTGTTTCATGTGCAGATTCTTTTTCATTGTTTTCATGCTAATTAAACTAATAAACAGATCCTTATGTGCCACATACCAGTTTAATGAACTATATATAAAAAACCTCCACCCCCAATGAATTATTATTATTATTATTATTAGTTTATTTAGCAGACGCCTTTATCCAAGGCGACTTACAGAGACTAGAGTGTGTGAACTATGCATCAACTGCAAATCACTTACAATTACGTCTCACCCAAAAGACAGAGCACAAGGAGGTCAAGTGACTTGCTTAGGGTCACATAGTGAGTCAGTGGCTGAGGTGGGATTTGAACCGGGGACCTTCTGGTTACAAGCCCTTTTCTTTAACCACTGGACCACACAGCCTCCAATGAAGTGCCCTTTTGTTGAACTATAAGGGACTTGCCCTTATTTTCTCAAGGGTTGCATCTCTACACTGTCTGAATTCTAGTACAATTTGGGTACCAATCACATTTACCCGATATAGAACACAAACTACAGTATTGGGTGCTTTCCACCACCCACAAGCACATCTTACTCTGGAATAGTGAGGACCACCCATGACTGTTTTGAAGTGCAAGGCTATGTTGTTTGTTTTCAAAACCAAAATATTCAGCAGTGTTTTTATTGCTAGATTCAAGCACCTGTGAAGTTCACATTTTTTGTTCTGCTGTTTCGGTTGTTGTTTTCTGCCCATGCAGTTCGTAGGAGTTGGTTATCTTTGGTCATGTTTCAATTTAAGGGATTATTTCTCTCCTCTTCAGGTAGCTGCACCCACACCTCCATACAGTAGTCCTTTGCTGAACCAGACATGTCTGGAGTATGGAAATATAAATTGGTTTTGTAGGCCTATACAGTATACAGTACAGTAGTACAATTAAAGCTACCAAACATTATTCTTAGATGTTCTTCTGTTTATATTCTTCCTGTCTTTGGTGTCGGTATAACAACCATTTTATTTATTTTTTTCAGTTTCTTTTTTGATCATGCAATTCACAGTGACCTGGCAACACACTTATTTGGTTATTATTGGGGGACATACTGTACGTTGTGTCAGGCATATCCGAATGTACGGCATAACAGTGTCTGTATTAGGGACTACTACACTGAATTCTTAATTTTGAGAAAACAAAAATGGCAGAAAAGAGCCTGTGACAGAGTGCGCGTTGGCAAGGAGACTCGGAGACCAGGAAGCTGTAGTTAAGCGCTTACGTGGACTTTTATTTATTTACAAATCCAAACACAATACATAAAACAACAAACCACACACTAGCCCGCACAATCCTTCACCAACACAATTCTATCCTAACACCCGTGATCTCTCTCTCTTTATATATATATAAATAGATAGATAGATAGATAGATAGATATGTACACCTGTGGCTGGCCTAGCATTAATTAATCATTTAAACATGTATCCAATTGATGGCTCCAGCCACGTTCCCACATGTGTTTGCAGGGAGGATTTTAAAGAAAGGCAACACAATGAGAAAGCTGAAGGAACAACCAGTGCAAGCCAGGCAACGTACACCCTCAAATGAAAACCTTGGATTTGCAAGCTCTACACATACGACTATATTGGGTTTGAAAATGTGGATGTGGATTCTGCCTTGTTGTTTGTCAAAGTGATCGATTGTCTCTCTGGGGTGGATGTCAGGATCAGCGGGTGTTTGGCGAATGGCAGCCGGTGAACGTGCAAATGTTTGTTTGTGGTGGATGTAAGTGGGTCTGTAGAAGAGGACCTTGGTTTCAAGCCACCCAGAATCTTCTGGTCTAATTCTTTTCATATAACATTTTCTGAAAACTAAGAACACTTGTACAGTATTATATTTACAGACATTAGATTTACATGCTTTGCAGATATAAAATCAGCCTTTTGTAAACCACTTCATTTCAGATGAGCAATAAAGTTGTCTACTATTCTGAGTTAAGAAGATAAAATATTTTCTATTGGACTTACTTTGGGACTTAGCAGGCCAGTCCAATATGTTTATTATTGTTAGGTTATAGCTTGAAGGCATAACATGTTTTTCTTTTCTTGAACTGTATATAAAAGTGTGGTCCTTTGTAAAATCTTATGAAAATGTATCATAAATTGATTCTTGTTCCAAAGTAAAAGCAGTACATCTTGAGAAGGCAGCAGCTCTCCATACAAAGCTACAAGGCATTCCTATGAAAATAAGCAGTTTGTGTGTAGCAAAAGCAGATATTAATTGGTTAACGCACTCCGGGTAGTCCGCATTAAAAGCACTGTAAGGGTTAAACAGCCCACTCCAGGCATCATATATTGTCTGCTTCCTGCTGGTTTCTCACAAGGAAATGCATACATTACAAGATGGAGCCTTATGTAATTAACTGGAATACTCCATTCCCAATTGGAAACAGACTCGGCTTTTGGAAGAAATGAAAATGATTTTCAAAGAATTAGCCTGTGGTTTAAAGTGTCCTGCAGTAGAGATGTGAAATGCTGCTTTTCATACAGTTCATCATTTGAAAACATTTTAATTCTCAAATGAAAAAGGTACCAGATCTAGGATCCAGTGTAATCTGACACAATTGTGATCTGAATGTCAGTCACTGCTGCACTGATGGTTTTGTTTTTATGGTCTGTATCTGTATCTTGTAATATGTTTTGGTTTTAATCTTTAACACAGATGACAATGTGTGACAGTCTACTAATCATTCTGTAATTGCAGTTTCTTTACTCTGGAAGCAGACAGTTTCCGGTAGCTCTGTTCTGTTTTACAACTGTAAACAGAGACTATTTCTTGTTGCCACAGTTTCCAAGGGGTAAAAGGTTAAATAAAGTATCATTTCAGTCAGTGTAATGGAGCCGTTTTTACAAGGTAAATATTGCATAGCCTTGCATTTAGGTCCTATTCAAAAGGGCCTTGTGTTATATCTTTCAATGAGTGCAATTCTTATTTTTATCCCACTGCTTCATAATGTAGTAGTTACGTGTATATGGCTAAACTTTGTAAACCGTTTCAGTTTAAATCTTTAAAATAGAACAGTTTCATTGCTGCTTAACCTTTGTGTTAAACCATAAATAAAACGTTGAATTTAAAAGTGGTTGTTGCTTTCAAAGTTGCTATGAAATATTTATAATCTGTTTGTGAAATATTTGTGATGAATGATTCTCACTGCTTTGGATGTAGTGAAACAGATCTGAGACTATGAAATGTGTGATATAAATAGACACTGTGGTCGTTAATTAGACCAAAATCATGGGATGACTATTTACACTATGATGGATTCACTAACATAATAATACAAAAATGTAGACTCATGAAGTGATTTCCATTTTTATAAATGACCAAAATAACGATGTCAGAAAAGCACAGTTTAATGTGAACTTACACTGTTGAAAATACTTAGTAAAACTAAATATATATGAGAACACACACATGAATTCTTTCTCCTAATAAAAATATTTAAGAAATAAATATTGCATTATTCCCCAATAGAATTGGTTTACTGCGATAATATTGAAATGGAAGGAGTATCAGACCACTGCAAATCTACCAAGACCTGGCCGTCCCTCTAAACTTTCAGCTCATACAAGGAGAAGACTGATCAGAGATGCAGCCAAGAGGCCCATGATCACTCTGGATGAACTGCAGAGATCTACAGCTGAGGTGGGAGACTCTGTCCATAGGACAACAATCAGTCGCATACTGCACAAATCTGGCCTTTATGGAAGAGTGGCAAGAAGAAAGCCATTTCTTAAAGATATCCATAAAAGTGTCGTTTACAGTTTGCCACAAGCCACCTGGGAGACACACCAAACATGTGGAAGAAGGTGCTCTGGTCAGATGAAACCAAAATCGAACTTTTTGGCAACAATGCAAAACATTATGTTTGGCGTAAAAGCAACACAGCTCATCACCCTGAACACACCATCCCCACTGTCAAACATGGTGGTGGCAGCATCATGGTTTGGGCCTGCTTTTCTTCAGCAGGGACAGGGAAGATGGTTAAAATTGATGGGAAGATGGATGGAGCCAAATACAGGACCATTCTGGAAGAAAACCTGATGGAGTCTGCAAAAGACCTGAGACTGGGACGGAGATTTGTCTTCCAACAAGACAATGATCCAAAACATAAAGCAAAATCTACAATGGAATGGTTCACAAATAAACATATCCAGGTGTTAGAATGGCCAAGTCAAAGTCCAGACCTGAATCCAATCGAGAATCTGTGGAAAGAACTGAAAACTGCTGTTCACAAATGCTCTCCATCCAACCTCACTGAGCTCGAGCTGTTTTGCAAGGAGGAATGGGCAAAAATTTCAGTCTCTCGATGTGCAAAACTGATAGAGACATACCCCAAGCGACTTACAGCTGTAATCGCAGCAAAAGGTGGCGCTACAAAGTATTAACTTAAGGGGCTGAATAATTTTGCACCCAATTTTTCAGTTTTTATTTGTTAAAAAGTTTGAAATATCAATAAATTTCGTTCCACTTCATGATTGTGTCCCACTTGTTAACTTCTCTTAATTTAACAGTGTATTAATTGAGCATAGTGACTGAAAATAAAGTACTTAAAAGCAGTTATTAGATATGTACAACACTACTGTTCAAAATAGAACTGTATGATGGAAGTAACAATCACAGGGTGTGTGGGCTTTGCCTCTCTCTGAGTGGCTGGGGGGCGGGCTCATGGGGATTGCTCGGCCTATAAGAGAGACGTGGTACGAGACTGGAAATCTGTCTTGATTATGAGTTAAGGAGTTCCACTACTAGGAGAATGACTGGAGTTGTGAAACCCAAATCTCTGAATGTGAGTTCACCTTTTCCATTCCAAGCAGACATGACACATAGGATGGTCGACATCTCATCTCTGCCCTCGTTTCCAGAAAATGGAGCACAAAGGGTGCTGAGCTTCCCCAGCAGTTGATTTACATATGCTTGTTCAGTTCCAGCTGCCACCTCAGCCCTCCGTTCCAGCTCCCCTTCTGCCTCTACTTTCGGTATCCAAGTTCCGTCAGTTGGTCCCGTCTGCTTCCCCAACCCCCCTCCAGACTCCCCAGCTTCACCAGCTGCTATTTGACTGAATCCTTCTCTCAGTAACCTCCTCAATCTGCTCAGCATTTCATGTCTGCAGCCCTCGCCCCTTCTTCGAGAGCTTCATATTCTACAGGCCTCCCTCCTCGACTCTACCCCCCCTCGGACCCTCTGTTCATTGATTCCTCTCACTCCTATCATCACTCGTCACTGGTTATCGACCCCACCCCCCATCATTCTGTATAGGCACAGCCCCCTCTGCCGCGAGGGCCAACATCAATCACAGCCAGATCATGAATGTGGGGAGCTGGTCTTCTTCTGCGGTAGATTCTTACATTCATTCATCCTCCTCTCATATAGTTGCTGCTCATTTTTAAAATTGCTAGTATGTCCGGAGTGGGGGCTTCCTGTCCACCAGGGCCACCAGAGGTTTTCCCCTAATCAGCCTCAAGGGGTTTTTCCTCTCCACTGAGCATAAGGTATACACATAGTCACATCCTACTAACAAATCACTAACCATCCCTCTGTTTGTCCCGTTTGTCCTTCTGGTCTTTTGTTTATGTTATGTGTTATTTTTTCGCTCACGTCCAGTGTGCATGTCCTTTAACATGCAAGCCCATGCCCATTGACGCGTTTGATTTGGCATTGTATGCTGCAGAGCTGTGCTAACACTGATTTTTAAGAATGTGTTTGTTAAAGGGTACATCAGCACTACATGAAAGATAAAACATAAACTATCCCATCTTGCTGTTCCTAATGTATTTGGTCATTGTATAATAATCCGTATGCACCCAAACATCTGCATAATGCCACACTGCTATGTCCAAAATCACTGTTCGCAAGCATCTCTTCCTTCACATGTTGTATTCTGATGTATTATTATGATTGTTGCATTCAAAAAAAACAAAAAAAACCATCTGTGCTGTGTAAGTGGTTGCGGGGAAAAGAAAACCAAGACGGAGTTGTCCTTATTTCCACATAATGAAGGGAACTACCCACAATTATAGCAGCACTGTATTATTTCAGTATACGTTCCCAAAGTCTTAGATATAGCTCCAGCTGATTCGGAATGTTTGCAGAATGGACACGTATCAAATAAACTAGCTAATGAGATTCTGAAACTATGTATTTCCTTTCAGAATGAGGTCTTGAGGATGATCCGACCTAAAAAAATAAATATTACATTTTTTCATCCAACATATTTGGTTTTCATTTGCATTTCCTGACACAACACATACACAATCATCTACACACCGAGTGGGAAAGTTGCATTCGGCCACAAATTCCATCTCCCTATCAGTTTCTGAACAATCTAATGTTGAAATATTGTCTGGCATTATTTTGGACGTTTCCTGTGTACAGTCACACTGTGTTGCTGAGTGTCTTGAGGCATCTATTGGTTTATTAAATCTTTCCAGAACCGCCGTCATATCATTGACTCGTTTTGCGTTCTGATTTCCATGTGTGCCTACAAAATGGCATGTAAACAAACGGCGAAATGTGCCACTGTTTATCTGTATAGGAGGCTGTGTGGTCCAGTGGTTAAAGAAAAGGGCTTGTAACCAGGAGGTCCCCGGTTCAAATCCCACCTCAGCCACTGGCTCTTTGTGTGACCCTGAGCAAGTCACTTAACCTCCTTGTGCTCCGTCTTTCGGGTGAGATGTAGTTGTAAGTGACTCTGCAGCTGATGCATAGTTCACACACCCTAGTCTCTGTAAGTCGCCTTGGATAAAGGCATCTACTAAATAAACAAATAATAATAATCTTTCTGCAAAAAGTTGGAAATTATTTGCGCTCTTGAAAAAAACTGAATCAGACACAAGTCGCCGAATAATTTGGAGTTTCCCGTTTTGGTGAGTTGCTTCACCACTCTGTTCAATAATGTGCATGTCTTGTACAGTACTGTGCAAAAGTTTTAGGCAGGTGTAAAAAAATGCTGTAAAGTAAGAATGCTTTCAAAAATAGACATGTTAACCCTCTGCGGTCCATTTATTAATTCTGCGTCAGGCTCGCCAGGTCTAATTAATTTTTACACGCGCATTTAATTTTAGACGCAGCTGTTTAAAAGTATTTTTTTCACAGTCAAACGGGTTTAAATGACCCTGCAGATCAACAAAGCACTCACTAGGCATCTCCAGCCCGCCCACCCCTTCGTTTGCTATCGCTTTCACATATGCTACCAAATAAAAAATAATAATAATAATAGTCGTACATACCGATCAATGCGTCTCCTGATGACTCGTTTTATCACCAAACTCCTCAATAATACAATCCAAGTCATTATTTTATTGCTATAACATCTCAAAAAGCTCTGCAAATGTCCGTGATAGTCTCTGTGCGCTGATACTGTACTCCCAGCTTGTTTCCATACGACCGCCCCATCTGAAGAAGGGGCTACTATGACTATTCATGAGATACGCCTTTTTTTTTTTTTTTTTTTTATCAGCTTGTATCGGCTCCTTTCGTTCCCACTCGGCCATTGAATGGTTTTCTCGGCTTTTCCGTTGAAAAACCGACTTTTGCGTTTTTGCGTTTTAAAATGATGTCGGACAGGGTCCGACAAAGGACCTGGTGGGAATAATTGCAATGTCGGACCCAGTCCGACAATGGACCGCAAAGGGTTAATAGTTTATATTTATCAATTAACTAAATGCAAAGTGAGTGAACAGAAGAAAAATCTACATCAAATCCATATTTGGTGTGACCACCCTTTGCCTTCAAAACAGCATCAATTCTTCTAGGTACACTTGCACTCAGTTTTTGAAGGAACTCGGCAGGTAGGTTGGCCCAAACATCTTGGAGAACTAACCACAGTTCTTCTGTGGATTTAGGCAGCCTCAGTTGCTTCTCTCTCTTCATGTAATCCCAGACAGACTCGATGATGTTGAGATCAGGGCTCTGTGGGGCCATACCATCACTTCCAGGACTCCTTGTTCTTCTTTACGCTGAAGATAGTTCTTAATGACTTTCGCTGTATGTTTGGGGTCGTTGTCATGCTGCAGAATAAATTTGGGGCCAATCAGATACCTCCCTGATGGTATTGCATGATGGATAAGTATCTGCCTGTACTGCTCAGCATTGAGGAGACCATTAATTCTGACCAAATCCCAAACTCCATTTGCAGAAATGCAGCCCCAAACTTGCAAGGAACCTCCACCATGCTTCACTGTTGCCTGCAGACACTCATTCGTGTACCGCTCTCCAGCCCTTCGGCGAACAAACTGCCTTCTGCTACAGCCAAATATTTCAAATTTTGACTCATCAGTCCAGAGCACCTGCTGCCATTTTTCTGCACCCCAGTTCCTGTGTTTTCGTGCATAGTTGAGTCGCTTGGCCTTGTTTCCACGTCGGAGGTATGGCTTTTTGGCATAAGTCTTCCATGAAGGCCACTTCTGACCAGACTTCTCCGGACAGTAGATGGGTGTACCAGGGTCCCACTGTTTTCTGCCAATTCTGAGCTGATGGCACTGCTGTACATCTTCCGATTGTGAAGGGAAGTAAGCATGATGTGTCTTTCATCTGCTGCAGTAAGTTTCCTTGGCCGACCACTGCGTCTACGATCCTCAACGTTGCCCGTTTCTTTGTGCTTCTTCAAAAGAGCTTGGACAGCACATTTGGAAACCCCTGTCTGCCTTGAAATTTCTGCCTGGGAGAGACCTTGCTGATCCAGTATAACTACCTTGTGTCTTGTTGCTGTGCTCAGTCTTGCCATGGTGTATGACTTTTGATAGTAAACTGTCTTCAGCAACCTCACCTTGTTAGCTGAGTTTGGCTGTTCCTCACCCAGTTTTATTCCTCCTACACAGCTGTTTCTGTTTCAGTTAATGATTGTGTTTCAACCTACATATTGAATTGATGATCATTAGCACCTGTTTGGTATAATTGTTTAATCATACACCTGACTATATGCCTACAAAATCCCTGACTTTGTGCAAGTGTACCTAGAAGAATTGATGCTGTTTTGAAGGGTGGTCACACCAAATATGGATTTGATTTAGATTTTTCTTTTGTTTACTCACTTTGCATTTAGTTAATTGATAAATATAATCTATTAACATGTCTATTTTTGAAAGCATTCTTACTTTACAGCATTTTTTCACACCTGCCTAAAACTTTTGCACAGTACTGTATATTGCTGGTGCATTTTTTTTGTTACTTATGTAGGGGTGCTGTGTTAATTTAGTTTGACAGTTTATTAACGTTAGTTTGTCTGTTAACTATTATTATAGTTTATTAACATACACTAGCCTACTGCTTTTCTTTTACTTATTCAGTTAATTTAATATGTTAAGGCATGTGTATCATGACAAGTAATACATATTTATTTATTTATTGATTCATATTGTGTCTGGTGGCTAACTCCGTCTTGGAGAACGCTTCGGCTATAAGAACACTTCGCTTGCTTCCGGAGGGGTGTTCTCTTAGCCGGACACTACTGTACTATCAAAATATATAATTATTGTGAACAAAAATGATCAAATAAGCAAAGCTGACTAAAAGTGGGCAGAATTATAAAGCTCACAGAATACTAGCTAAAATGTACATAAATGTATTCACATCTCTAAAGCAGGGGCGTCCAGTCAGAGTCCTGGAGGGCCATTCTACTCCAGGTTTAACAGGCACAATTATATAATTAACTACTTCAGGGTTTGGATGGAGGTTTAATTAGTTTAATTAAACAATTTGGAACAGGGTTGGAACAAAGACCAAGAGTAAAAGGGACAACTATGGCCATCCCTGCTCTAAAGTTTAACTTATACAGTATGAAATGAGACTGCGGTTACTCCAAGTTAAATCATATTTAGAATGGTGGGTATTAAAATGCCCACTAGAATTCAAAGGAGGTCTAACGTATAGACTCTCATGTTGGCCCTTAAGCATACCATGTAAAACCATATTGACCTCACCTTTAATATTGTACCCTATTCCCTCATGCAAGTAGTATCAGGTTACTGGATCATACTTGATTACAAATAGAACAGAATTTACTCTGTTCTTAATTGTTTAAAAAAAGAGTTTTGGAAGTCATTAAGAATGCAGACCTTGTTCACTTGAAAAGGAATAGCACAATAGCACAGAACATGAAAGTCAAAAGGTAACACACAATCCTTCCACAGAGCAAGGGTGTGGTGCCTCTTGGATATATACATTTTAATGAGTGAGTTTGAGGCATATTTGAGCTCTGCTGTTAGTGTTTGTACAAAACCATGTTCCTGGAGGGGATTCATTTGGAGGAAAATCAATTGAGACACTTTGATCCCCGACATCTGCCTAGTGGCCTGTTGGAGCTTGTCGGGTAGATATTGTGAGTTTTTTTTTTCTTTTTATGTCTGGCGCTTACAGAGCCATGTGTGGGCTTTGAGCAATTTACCTGACATTGTTCATTCTTGTCTACAGGAAAGTGCTTCTCGCTCACTTTAATTCCTTGAGTTTGAAAGAACAGGAATAATAAGAAAAAAAAATAACAACAAAATGCTTTCTCAAACATGAGGTTTCTTGTGGCAGTTAATAGAAAACTCATAGTGACATTGTTTCATATGACTACACCCTGCACTTGGGTGTTACATGTAACTCCAGGTGGGGCTCCTAATGAGAAGATGTGGAGTGACTGGATCTTTCTTAGTCCAGCTGTTTGTTGGTCATTTCCCACGTTAGTTGGTAATACATATGCCTCCATGAGAAATGCAAGAGCTTTTGAAATAACTCACACATTTTCTACTAGCAGGCATGACACTGTTTTTTGATGACCTCACAGTTGTTCTTTCAAGTTCTTCCTCTTCTAGTGATTGTCACAATACACTTGGGGTGCTTTTAGGTGAACTACCTTGAAGAAAGATTTGGGGGAGGGGTATGCTATATATTTAAATGTTGTTATATATTTAAATGTTGTAAATGTGCTTGAAGAGGAGTTTCTTTCTGTTTTGTCTTTTGCCAGCAACATAAATTAAACTTTCTAATGTAATCCCCTGCTAAGGGGATATACTGTAGTGGAGACGGTTGTACACAACTACAGTACGTACACATATCAATCTTCAAATTATGGATCGTTATTGTGTTGGAACGTCCAGTTGCACTTTAAACCAAGTTTTGTAGCGGAGGGTTTCAGATGATTGATCAATATCTTTTGGTATGCTATGGAATCCATTTTACCATGTATTTAACATTTCGCAATTTGACCAAAATAATAATAATAATAATATACACGGCTCAAAATTAACTCCGGCCATGCGCCAATTGTCGTGGGTGCCCTTATCAATTGCCGCAATGCCCCTCAAAATGTATGTCTCACGGTTTGTGATGTCACAGAAACCCTTGTGTAAATACCACATTGTGATCTGTAATACTTTTAAGTACACAGGGCAATAGAGTAAATTAGATTTACATACCCAAAGGGAAGTGTTTCAAAACAGATTTAACTCTTAAATATTTATCTAATCAGACAGGTAAAAGCCTAGGCCCAGCCTGGCTATTAAGTTTGATTACCTGGGTTATTGTTGCTGTCAAGGCTAAATTCACTTCTATGAAAACACTTGATCTGCATTTATCGTATAAGGATTTTTAGCTCATTTAATCAATGCTGTACAATACAATCTGAATAAACAAAGTATTCCAAGTGGGAGAGAAGTTTACATGTCTGCAGCTGTACTGAAAGTATAAATACAGTGCAGATGTTTGAATTACATTTTAAAATAACTGCAGACATGTGAGCTTGGTTACTTGTATCTCTTGAATGTATGGAATTTTAGCATTAATGCTTACCTCGCTAATAGGATGGGGATAGTGTTTTTTGTCCGCATGGGCAGATTACTCACAGTACTTGTAAGTGCCTGATGAGAATGGATATGAGTAGCATAGTTCCATGCACTAGAAACTTAATACCTCACATGACTCAAGTCATGTTTAAGATGATTATAGAGTCAGAGCTTATAATGTAACATTCTTAAATCATTTCAGTTGAGTGGCAGAACATTGGACCTACTGAAGATAAGAGGCTTATCTCATTGACGAATAGATCTATAGGCTGTGTGGGTGAAGTGAGAACATAGCCTTCTATAGCTTGCTTTACATTTGGGCAAAGTTATCAAGGAGAATGCAATTCAGTAAGAGATTAAAAAAAAAGAATCTAAATAGACAGTTTAGATCAGGGTTCTAGTAATTCAGAAGAGTTTAAATATAAATCCTGTAGCTGTCAGCTTTTAGATTTGTGTATGGAACAACTTACTTCATAAAACTGCATCTTGTCTATCAAGAAACGAAACCGGATACAGAGGGACATAATGCTTGTTCTGGTAGGTGCATTTGCTATCTCACATTTGTTAACTGCAAGGATGTTTTGTTTGTTTGTGTATTGTGTCGTAGAATTTGGAACATCTTCAAGAACAATTCAGTCTGCCTTAAGCTTTTGGTTAAAGTTTTATTTCATGTGTTTCAATTGTTTTTCGTTATTGTAAAGTAGAACACACAATCCTGTGTTGGTCAGCAAGCTGTATTTCAAGTTAAATGATACACATTATACAGTACAACACTCCAGGCGAATTAATCGTTTTGTACAGTGGTTTTGACTTGCTTGGTCTAAATACTGAGGCTAACCTTGGGCAAAGTCACTTGACCTTGGGCTTCACTCAAACTAAGCTAATGGTGGGTAAAAAGCACACCCAACTGTCAAAATGAATACAACAAGTTGGACTATCTTGGGTAAATCCTGGGTAAAAAAACATCTGTTGTCATCGAGTAACTAATCTGAAGTAGTTTAACACTAGATCAACCATGACCAGTCAATTTGACCGGTGTATTAAAAACAACATAAATATTACAATAAAAGTACAAACAATTGAATATAAGTCATAGTTTTATTCGGGAATGTCAAATAAAGCATCTACACCCACGGGATCTCCTACGCTCTCTGTGTCACTGCTGCTGGAAGATTCATCTTCGCAAACCCAGTCTGCTTCAGAGTCAGATTCGTCATAATAATTCCAAACAGTGCTTTGCTGCCCTGCATCTTCCACAATTCATTTTCAATGTGTATTGGGGTAACGATGAATTTCTTAGAAAAACAAGTGACTTATAGAAGCCTAACCAGAGTGCAGACAGACAGCCTGGTGTGGTGAGCTGTCAAGGCTGATTGATGGGCTATCAGGAAGCTCATTGCAACAATAGAAATGACAGAAAACCGCTCACTTGAAGAATGCAGACTGATATAATCGAACCTCAATACATGGTGGCAAGTCCCAACTCATAAATACAAATAATACTGCAACATTTAATTATTATAATATGTTTTATATGTATCCGTCAATTTGACCGCTCCTATTTTATTCTCAGTAATTAATTATGTAGTGCATAGACAACTGAAATACAACGTAAAATATTTACTTGCATAGCCTGCTGTATGTACTGTACTGTACTTTTTTCATTTACACAACTAAAATATACATAGACTCAAACAAAAGTTTTCTGCTATATTCTTACATTTAAGCACTATAGGGAAGCATGGTTCGGGTACAGACAAGTACAAACATGGTAAACTGGAGAATTACCATGCTAATTTACCATGACAAACATCCATATATAGAAACAAGCTTAGTTGTATTTACGCTTTCTGTTTTTGGGGATCCTTTTCTTTTAGATTTACGTTTTGGTTTGTTTTCGCTGTGCTCAGGGTCTGCTCAACGTTTAACACATCGCATTCAGTTTGTCCTGTTTTTTTTTTTTGTAATCCTCCTAAGGTCATGCCATTTTTTTAATATCAAGTGTCTGTCACTTACAGTGTCCAAGTTAATTAATTTTGTTAGTTATTTCTTTCCATGTTTAGTTTTTAAATGTTTTTTGGCCCTGTTAAATACAGTATTTCCAGATTTTTTTTTCCATTTCACGAACTAACAGGTCAATTTAGTCTTTGTGGAAATTTGTTTTTGGCCGGTGCCATAGTTTCATCAAGGTCGAAGTCTGCAGAAGCCGTAGCTCCGATCCTATTATATTTGCCTACTACTTCTTTCTGTTCAGTATACCACTCATTTATCTTTGCCAGAAGGAAGGTCTAAATCTTGACTTTTGGCATTGCAAATCTATTTATGATGCGATGCAAATTCAGATCTCTCCTGTATAATGAGCAGTAATTAATGCTGTTCATAAACGTGTGGTGATATTACGGTAGTTGTTCAGGAAAAAGAGCTGTTTAGTACATCGCGCAGAAAAATTCTACGAAGGGCGGAGATATGAATTTTCAGTATTTATGAACACCTAATATTAGTACACAGAGCCCATATTGTCTCAATTGTAGAGTAAATTACTCAATGACCCAAAACTTTATCAGGAACGCTGGTATTCAGCATTAAATACATAATAAAATACAATGCATATCACAGGTATACATTACAAATGAGTTTTAAAAGCTCTCTATGTTTGAGTCCGTTCACACTACTGTGCTGGCCCAGGGCCGCCGCATATTTAGGTCTGCAACCCCATTCACATTTGTGGTTTAAGGCGCCTTTGCACATTCACATATGTGACTGAAAAGGTAGGCCTAAAATGTGGTGAATTGCTTGTTTTTTTATGCAACAATAGCCTCTACTCAGAATGGAAGCACTACCGGGATATACAGTAATCCTTGATTTGCAGCAGATGTTTCTTATTAATATATATTTATTTTTTCAATGGTGCAAAGTACCAAATTTATGGTATATATTTTCAAAAAAACATATATATTATTGACTATTTTGACTTCATGTTGTGGTGTGTAACGGGGTGACGGTCCAAACTTAACCCCACCCACAATCACATTATTCTCTCAAGAACACAGAGGTATTTAGAACGCAGGAAACAGCAACTTGCTAGTGTTCACAGGTATAAATAAGTATTTTCGTAATGGATAATTCACTCAGATTACAAATGACTAACAGGTTGTACATACAATGTATGACATTCCCAAGACAAGCTCACGACTGACCACCTAATACTACTGCTCCCTCCTAAGGAAAGACATGGCATTAAATAATCCCAAGCCACGCCTACTCCTAATAGGATTAATTATTCAATAACCGGTTACACCTGGAATCATTTTATACAAAAATAAACTCTATTATTTAACAACATTTACAATAAACATTCATATATTTTACATTACACATGTTTCTTCTCATTTATACGTATTTGTTTAACTTGCATGAATACCATCTTTGTTTACAAATGCGAACGTTAAACTATTCTATTGTTTACTCGTTATTATTATCATTCTCATTATTATTCTCCAGTCCCTAACCATTACCAGTAAAGACTGAACATTAGCATTACCCCTTCTCTTGGAAGATTACCACACATACATGTATGGCTGTAACAAAACCCTCGTCCCACATGTATAGGTATGGTAACTTCATTAAGTACAGCAATACACCGTCATTTATCAAATACACTTTGCTCAACAACATGCACGAGACATAATAAACTACTGCGCTATCGCCAGTAGAATAATATTAACAATAATAATCACAATAACAGGCATTGAAATATTACAGTGAGGGTCTCAGCCTCACATGGTGCATCAATGATCTTAATATTTGTGGATTGGAACAGTATTTTATGTGTGTGTAAAAGCAAGCAGCTAAAAGAAATGATCGTCATTTTAATGTAAAGACGCTCACTGCTGTAGCTGTGTATATCATTGCAAAATAAACAATGGTGGCTGAATATGCCAAGTCACCAGCATTATTGATCATTATTGAGACCCACAATCCTGCAGTTTTTTATATTTATCGCTTAGTTACTAAATAACAGGAAGAAAAAGTAATTGTGACAAATTAAGCTTAATTATGAATCCACTGCAGCTTGTATATTATGTGAAAGAAACAACCTGAACGTTAACCTGCTAGATTTTTTTTTATTTAATATTTTTATAATTAAAGTTGTATGATGTAGACATAATTACCATTCAATATTGATCCACTGTCATCTTGGCTACCTTTTACACACATGGGAGTATGGGAGTACTGAGCAACGTAACCAAATTAGTCATGTGATACGAAAAGGGCGGCCCTAAATCTCCTTTCCGTTCATATATATGTAAAGGCCGGCCCTAGTCCTAGATTGCAGCCCCTGGGCTGCATCAAAATGGTGGCCTAAATCTAGGTTGGCCCTGGGCTGCCTTTTCTTTTTTTGGAGCGTTCACAAACGAGAAAAATGCAACCCTGAGGTGGCCCTGGGCCGCCTTAAATCGCAAGTGTGAATGGGGTCTATGTCTTAATTAATTTAGGATTAAATAACCTAAACATAATTATAAGGTTCATATTGTTGGAGTTTTTCCACTGTTTCTATTATAGCAGCATGCTGCTTTGGCTGGATTTGTTTAAACTAAAGAGAAATAATAAAGAACTGTTCTTGATTGGTGTTTAAATATATCTTACTACAAAACAAATAAACAAAAATGTTTTATTTATTTAAACAGGCAATGCTGTTGCTATGAGGTTGCTATGCAACGGGTTTCAGCAAAGTGAAACCTTTCAACCAATATTATAATTTATGTGCATCTAATTATTACAACTACAAATTCATGCCTTCAAAGATCAGTGGTAAAGTTTAGATAATTGACTGTGCTCTTAACAACCATCATAAGGGCAAACTGTATGCAATGTGATTAAAAAAGATATATTATTCAACTTGTTTTTACCATAAAGAACACTGGATATAATATGTTACGTAATACGAAATGTCTGTGGTCCTGTGTATGTCCTCAAAATGGGTGATCTTAAGGGATTGAGTGAGCATTCAAGTCAGATACTAGACACATGTCAAGGAACCTTAGGTGTCATGTGCATTGTTGTGATGTGCACGAGTTTATGACAGCTGAAACATGAGTAATCCAGTTCACTTTTACCACAGGCCCTGGTATGCCTGACAAGCTGAAGCACTGATACAATGAGCCATTGATAGTCTCAAGAATATGGAAGCACCATGTCTGGAATGTCTTGTACAGCACGTGTCCTAATTAGAACATTGAAAGACATTTTATCAGAACATGTTACTTTTAGTGTTACAGTAGCTTGGAATTAATAATTAATGATTGAGTTTTTATAGTTAAGGGGCACCAGCATGGTCCAGGATGTCAGATCTTGTAGCAAATATATGATACATATTCATTATCTACAATCGCTACTGTAAAAAAAAATATTAAAAAAAAAAAATATATATATATATATATATATATATATATATATATATATATATATATATATATATATATAGCTCAAAGAACTATATATATATATAGTTTTAATGTTACTTGATTATTTAATAAATTAGTACTTGATAGGTAGTGATGAAAAGTGGCACCATTGGAGACTGAAGTCATCTCTGTTATTCCATAGTGCAGAAGTGGCACTGTGAAGCCAACTTTAAATGGCCTACCTTCTTGGTGTGTGTGTGTTTATGAGGAAGCAGTTCATTCTCCATACCCACTGCAACATGCTGTAATTGTATTATGGTAAAGTAATAAATAGAAGAGGAAGAAAAAAAAAGTCCAAATTCATTTTGGCTTTCCTTTTATAGTACGCATATGGAACAGTCATACAACCATAACTGTTTTATTAATAGAACTTATCATGCAATATGTTGTAAGATTTCAGTTACTGGTAGACTGGGTTGATGTAGCAAGGGACACTCTATATGGACTTTGAGACGGGACATTAAACACTGTGTACTTGTGCTGTAAATTGCAGATGGAGTTTGGCATACATTAGATTCGTTTTCAGTTTGCTGTTTTAATCAACATAAGAATGAAAGAATGGGTTCAATTAGAGGGTTGCCTGTTGTCTTTGGAGCATTAGCAAAATATTTCCACACATGCAATTGAGTTTTATTCTATATTTAGTTTATAGTACAGTAGCATACAGTATATATTTCAATATTGAAAACAGATGTGATTCTGAGAGTTGGTAGAGTTGGTTCCTTCATACTTATAAAGAGCCTATTCAATTTGTAACTTAATTTAACTTTTTCAGTGGCCTTGCATATAAAAGGGTCATGGAAGGGCATTTCCTTAGAAAATAAAAATAAAAAAAAAACTTGAAAGGGGGTCTGTGCTGGAGGAGTAGTTGTAGTTGCCTATATTTTAGTATATAGCACAGACACAAGCTGGCTGAAAGTACAAATGAATGCTTGTTTTTGTAGATAAGTAAGTACGTGCACATGGATTGCAACATGTGGAGATGTGTCAAGCCTATGATGGTGAGTAGCTGAACCTTATCTTTATAATTTAAATTGTACAACTTTTCATTTTTATGAATTTCGATCAGTAAGCCATTTCAGAAAGAAAGAATTTTAACAATCCCTAAATTATACAGTCACTCATTAAGAAAGCATTGAAAAATGAAAATGGAAAAAGTGCAACAATGTTGAGACACGTGGGCATGGCATTAGAGCATGTTTTAAATACAGCAATGAAGACAGATTTGATTAAAATAGTGTGGCAGCTTGAAAGCAGCAGGTCAAAGTTTTCACAGATTTATTTATAAGATGACTGAACATTGTTCTTCCCAAGGTGACTTAAAGAGCACAACTGGACTTTAATGAGTACAATTCCAGCTAAGAAAATGAAAGAAAAAAAAGTCTTGATGGAATGCACAGTCCAACCAAGTTGGGGCCCTTGACAGGGGAACTTGCTGCTAATTGCAATTTCTGTATGGTATTTAAGTTTAAGCTTAAAGACAGCTGTTAATTCACATATAAGAAATCATCTTAATTTTGTATATTGCGTAACAGATTGTTGAGGTAATAATAATGAAGAACATACGGAAAGTGAAGAATTATATATTTTAGGGCAGCCATAACTCATTTGTTTTTGGCAAAATGAATTTTGTGATTTTGTTTTATTAGGATATATCTTAATAACAAACTCTAGCATCCTTCCAATATTATTATTGCTGTATATTTAACATCAGACAATTAATCTGAACTATCCCATGCATTGTCTAACCTGTGATGAGTTGGAAGTCTGCTTTCCAGTCAGGAATTCTTTGTTTTTGAATCATGGAACTTAAGTAGTCTGAAGCTTACCACTTTAACCACAAACTGCTGACATTGTTTTAAAAAAACATTCATTAAAAATAGAACTTAGGTTTAAGAATTTAATATGGCTGGAGAGTTGTGTATTGTTCTATGAGTACTTGGCCTGGGCTTGCTCTGCTTATGGTACTTCATCTATAGTAATACAGTGATTAAAACTGAGGTACTGTAACATTGTAAGACATGTAACATTGTAACATTTCTGGTTTTCCCAGCAGGTTAGGGGCACACATGTGCCACTAACCCCTCCAGCTCATTCTCAGCATCTGTATAGGACCATGATCTATTGTGTGTTAAGTGTCTTGCTACTAAGTATACCAAGTTAAAAATAATAATAATTAAAATAAAATTTAAAAAAAAAAACTAAAATCATTTAGTTTCAATTTAAAATAATCTTTTATTCGCATTATATACCAATGTGTGCAACGCAGCATCGTGATTTATTTTGTGTTACCAGTAGGCTAAAGTACAAAAAAAGTGCGTCAGGTATTGTAACAGGGTGAGGTGCCCTGTAAAATGTATTTATTTTTAGAACGGGGTTTCCCCCTCCGCCCCTGTGCAGATTATTGTTTTGTGTTTGTTTATTATGATTTATTATATTTATGATGGCGAGGTGCCGTGTGTTCTGTTATTATTTCTGTATTTAGTTATTGTAAATATGACGACGAAACGCCGTGGGTTTTGTTATTGTTTTGTTTATGTATTTAGGACGGCGTAGCCGATTTGTTTTGTTTAGTAGCGTGGATAAGTAGTCCCATCCACAGTAATTTAATAAACTCGTGCAGATTGTGGCCGAGGGGTAATAGACTAATTACTAGCCAGTTAAACCCCTATGCCACGCTATAAAAGCCTGCAGCTCTCTGCATTCGGGGTGGGTGTACGAGAGAGAGAGAGAGAGAGAGAGAGAGAGAGAGAGAGAGAGAGAGAGAGAGAGAGAACTTAAAAAGAAAACATACAGGAACAGTGAAGGCTATTGCCCAGCCTGACCTGTGTGAATTTTGTGTTCGTGACTTGTTTTTGTTTAACTGTTTTATTTCGCTCTGTGAGCAAGTTTCTTTTTGTTAAAACCTTTTATTTTATTTTTGCTTAATAAAAACGGCGCCGCCATGTCTTTCATTTACTTTGATCTGCAGTATTTGGTGTCAGTTTTTAGTTCCTGCTCCTGCCGTGATGTCACTGCCCAGCAATCCTGTCACACGTGGTGTCCAGCGTGGGATCACCAGCGCCTCCTGGACTCAGGCAGAAGAGGGTACTGCAGTTTTTTATTTTCGTTTTTTTTTCCATTACATGTGAATGGATTGCTGGGCGGTGAAACAGTTAAACAAAAACAAGTCACAAACACAAAATTCACACAGGTCAGGCTGGGCAATAGCCTTCACTGTTCCTGTATGTTTTCTTTTTAAGTTTTTTTTTTTTCTCTCTCTCTCTCTCTCTCTCTTTCCTCGCTCTCTACGCTCCTCTCGTACACCCACCCCGAATGCAGAGAGCTGCAGGCTTTTATAGCGTGGCATAGGGGTTTAACTGGCTAGTAATTAGTCTATTACCCCTCGGCCACAATCTGCATGAGTTTATTAAATTACTGTGGATGGGACTACTTATCCACGCTACTAAACAAAACAAATCGGCTACGGTGTCCTAAATACATAAACAAAACAATAACAAAACCCGCAGCGTTTCGTCGTCATATTTACAATAACTAAATACAGAAATAATAACAGAACACACGGCACCTCGCCGTCATAAATATAATAAATCATAATAAACAAACACAAAACAATAATCTGCACAGGGGCGGAGGGGGAAACCCTGTTCTAAAAATAAATACATTTTACAGGGCACCTCGCCCTGTTACAGGTATTCATTTGATTTTACTACTGTACTGTATACTGTATAGGCCTACTATACAGATTTATATTTTTACACAATGTATTGTGTAGCCTACCCAAAACACATCAGTGTTATTTATGCGCAACGATTTATATTTAAAATACATTGAGAACTATAAATGTATGTGTGTGTGATTTTATTGTATTGTTTTTAAACCCTACACCTCCTTATGTCCTACAAACATGTCCGCTATAGCGAGGGGCTACTGTATGATTATGAAAAGCTTTGGGGGTGAAGGTTGGGGCCCCACTATAGAATCTGATGGGATTAAACTGCCTTTCATTTTTGATATATATAACAGTACTAAAATAGGTAAAATGAAGACGGAATAGAATGCATTGTACAGATGACGTTTACATTTAACAAAAACAATGTTATTTTGATTCTTGCACCCTTGCATGTATAGACGTTATCCTTCGGGCACTCTCTGCTGCAGCAAACCACAACTCAACAGCTGCTATTTTATTTCAAAAAATGTCACACAACTCTCGCTAGAAATCTCGCTAAGATGACGTAAATAATATTTAAATGAGTATATTGCGGCTCTCTTCATTAACATATGTTTTCTTAGTACATACAACAAAATGTGCACTTTGCGAATTGTCGTAACCAAAATGCAAATTGCGGTATGTTTGCGCTGCGACTGGCCCATCTTAGTACATCTACCCCTTAATCTTTATTTGTTTAAGATGTAAAAGTGAAATATAAATACCAAAACAAGTCTACTTTTTTATGGAGAATGTGCATGATTTACAGTTTACACATTTCCAGCTGGTTTCACAGAACCTGAAAAACACCAGTCTTGAACTACCTTACCTAAAGCCGGGCTTAAGGCCTTCACACACTAGACGCGACAGTTGGAAATTTGTGGTGCGTGTGGGTGATGCTGTCAGACCAGGAAATGAAACAATAACAATGGTTGTGCGGGCAAAACGGCGCTGCTGCACTCGTATTTAATAATTAACAAAATAAACTGTTTAAACAAAAGAACACACAAAACAAAGCAAATGGCATTCTGGGCAAAGTAAAACAAACACTAACAATTCTAAACAAGTATATTTTAGATATAGCAATTGTTTCTCTATTAATTTAGACTCATGTCTCACCTCTGACACTCTCTCCTGGAGTGCAGAAAGCCATCTCCCGATTTAGCAACAACTAATCAATGAATTAATTCGGGAGATGGTCACCTTCTGCACATGGTTTTTAAATAAATAAAAAAAACACAAATGCACGGCTTTTCGCTGTCATCTTAAATAATAAATAATCATGTCGGACGGCTTTCGTTCATCTGGACATAAACACAATATATTTATATAATAATAATAGTAGTCGTAGTCGTAGTAGTAGTAATAATAATAATAATAATAATAATAATAATAATAATAATAATAATAATAATAAATTAATACCTACATAAATAATAAAATACACACTGAATCCGACGTCTCTGAGAAACCGGGTTGTAGAGTGTGCCACAAATCCTCGACAACCCACTTCCACTGGGTAAACCCGGACTCTCCATCCTCGCTGTTCCGCTTCAGTGGCTAGTTGAGCATACCGCAGTTTCTTCCTCTCATACGCCTCATCTACAGCATCCTCCCATGGCACTGTTAACTCTACCAAGTGAACAAGGCGTGCTGATCCAGACCACAAGACAATATCTGGTCGAAGGTTAGTGGTGGCAATCTCAGGTGGAAAAATAAGCCGTTGAACCAACTTGAGTCGAGGTGCACCCAAAATAATAAAATCTAATCTGTTCAAAAAGCGCAACACTCGCTTGTAGTACAAAATATTTATTAGATTAAAAGATTGGCGTGGCCGTCAAGCAGATCCCTCCTCATAATAAGGGTTTGAAAGGGATATCGAATACGAGTGACTGTAGAAATTGATTCCATGAGAGCACACACTACCACACACAGTATCTGCTTCGGCGTTAACAAGTTATAACAATTATTTACTTACCAGTTCCAAAAGCAGTTCCAAAGCAAATTCCCTCCATCTTCGTTCCTTCAATGAGCGATCATGATAGGAAATGTCACTTATGTCAAAGAGACACTGGCGTTCCTGCCACATCTCCACCATCCTTTCCTCAATTACGAGGCTCCACACATTGCGGAGCACAACCTTTCTCTTCGTCACCGTTGTTGCTAGCTTGTCCTATTGGCTACTGGCAGCATTCGTCAAGAAATCGGCCTGTAGCCCCTCAACATTTCACGAATTGCTTTGTCGGGGACTAAAGTTTTCTGACACGTTAGAAATTTGTTGGGATGCCGTAAGAGCGTCGGGAGATCGCAGAAGTCATTAACAGGGCATCATAGACCCTCTCACACTTATCGACCATTTTGTCCCCGACAACCTCATTTTGTCCCAGATTTTAAGAAATTAGTCACCGACTCCTCAGCTCGTCAGCGATCAGCAAAAATCGTGCAGTGTAATCCCGGCATGAGTTAACACTGAGCAGTCTTAAATCAGGGTCCATGACACCAGTGGTTAACTCACTATTTCTGTATGTTACGGAGTTGCACTTTTTTTTAACTTTATACTTCATAGATGTAAATGTAAGCTGCATTTGCAAATACTGTTTTATGTCTCATTCATCTGAAGTACTGTAACTTCAACCTCATACTGTTTCCCAGTGGTTCAATGTGAAATACCTGGAAAATAACTCCACTAAAATGTCTTTGGGGCTGCCCAAATGTGTGTGCTCTGCATATGTAATGTCTTAAAGTGAGTCTACAAGTAAAATGCTACATGTATTTGTACCACTATATCAGCATGCAAGCTGCAAAAGAAACAAAGTTAAGGTATTAAGAATAATCATTACCACTGTTACTGCTTATGTCCTAAATGTAAATATACTTTACTTTATTACAGCCTGAAGGATTAGCTTCAAGTTCCCACACTTTCAAGACCAAGACATTCAAGAAGCCCAAAACCTGTGCTACCTGCAAACAGGTGATCAACAAAGACGGAGTTTCATGCAGAGGTAAGTGAATGCAAATGCTATGCAATTAACTTTTAAGGTGCATATACTTTGTATAGTAGAATATCATATACCATAAAGAGAGAATACTTGTGACTAGTGCTTCAAAAATGATGTCCAATTTAATCTTCCTAGTTGCTACCCTTTTCTAAGAAATGAATCTGATTCCTGAGTCCAGTGGAGTGCATTAGTGGGTTGAACATTTATTTAGAAAAATCTTATTAACCTTATGAGAACATGACTGAGCCAGAGGCATCTGGTGCAGAACTATTGTTAATTGCTGGCATTATTAAATTGATTCACGTTAACTTGCACTTGATGACACTGGGCTGGCTTTGACCACTCTGCGGACGGTACGGTTTATCTAGCCTTTCTTATGCTATTTCGTCATTTATAGTCCAATCTTTTATTGTGAGGAACTGCTTTTACTTTTAAAGCAGAACACAAATGGTGGGGTCTCTTTGTCCCTTAAAGGATGCAGTTGCAGCCGGCCCCCTGGCGACACTGGTAGCTAAATTGGCAAAAGAGAAGTCTGTATTGTGTGTGAAGTTTATTTTTTTTATAATCCAGGCTCTTCCTCTGAAACAAGTAAAGGATCAATGGTACTGTACCCCCCCCCCCCCCCTTCCCTCTTCCCACATGGTAATAATACACAGGCACACACCAGACCCAGGAATATTTATTTCTATAATCCATGCAAAACAGCACTTTAAATATATCTGTGAATAAACTCATAACAACAGCAATGCAATAGCTGCTGTTAAAGAGACAGTATACTGTAGTTGTCTGGTTTTGTAGAATTATACAGTTTGCAATCACTTGTTGTATAGGATTGTGTCAATATGTTCCAGTGGCTGGACTAGCTTCTTTAAGCGTCTGCAGTTTAGAACAATAATTAGAACATAATTAGAATACATAATTATAATAACCCTTAACTACAGGTACTCTGTTGTGGGGTACTTTATTTGTTGTACTTCATATATACTGTATATACAGTGCCTTGCATAAGTATTCACCCCCTTGGACTTTTCCACGTTTTGTAGTGTTACAACCTGGAATTAAAATGGATTTAATTAGAATTTTTTGTCACTGATCTACACAAAATAGTCCATAATGTCGAAGTGGGGAAAAAAATCTACATATTTTTCAAAATTATTTATAAATAAAAAACTGAAAAGTCTTGATTGCATAAGTATTCACCCCCTTTGCTGTGACACCCCTAAATAAGCTCTGGTGCAACCAATTGCCTTCAGAAGTCACATAATTAGTTGAATGGAGTCCACCTGTGTGCAATTAAAGTGTCACATCTCAGATTAAATACACCTGTTTCTGGAAGACCCCAGAGTTTGTTAGAGAGCATATCTAAACAAACAGCATCATGAAGACCAAGGAGCTATTAAAACAAGTCTGGGATAAAGTTCTGGAGAAGCACCAATCAGGGTTGGGTTATAAAAAAATATCCCAAACTTTGAACATCCCCCGGAGCACCGTTAAATCCATTATTAAAAAATGGAAAGAATATGGCACAACCGCGACTCTGCCTAGAGAAGGCCGTCCACCAAAACTCAGGGACCAGGTAAGGAGGGCCCTGAGAACACAATCCCCACGGTGCAGCATTGTGATGGCAGCATCATGTTATGGGGATGCTTTTCATCGGCAGGGACTGGGAAACTGGCCAGGATTGAGGGCAAGATGGATGGAGCCAAAAACAGGGAAATTCTAGAGGAAAACCTGTTTCAGTCTGCAAGAGACCTGGGACTGGGGCGGAGGTTCACCTTCCAGCAGGACAATGACCCTAAGCACACAGCCAAAGCTACACTGGACTGGTTTAAAAACAAGAACCTGAATGTCTTAGAATGGCCCAGTCAAAGCCCAGACCTCAATCCGATTGAGAATCTGTGGCAAGACTTGAAAATTGCTGTTCACCAACGGTCCCCATCCAACTTGACAGAGCTTGAGCAATTTTGCCAAGAAGAATGGGCAAAAATTGCAGGATCCAGATGTGCAAAGCTGGTAGAGACTTACCCAAAAAGACTCACAGCTGTAACTCACTACCAAGTATTGACTCAGGGGGGTGAATACTTATGAAACCAACAAATGTCTTTTTTTGCTTAATTAACTTTTGTGTCACAAAAAAAAAATATTTTGAACCTTCAAAATGTTAAGTATGTTGTGTAAATCAAATGGTAAAAATCCCAATTAAATCCATTTAAATCCAGTTTTTTAACACTACAAAATGTGGAAAAGTCCAAGGGGGTGAATACTTATGCAAGGCACTGTATATATTCACTGACTGGCACAACACTTAAACACTGCTGTTACAACTAAATTTAATTTCCTCTGCAACAAGTATTAGGCCGCCACCTGTGCCTCGCACTCAAACTATATGCAGCACAGACTCTATGTGGGCCTAGGGTCCCTAATACCTGCTGCACATGAAGGGATCAGTCAAACTAAATCTAACATTTGGAGAAATTCTATAGAAATCAGTGGTCACAGCTGCCAACTGGCATAATGTCACAGCGCATCCGCCATCTTAATAAAGGAAGGACTTGCACATTAAAATGTACATTAAATGTACCTTTAAATAAACCTCACCCATTTCTTACCTCCAGATTGGCCTGAGTAAAGACTAAAACCGTGAGGGAAAACCTCTGATCTGGCAGCACTGCAGGCCGAGCGCATTAGAAACCATTAATTGAGCTAGTTAAGCAGACATGTTTTAAACAGCACCACACCTAGTGCGGCTGATCCTTATAACACGTACTACTCTCCCAATTGGCTCTAACATTGACAACTCCGACAGAATGCAGAAGCAATACAGAGACCCCCCCGATTATTGCCATTTATAAATTAATATGATTGTTTTGTGGTTGTATATTATAATTACTCCACAGTTCTCCACACTAAATATGGATCGACAAATTAAATAGTCAATATCTTGTGTAATTTAAGGTGTCACATTATTTTTTGTCTTTGTATATCATCCGTGTTTCCTTTCATGCTCATCTGCATTGTAGATAAACTATCTACAAGAAAACCTTCATCAGAAACTGTACATATCTGGGAATGCTTTTCTGCCAAAGGCACAGGATCTGTACACATTTTTACCCAAGGGGACAGCTATGAACAAGGACTAGTACCTGAAAACACTCCCAAGACCACCTCCTCCCTATGGCTGAAAACCATTTTCCCAACGATGATTTCTACTTCCATGCTGATGGAGCCCCTTGCCATTGAGCCAAACAAGTGAAGCAATGGTTGGAAGATGACAGCATCATGCCACTTCAATTTTGGCCATGCCTGAGAGGATTAACGCAGTCTTAAAATACAATGGAATGCACTGCAAATACAAAGTACTACTATTATGGCTTGCGATATCATTTTGTAGTTTCTTTGATTTCATGATGTTAAATAAAAGATTTAAATTACATTCATATAATTTATATGTTTTAAATGATGTCTTAATCCTAGAATTCTAGGATGATGCAACACTTTAGGCCATATCTCTACATCATAGAGCGCAGTCCTTCTTCTCTAATCAAGCTAACACACACACAGCAAACTCAAACGAGACTGAGATGAGTGAGGTTGGGTAACTCAAAAAGGCTTAAGTGATGTTTCTTAAAGCGACAATGTTCAATTTCTAACATCTGCAATTATATAGAAAGTAAATAATTACAATAGAAATATCAAGTATATTTCTGTATTATTTCACAGATTCTTTTTGTGGACGAAAAGTAGACGTGGCAAGCCGAATAGCTTGTTTCCTCACACCCACAGATCCAGTCACAATTGTACACCTCTTCACTGAAATACCATTTCAGTGCCCTTCCGTTTCTTATAATCTCTGTTTTCGTTACAGTCTCTTGCACTACATGGATTAGTCAGTACATTTGAGTCAATCTGTAACTGAATCATATTATTAAAAAAAAATGACCTGATGAAAACACAGCTTGAAATGCCGACAGGGTGACCCATTTACAGAGGAGCGCTCCTAGCCTTAACACTCGCAAACTCATCAATTACAGTGTTGAAGTTCATTGATCTAGTTAAGGTCTGCTCAATGGAGAGAATAGCCAAGTTAGAGAGATGTTCTTTTCGAGCTTCCACCTGAGTCAACGACCTTTGTCAGCCAAATCTGCCACTGATGAGAAAGCTTACTGCTTCCTCTTTTCCCCCTCTCTTCTGTTGTCTGAATTCAGCTCCAGGTGGCTTCTTTGGAGGCATCTTGGTAATTTATTTATTTAGTTTTCGCTCATCATAAGGTTGTGTAGAACCTGGCTCGTGGTCGTTCAGACCATTGCTAAGGAAGTGACTCCTTCCCTTTTCTAGTGGAGAGGTGCATTGTCACGGATAGGCTCTGTGATGACGTCAGACCAGGAATTATAGGACACAGTTTTGTGAGTGAATGCACTGTTGCGCCGGTTTATTATAAATCAAAAGGTTTAACAAAACAAAACACTTCACAAAACAAAACGGCACAGTGGCCAAAACAAACAGACACAACAGAACACGGAACGAAACACGTATCATGCTGGTGTAGAACCAGCACTCGTAGCAATTCCTATAGATCTTTAGTTTCACTTTCTTTACCTCCCGACTCTCATTCCACCTCTGATCACACGAATCCCTTTATCACCTGTGATCACACTATTTATACACCTGTGGCTGGAGTCTTAATTAATCATTTAATCACTGAAATCAATCTTCAGACTATGCTAGGGGGCACTGACAGCTGACAAGAGAAAACACTGAGAACAGCAGCTGCCCTGCTTGCCCCAAGCTAGTTAAGGATCTGTGTTGTTCCACCAAGGATGATTCAATTCTACAGTTGCATGCCTTGTCTCCAACGCATGGCCAGATAGGAGATTGCTTACATGGAAGCTTATGTATATTTCATGTTCTTAAAAATGTTGTGGAATAAACCTTTT
This sequence comes from Acipenser oxyrinchus oxyrinchus, assembly GCA_030684275.1. Taxonomy (NCBI): domain Eukaryota; kingdom Metazoa; phylum Chordata; class Actinopteri; order Acipenseriformes; family Acipenseridae; genus Acipenser; species Acipenser oxyrinchus. The sequence continues at coordinate 52,443,259 of CM060250.1, forward strand.
TTTGTGAATTCGGGTGCTTCCCCTTGTATACTACTCCCATCCCAGATCAGCAGTTGGTTGTGAATGCATATCTTCTCAAGTATGAAAGTGAGATCGGTATAACCCATTACTATTCCCAGTGAGCAGATGTAAACACTGCACCTCAGTTGTCAGTATAGGGGAAATAGGCAATGGAATGTACACTGTTATCTGCTCCTCCAACCAGATTTCCCAGAAGAGGTCATGCGAAACCAGGACTCTTAAGTATTTTCTTGTTAGAATTGTTGTAGAGGTAGTGTCATAGTTTAGGAGGTTCCCTGAAACATTTGGGACAAAAATACAACAAACCATAATGCCTACTTTTTTTTTTTAAAGAAGTGGTTTCTGAAGATTTGTCACTGTAAGTTCACTTTTTGTTCAATTATGGAGAAACTAGTTAAAACAGTTAATATTGTCCAACATAACATAACCTACTGTTTGTCATTCACATTTATATGTTTGAGTGTTTGTTTGTTTGCATTGCTACAGTAGAACACCGGTTCTGTTGGTAATGTTACAATTCTTTTAATGTTATTCATGTCATTTTACCAGCAAACAGTTCAAAGTTTAAACATGCTTATTTGGTTTTTACGCTACTATTCTTTTTTTCTTTCTTCCAGTTTGCAGATTGGCCTGTCACAAGAAATGTGAAACAAAGGTAAGCAGATTCATGTTTTCTACAATGCAATTATGACCCATTTACGAGTGATAGGTATTGCTGTTTATGTAAAAGGCCCATGGTTCTAAAAATCAAACCTACAACAGCGTTAGTCTCTAGTTTATTTAAAAATGTGTTAATATTTTAATCAGGGTGCCCGCAGCCGTTCGCCGCGTTACGCACTGTGCGTACCATTGGATCTTAATATTTAAGTAATCTTGTGCGATCCATAGACGGATATTGTATTTATGAAGCAACCGGGGTTTTGCTCTGCAGTTTGTTTACGTTCTGAATGTTTCAGGGGTTACAGAAGGAAGGAGGGAATACACGGCCGTCAATCTGTCTGGGTCCACCAATCCTGGACAGGCACTCAACCGCCTGATTTTTACTTAAGGGGCAATGTTCAGCTAATGCTAATGTTTGTTGAACACTGACAGGGGCGGAGTTGAGAGGAAGGGGAGTGTTGGTGTGTGGAGAGGAGATTAAAAAAAAAAGTTGATCGATAGAGAAGTGTGAACGAATGATTATTTAGAATATATAGAGACAGTTATTTATTATTGTTTATTTAATTTGGCATGGTCTGCGACGGGCAGTGGTCTTTTTATTTTAAGCTTTTCAAATAGTACAATGAGCAAACGGAAGCAAGTGATGCCGGCTTCAAAAAGTGCTTTCTTCTGATGATCAGAGCAGGATGGGTGAATCGGATCAAAATAACAATATTACAACAAGTACCGAACCGTCTGTTTCAGGGACTTTCAGAAGTGAGATTTTCAGTACTGAAAAGACGGCAGGACCAACATTCAGTGTAAGTACTAGTAGTATATCTGAGATTGAAGATGTACAAGATATTGGCCTTGTCAGTGCAGATGTACTTAAAACGGCATCTGGCGCAATAAAATTAAGTGCTTTTGAAACCGATTTCAGCCAAAAAAGGGATGGACAGCACCATTCTGCTGTATTTTTGGAAATAAACGACGAGTCCCAGATGAATTCTTTGACGAGGCCTTGTATCCAACATTGCGATACAGTGAAGCAAAGGATGGTGTGTTTTGTGTTGCCTGTATCATATTTTCATCTGGTGACATAGTACTACGATCACGGCCTCTTGTGGACTGGAGCAACGCAAAGAAAATCATTACAAAACATCTTACAACACAAACTCATCTGAGTGCTCAGATACGTGCTGTTGAATTTTTACGTGTTTATGATAACAAGCAACAGTCCATAATTTCATCTTTGAATAAAGCCCACCAGGAATATGCAGAACGCAGTAAGTCAGCTCTGAGAGCAATTGTGGATTTAATAGCGGTTTGCGGTAAACAAAACGTTTCAATCAGGGGTCACACCGACGAGCGCAGCAACTTCAGAGCTTTTTTAGAGTACAGTGCGAAAGGAGATGAGGCACTGACAAGGCACTTGCAGCAAGCACCAGGAAACGCGAAGTACTGCAGCCACAGAGTACAAAACGAAATTATTGATCTGTGCAGAAAGCAAATATGTGATGGCATTCTACTTAAATGCAGAAGTGCTAAATTGTTCTCGTTGCTGGCAGACGAGAGTGCTGACATTAGCTGCACAGAACAAGTGTCCCTTATTCTAAGATATGTGGATCAATCACCATCAGGGCAGTTCTCTGTGCGAGAGGACTTTGTGGCTTTTATTTCAACAAGCAATACAACAGGTGAAACGCTTACCATCCTGCTTCTGAACCACCTGCAGCAGTCCAATTTGAACCCCTCCAACCTGGTCGGACAAGGCTACGATGGTGCTGGAAATATGAGTGGCAAAATACGTGGAGTGCAGGCCCGCATCAGAGAGAAATACCCCTCAGCAGCATATGTGCACTGCAGAAACCACTCACTAAACCTCGCAATTACACACTCAACGAGAATCCCTTTAGTTCGCAATACACTGAATACCGTTCAAGAGATCGTGGCTTTTGTGACTGCATCTCCAAAACGAATGCAGTGTTTTTGGATAAAAAGTGACACAAAGCAGCGTCTGCAGAAGTTTTCTGACACCCGCTGGTCTCTGGATGATGCGTGCCTCTCCACTGTCATCATGAACTATGAAAATGTGTTTGCCACCATCGATCATTTAAAACAGTTCTTTGCCTCGACTTAAAGCCCAATATCTTCTCCCCAACAAGTTGCCAATGCTGACCCAAGCAATGCGGAGTGAGATAAAGAGGAGTATGAGGCTATGACACCCAGTGTACAAGCGGCTGATGCAGAGCTTGAGCTCTGGAGGCATTGCAATACTGACAAGAGCAGCAGTGAAATATGTGAAATATTAAAGGACACAGTGATACTGTACCCTAACATCCATAACATCTTAAAAAGTACTGCTTACCATGCCTGTGTCCACTGCTTCAGCTGAATGCTCCTTCAGCTGTTTGAGGCGCTTGAAAACTTACCTGCGCAGCACCATGTCAGAGACGCTTGAAACACCGGACTAGCACTGATGAACATTCACCACGATGTAGCGATCGACAGTGAGAAAGTGTTGCAGGACTTTGATGCAAGGGGAACCCAAAGAATTCCTCTGCTCTTTCAGGATTGAGCAACGTAAAACACATTTATATTTGTATTAATATTAATATGAAAAACACATTATTATTATTATTATTATTATTATTATTATTATTATTGCACAATTTCTTTGCTACAACATGCAAGAAAATACCGTTTTATGTTTAGTTAAATGGGATGAGTAAAAATTACATTAGTGATTATAAAAGTAATTAGAAATGTATGATTTGTGGTTTCCCCTCTGGTTTAAGTATATATTTCAAATATATTTATGTATACTTTTTATTGTTGTAGTATGCTATTTGGTTTACCGTTCAATATTTTATGCGATGTCGGTGTGATTCAGTTTTGCGTACCATGTGAAATATTTCTGGGGGCGCCCCTGATATTGTAATGATTTAAATTACATGGTTATTAGATCTGCTGGTGTTTAGGGCAACTGAATCTATATTATAAAACAAAATTAATATATATATATATATATATATATATATATATATATATATATATATATATATATATATATATATATATATATTTTTTCTTATTTTTCTTATTTTTCTTTTATAATTTGCCTGGGGCTTAACATGGGAAAGTTCTCATGGAAAAGATTTTTAGAAAAATTAACCTGCAGCAGAAGCGGTAGATCACAGTTACTTAATATAAATAGGAGATGAAAGGTCATTTTATCCCACATTCCAGAGGGTACTAACTTATTCAAGTTAGAACCACATCAGGAGTAACCTTGGCAAATGCGACCAATTAAATAAACACCTGCAAATGTATTTGTATTATTTCTTTATTTTTTATGCTTTATATGATGTTAGGATAAAATCTCAGGGTTTTCTGTGCAGCTATTAAAAATAAATAAAATAAATAAAAATAAAAACTCTGTATGTATGACTACTGAAATGCTGTTTTACCCACATCTACAGCTGAGATGTCTAGTTTTTGCAGACTGTTTTCATTCTGTTTTGGCAGATTTCTTTGCAAACAGATGTTAAAAGATTAGAGTACCATTTCTGGGAGAAAAGCTGCATTTATATGAATTGAAAAGCAAGCCCTTCTTTTTGGTTTAAGTCATTTTTGTTGTCATGAAAGCATAACTTCATGTGCTATGTGGTTATGTCAGCTTATCACTCCCTAAGTGACTGTGTGCAGGTATACTCAAACTGCAAGTATTGTTGATTTGTGTGAATTTTTTTGAAGTATGGATATTTTTAAAAAATGCTTAGCTTTATTTTAGTTTATACTTGTATTTTTGATACATGGAATTGTTTATTTTTTCAGTAAGCTAGTATGCTGGTATAGCTTTGATTTTATGATTTTTGGTGCCTCGTTACATTTGCTCTCTGCTTTATTTTTACATCCTTTATAGAACATGAAGTATTTACATTATCTGTCCTTACAAAAGCAAAAAAGCATTGGTGATACTTTGTAACAACTGTAAGTCACAAAAAGACACAACTGCAGCAATACAGCATATTATTCTTTTGTATGTATCATATATCATTCTTGTGTTCAACTGGACCAACATAACTTTTTTCTGTCAAGTAGCAGACTTGCTAATTAGCAGCTAAAATATATTAAAACAGCAGGATTACTGACTGTAAATAATTTTCCATTATTAAAGGCAGTGGTTTATTGGGATTTATTACAATAAGAAGTAGAACAATATACTATACATTTCCACAGGCAATGTGATATTTTTTTTTAAATAGGTATATATATATATATATATATATATATATATATATATATATATATATATATATATATATATATATAACTACGGTCAAAAGTTTTAGAACACCTCCATTTTTCCAGTTTTTATTGAAATTTACACAGTTTAATGTCTCAATGTACTCTGAAATTGAAGCATAGAACAAATAAACAATTGGAGATAAAAAAAGAAATCATGGAATCGTTTGGTTTAACAAAATTTAATCTAAATTTTGACTCATCAAAGTAGCCACCTTTTGCAGATATAACAGCCGAACACACTCGTGGCATTCTTTCTACAATGGAAATCAAATATTGTTCGAAAGTTCTTCCCAACACTGTTGCAGAAGTTCCCACAAATGTGTTGCACTTGTAGGTTGCTTTGCTTTCACCCTTCTGTCCAGTTCATCCAAAACAGCTCGATGGGGTTTAAGTCTGGAGACTGTGCTGGCCATTCCATGATTTGAAGCCTACCGTCTTGTTCTTTTCTTCTAAGGTAGTTCTGACATAGCCTGGAGGTATGTTTTGGGTCATTATCTTGCTGTAGGATGAACCCTGACCAACTAGGGCGATACCAGAGGTATTGCATGGCGCTGCAAAATGCTGTGGTAGCCGCTTTGGTTCAGGGTGCCACTCACTCTGTGCAAGTCGCCGACTCTGGATCCAGCAAAAGAGCCCCCAGACCATCACGCTTCCTCCTCCATGTTTGACAGTTGGTGTCACACACCGAGGAACCATCCTTTCGCCTACTTCGACGGCGTACAAAAACCCTGCGTGATGAACGAAGATTTCAAATTTTGATTCATCGGTCCATAAGACCTTCTTCCAGTCTTCAGTAGTCCACTGGCAGTGCTTCATGGCCCAGGCAAGCCTCTTTTTTCTTATTTTGCCATCTTAGCAATGGCTTTCTTACCGCCACTTTCGACCTGTCAAACCTGCAGCTCGAAGTCTTCTCTTCACAGTTGAAACTGAGACTTGCTTACTTCGACCAGTGTTAAGCTGTGCTTGAAGCTGTTGTCCTGTGAGCCGCCTATCACGCAAGCTGTTGACTCTCAGAAACCTGTCTTCTGATTCTGTTGTGGCTTTGGGTCTGCCAGACCTCTTCCTGTCAGAGTTTCCTCCAGTTTCCAAGTGCCTTTTGATGGTGTAGGAAACTGTACTCACTGACACCTTGGCTTTCTTTGCAATTTCTCTAAAGGAAAGACCTACACTTTTAAAGGTTATAATGGTCTGTCTGTCTTCCTTTGTTAATTGCCTTTTTCTCGCCATTATGATAGCAATATACTACTTCCTGCAGTACAATACTGTCCAAATAATGCTTAAGAGGGTGTAGTACCACAGTCTGTTCCAACACTGCTTTTATACAGACAAAGGGTTTGTAAGTAATCAACAAAAGTTGGGACACCTGTAGGAATTGTATAACTCTGAAATGTACATTATTTTTCAGTTTTTGGTAACCTAAACTTTTTTTTTTAACCTCTGGCAGTTTACCGCTTACCTTTGTACAATTTCAGGTTATTCACTGGACTTGAACTGCTTAAATTTCAATAAAAACTGGAAAAATGGGGGTGTGCTAAAACTTTTGACCGGTAGTGTATAACAGTAACAGTAATTTTAGAGTTGTTTAAGCATTGATATATTTTATGATATGATAACCCATCACTCTTATGTGCAATGTATGTGCAATTTAGTGCTTATAGCCCCAGATAATACAGTGGCTCTCAAAATTATTCACCCCCCTTGGACTTTTCCACATTTTATTGTGTTACAACATGGGCAGCAGTGTGGAGTAGTGGTTAGGGCTCTGGACTCTTGACCGGAGGGTCGTATGTTCAATCCCAGGTTGGGGACACTGCTGCTGTACCCTTGAGCAAGGTACTTTACCTAGATTGCTCCAGTAAAAACCCAGCTGTATAAATGGGTAATTGTATGTAAAAAAAAAGAAATTAAAAAAAGTGATATCTGTATAATGTGAAATAATGTATAATGTGATATCTTGTAACAATTGTAAGTTGCCCTGGATAAGGGCGTCTGCTAAGATATAAATAATAATACAACATGGAATCAAAATGGATTTAATTAGGAGTTTTTGCCACTGATCAACACAAAAAGTCCATAATGTCAAAGTGAAAAATATAATCTACAAATTGTTCTAAATTAATTACAAATATAAAACAGAAAATAATTGATTGCATAAGTATTCACACCCTTTGCTATGACACACCTAAATAAGCTCTGGTGCAACCAATTGTCTTTAGAAATCACATAATTAGTTGAATGGAGTCCACCTGTGTGCAATTAAGGTGTTTCACATAATTGCAGGTTAAATATACCTGTCTCTGGGAGGTCCCACAGTTGGTTAGTACATTTCCTAACAAAAACTACATCATGAAGACGAAGGAACATTCAAAGCAAATCCGGAATAAGATTCTTCAAAAGCACCAATCAGGGGTAGGATATAAGAACATTTCCAAGACATTGAATATCCCCCGGAGCACAGTAAAGTCCATTATTAAGAAATGGAGAGAATGTGGGACAACTGTGAATCTGTCTAGAACAGGCCGTCCTCAAAAACGGAGTATCCGGGCGAGAAGAGCACTAGTCAGGGAGGCCACCAAGAGGCCTATGGCAACTCTAAAGGAGTTACAGTCTTCCACGGCTGAGCTGGGAGACACTGTGAATACGGCAACAATAGCCCAGGTGCTTCACAAAACTGGCCTCTTTTGCCACTGGGAGAGTGGCAAAAAGAAAGCCATTGTTGAAAAAAACTCACATCAAATCTCGGCTAGAGTTTGCCAGAAGGCATGTGGGACCAAGTGGAAGAAAATTCTATGGTCTGATGAGACCAAAATAGAGCTTTTTGGCCTCAAGCTAAGCTCTATGTTTGGCACAAGCCTAACACCGCACATCATCCTGAGAACACCACCCCTACCGTGAAGCATGGTGGTGGCAGCATCATGCTATGGGGATGCTTCTCTGCGTCAGGGCCTGGAAAGCTTGTGAAGATAGAGGGCAAAATGGATGCAGCAAAGTACAGAGAAATCCTGGAGGAAAACCTGCTGAAGTCTGCAAGAGACCTGGGACTTGGGAGAAGATTCATCTTCCAGCAGGACAATGACCCCAAACATACAGCCAAAGCCACACTGGAGTGGCTTAAAAACAAAAAGGTCAATGTCCTGGAGTGGCCCAGTCAAAGCCTGGACCTCAATCCAATTGAGAATATGTGGAAAGAGTTGAAAATTGCTGTTCACCAAAGGTTCCCATCCAACTTGATGGAGCTTGAGCAATTTTGCAAAGAAGAATGGGCAAAAATTGTAGTGTACAGATGTGCAAAGCTGGTAGAGACTTGTCCAAATAGACTAATGGCTGTAATTGCTGCCAAAGGTCCATCCATCCATTATCATTAACCGCTTACTCCGCTTACAAGGCGAGACTACACCCTGGACGGGACTCCAGTCCATCGTAGGACACCACACATACACAATTTAGAGTAGCCAATCAACCGGGACAGCATGTCTTTGGACTGTGGGAGGAAACCGGAGTACCCAGAGAAAACCCACGTAAACACGAGGAGAACATGCAAACTCCACATAGACAGTACCCTAGACCGGATTCAAACCAGGGCCCTGGCGCTGTGAGGCAGAAGCGCTAACCATTACGCCACCGTGCCACCCTGCTGCCAAAGGTTTTGTATTTGTAATTAATTTATAACAATTTGTAGATTTTATTTTTCACTTTGACATTATGGACTTTTTTTGTGTTGATCAGTGGCAAAAACTCCTAATTAAATCCATTTTGATTCCAAGTTGCAACACAATAAAATGTGGACAAATCCAAGGGGGGTGAATACTTTTGAGAGCCACTGTATATGCTGGTACACAGGGTGATATATTCAAAAATACAAATACATAAGCTAACATCACAAAGAGCTATATAAACAAATAGACCATAAATGCAATAATAAAGCAACATTGCACAATACAACATACAAAAAACAACAATGAACAAAATCTCAAAGACCCAGCAACATGTGTGTGTCATCGTTCACCCCCACCCCCCCCATTTAAAAAAATTACAAAAAATAAATAAAGAAAGATATGACTTGATAAATGTGCTTTTGTTCCACTATTGTATTAAATTAGTTGTTATAAATAGTACCACCTTGTAGCGGAGTGTCCCGCCCCTATATATATGTGCACTATTTTTATTAGCTAGAACGGGAGCCAAGAATTCCTATTTTTGAATCCCTGCTCAAACACTGGCTAATGACCCAAGTCTTTTAACCACGTCCATGTCCTATCCAGCCGACATTATCTACTGCAAATGTGACATGCATCTTAAGTGGGTTATCCTGCATAAACCCATTCAAAAACGGAAGGCTGTTTTGATTGATTAAACAACTATGCTGGGGGCTCCTAAGTGGCACATCTGGTAAAGGCAGTCCACGCGGAGTGCAGGATGTGCCTTTTAGCCTGGAAGTCGCTTGTTTGAGTCCAGGCTATTCCACTGCCGACCTTGGATGGGAATTCCCAGGGGTAGCGCACAATTGGCCGAAAGTGCCGCCCGGGAGGGGGGTTTAGGTCAGCCAGCGACCCCTGTAGTCTGGCCAGGCGCCTGTGGGCTTGCCTGTAAGCTGCCCAGAGCTGCGTTGTTCTCCGACGCTGTAGCTCTGAAGTGGCTGCACGGTGGGCCTGTAGTGTGTAAAAGAAGCGGTCGGCTGACGGCACACGCTTCGGAGGACAGCGTGTGTTCGTCGTCGCACTCCCAAGTCAGCACAGGGGTGGTAGCGGTGAGCTGAACCTAAAAATAATTGGCTATTCCAAAAAAAAAAAAAAAAAAAGAACTGGCAACATCTTCCATCACAGCTAAAACAGTAAATTTGAACTATCAGTATTAAGAAAAAGTCAATCACTATCACCTATATCCACAGTATGTACATGTAAAAGTGTAAGAGTGATATACAGTGTAAAGAGATGGGCTGGGCACCTTTGTATTGTCACAGACTGTGATACTCAATAACGTGTGCTAAATAATGCAAATCATACTATAATTGGATAATGGTTATGTACGTGTAAAATTCAACATTCGTTTAACATTCGTTTGGTCGTCTCATATATCTATAACAGAGAGAAAATGCATCCTTGGTGGAGGATATTAAAACTGCATGACTGTGGTTAACATCTAAGTTTTATGAATAGTGATTTAAAGCTTTCTCAATAGGAGTCAGTAAGCCATTCTTTTTATGTAACACATTGAGCAATTTTAATCATCACATTAAAGCAGGGGAGAAAATGATGTATGCTCTTACTTGCAGTATATCTGTTTTCATTTTTGTGGCCAGAGTGAAATCTATATGAATTACTGTTGTGGCTTGGGCATTGTGCTATGATGTAATCCTCATGGCCCAAAACCAGCCTGCTTTGTAAATGTTCTCTAGCTATTTACAGGGGGTATTAGGTTGCTATGGACTGTACCAAATAAATCAAGATGCAGAGGTATAAAACAGTTTAATGGATGACAGAGTACAGACAGCAACATAATTAATTCTAGGATTAAATGGCATGTCTTATGAAGATTTTTTTTTCTCTCATTTGAATTTGCTTTTACTACAGATTGTATTTTATAACTGCTCTTATCTGTAGTATGAAACTTTGTAATGTGATACTTTGTAACAACTGTAAGTCACCCAGGATAAGGACATCTGCTAAGAAATAAATAAGATAGACTGAAAGAGCTGAACCTATATTGCCTAGAAAGGAGAGTCAGAGGTGACTTAATTGAAGTATTTCAAATTGTCAATTAGACTTACTGAAGCTCAGTACATGGAAAGCACCTAAATACAATAGTCAAAAACCAATTGTACATGCCTACAAATTTCCCGAATACTAGTTAATTTTGGCTATATATGTCTGATTTAGCATGGTAAGTTATCTGTGCTTTTAGGCTATACTACTATATATATATATATATATATATATATATATATATATATATATATATATATATATTTTTTCCTTCATATAAAATATATGCATCTTGCCTTTTTTAATTCAACACCGCGCTTTACTTGGAACTTGACACTTATTACCGGTACCAAAGGGATAAAAAACTATTAAAAAGACTTGTGGATAACTCGACACTGTCGTTTCACATGACAACTCTGACTGGAAATAGATCATTCATTCATTCATTCATTCGCAACTACCAAGAGCAGTGTCAGTTTATAATAAGTGAGAAGTGAAAAATTAGTTATCGTTCAATCTTAAATTTTACGCATACCTTCGGGTAGGTGTAAGCTGTTCGTAGAATCATATTCCAAGATGGCACGGCAACTGTTACTATGTGAACTTCTGTTTGAAGATGATTTGTTGCATTGAATTGACAACAGAACTGGCAGAAGGCACAGGTGTCGTTGTTCATCCATCAACAGTCCAAAGCACCTTTGAGTATTGTTCCATAGTCCAATTTCTGTGTTCTTGTGCATATTTTAGCCTTTTAGTCTTGTTCCCCTTTCTTAACGGAAGTATTCTTACTGCAACACATCCTTTAAGTCCTGATTTCAAGAGTGACCTTCGTACTGTTGATTTGATGGCCAACGACACCTGTGCCTTCTTCCAGTTCTGTTGTCAATTCAATGCTTGTCTTCTTTCTATTCCTTAAGGATATTATCTTCAAGTATTGCTCATCCTTGATAGACAGCTTTCTGGGTCTTCCAGTCTTGGGTTTGTCAATTACAGATGGTGTTTCTCTGTACTTGTTGATTATGCTTCAGATACCACACCTTGAAAATCGAGTTTTGCAAGCTATTTCACTCAGTTTTTTTTTTCTTCTTTATGCAAGTCAAGGTTGTTATAATAGTAGAAAACACTAGTGGAGGCTTTGAGTAAATTGTTGATGCTCATAATGCATCAGAGTAGAAAAATGCAACATGTCTAAGACTTTTGCACAGCAGTTTATATATATACTGTATAACAAACACGCCATTTATTGGTTAAAATATTTATTTATTTTCAGACACATTTTTACAGACATTATAACATTAAGAAGCAATACAATCAAAAAGAAAACTAAACAAGATCTTTGTTGCTGGGTAAAACAACTAACTATAAACTGCTCAACTATAACAATAAATTAAAAAAAACACCTTAAAATCCTCTTCCGCATGTTGTCTGGCATCAGCGCGCTGCTGTCTCCCACCATTCCTGTCCTTGGAGTACCGAAGCCAGTTCATCACGGAGAATTTTATTTCTTCTTCTGTAGCTGTTTTCAAAACTGTATTTTTACATACTGCTTCTGATAAAGAATGCACAAGAATGTCTGTAAAATGCTGATCTACGATTTGTCCAGTTTGATTGTAATTTTGAATGACTCATTATAGCAGTCTTTTTAAGACAAATGCATAGTGCATAGTACTACTTAAATAAAAAAGCTAATAAAAAACACACTTTTCAACTGACACGTGTGCTGCAAACTCAGATATCTGTAAAATAAGATGAGAACCTGGTTACTATTATTTTATTTGTTTATAAATGTTATATACCATTAGAAAAATACAATGTGTTATGTATAGCATAAAAAAGACAAAAAAACATAATAGTTACAAAAATGAATTAATTATATAGTTGGCTACAATAAGTTGTATAAAACTGCTAGTTCATGTAGAAAGTATTTGATTTTGTGCCTCTTCATAATTTTATTGTAATAAAAATGTTCAACTTTAAACCTAATTTCTGAAGTTTGAATGTTCAGTGCCAAATGTAATCAGTGTTCAATCTACATTTACTTTTATTATTGGTTTTCTCTCAGCTTGGTGGTCTAGAATAACAGTGTTTTCATGTGCTTTGATCCGGTTAAGTCTCTTGACCTTAGACTTCCTTGTGTGTTGTTGTGTAATCCCTTATTTTCAGTGGTGTAGTGCTATATTTATAAGTGAGGTGTCACTATTATCTACCCCCTGTTGTTCCAGACCAGGCACGCTATATTCAAACTTTTTCATCATTTATCTCTCAAGGGTTTCTTACGGTTATTGTATTCTTTGCTTATTTGTATGGGTTATACACATGTATATCTCCATATATTAATAGGAGCAAAACAGTTCAATATTCTACACGTGAAGTAGGGAAGCAATGCTCTCCCTGCCCAAGAGAAGTGGGGGGTGGCGCTTCCCCGCGACCCCCAGCACTACACCCCTGCTTATTTTACTATATAAGTCATTGCATTATTTTGTTGTTTTACAACTCCATGCTGGGTAACTGCACCATAACTTTTTTTTTTTTTTAATAATAACAGCACTTTAACAACTTGCAGTGTCATGTGTCCGCCTGTGAATATATATATATATATATATATATATATATATATATATATATATATATATATATATATATATATATATATATAGATAGATAGATATGTGCAACATATCGAAACGTTGGCAGCTGGCTCTTTGAGCTAATATATATATATATATATATATATATATATATATATATATATATATATATATATATATATATATATATATATATACATATATACATATATATATATATATATATACAGTATATATATATATATATATATATATATATATATATAACACGGTTTCAGTGAGTCTTAGTTGAGATCAGCTTTTTTTTTTTTTTTTGTTATTAACTTTTTAATTTTTTTTTACCTTTTGTAAACCATACATTTGAACTTATGACTGTAAAAGGATATTTCCACATAGGAAGGTAGTTAATGAGATGATTCTATTAGGAACCAAACATCTGCGTTCACCACTAGACCAGATTGTTAACCACAAAGCAGAACACTTGCTAAACTTGTATAGCTCTTAAATATACATTTCTAAACCTGATTCAAAAGAATAACACAACTCCTGTAGCGCTACACTAAGTGAGTCTTCATCCCAACAAATTGCAGATGAATCTGGTCTGAAAAGGTTACAGGTTGAACTTTGTGATTAAAAGAATAAAGCCTACTGTTTTATATTCTGTCCTAAACCAGCAAACTGTTGTGACATAAATTTATATATTAAATAAACAGGAAAAAAGAAATGTGTTAATCAGAATATTCTGCCTTTTATTGCAACTGTGGTACCATTCAGTCGAGTGAAAATAGTAAAGGGGTACTTCAGCTGAAAACTCCAGACAGAAGGGGTACAGTTTGAACCCCTGCTCTACGCCACCGTTTTATTGTAACACATAGTCTTTTATTTAACTCACTGTCATACATAATGACACTCAAATCTTTAGCACGACTGACAGTAGTTCTGCAAAGCAGCCAACAAGGATGTGTTTTGGGGTCTGTTAAGCACCAGCTGTTCTTTTAAAAGGGTCTCTTTGCTTAATCAGTTGTTATGGAAGCAAAACATTAAAGCTAGAAATACATATGAAATAATGAGAATTAGTATCTGAATAAGTTTTTCTTCTTTCAACCAAAGAAGTGGTTAGGATTCTGTTTGTTTAATGTTTAGATTGTTTGTTTGTTTTTTTCCAAAGGCTGTTTTGCAGAAGATCTGCTCCACACTTTCTATTGTGGTTTGGACGAAGGTCAAATCTCTAACCTGACTTGGTGTAAACAATGTAGTTGGAAGGGAGACAGCCTGTCATGGTATAGGAGGGTTTACAAATGACAGGCCTGCATCCTTGAGGTGTTGACTGGCATATTGAAAGGAAAATAAAAAAGCCTATTTTCACAGCTGATTGAGATTGATCTCCTCTTAGTGTTTGTATTTTCTCTGTACACAAGCCTCCTCTCAATATATACTGTGTGCAAAAAGTAAAGGTGTGGTTTTATGTTTGTTATTTTTGCCATTATTGCTACAAAGCTTATGTTTTTTAATGTTTCTATTTTTATTGCTGATGTAATAATCAGATACAACTGTTAGGATTTTAATTAGATTGGAGTTTTTGTTGTACTGCAGCCCCAATAAAAGTGATTTGATAAGCGTGTGATTCTTTTTTGGGTTGCTATGACTTTAGAGTAACCTTATTTTTTGGGAAAAATTCAGTTTTCTACTAAGAATAAGATGTTAAACAAACCTTAAGGAAACAGGTGGTAGCATTAAGATGCACTTTTTGCTGGTGAACAGCAGAGGGCCCTAGTTCTTTGTTCTGGTAGAAATGACACTGTTTTCACAAAGTTAGTATGTGTTTTGTATGCAACATGTAAAAAATAATCAAATTACAATTCCCTAAACTGTATGTGTGTTTCTTAGTTAGGGCAGAAGGAGGTAAATCAATTTCCTATCAGTTAGAAAAGGTTCCGGGGAAAAGGTGTATTTGCTCATGCTCAGTATCACATAAACAATTTAATCAGGAAATTGGAGCACTGCATGCTAGTTAATAATTTACATAACAAGGCTTTTCCCGCTTAGTATAATCAAGCTATTTTTTTCCACAAAAAGTATTTTCAAGAACCTTTTAATATACTTTCTTAACGATAACCTATGGCATTCTAACATGCTTTTGTTTTGTTTCAGGTGGTAACTCCCTGTTTGCCACCGGTCAACTATGAACTGGTAAGCTCGCTTTTTGTCTCTTTATGCATGTGCTTTGTTAGAAGTCATTGTGACTGAATCTGTTCTCTTCAGGTCAGCCACATAATGGGTATTTGTTTTGTGTAACAAGAAATTATATATAATAATATATTGCACTTACTGAAAAAGTGGACAATGCATTTTTGCAGGAGTTTCTGGGCTGAAGGGCAGTGACCTTTAATAATGAAGTGCTACATACATATTGGAATGGTTTAAAGTAGATACATTGTTAAAGTTGTATTAATAACATGCCCAGCTGAAGCATATTTTGTGGTTAATTTGCCTTCAAATTTTTGCTTCGGCAGCAGGAATTAGAACTACAATTTCTCATTTACAGATTCCTCAAGTTATAATAGGCCAGTGTTTCGAATATGCAAAGATGTGAAAATCTATGCTGATGATTTATAAGAATGGCTATTGAAAAATGGATCCTCTATCAGAATTGGTCTCAGAATGAAGACGAAACTTCTTTCTTATAAGAAGAGGATTGCGCTGGATAGTGGCGGACTGTAGGAATGAAATAGTTTTACAGATGCATATGTCAGCGTGTATATATATCAGCTAGGGGGCTGAAAAATACATATGGAGAACCTCTATTAAAAATCTGTCTCTAGGGAATTTACGAATGAATACTACTCCTAAGCATAAGAAGCTTTAACTGGGTGATGCTGAGGAAGACTATGCAAAGCTAACCAAGTATCTTTTTTTTCTGAAACGGCTACTACCTAGTGATTTACTTCCCATGGCATAACTCAAATTACATTGCAAAGACTTCCAGTTGTTACTGTTTTGTACAATGTAGAAATGCCCTTTTGTGTTAGACTTGTACCCAGTTTTGTTTTAAACAAATCCCAAACTGATTTAGAAAAATAATTAAATCAAAAGATGTCTAACAGCAGGTACTGCTTATCTCCATGCTTAATATGTTGTAAAATACCCACAGGGACATTTCTGTTCGGAAATCATCTGAAATCAATTAAATGAAAACTATTTTGAGTTCTAAGATTAGTGGACATTCAACTTGTGGTAGCAGGGTTTTGTTTTCTGTTTAATTTAAAATTTACTTCTTAACGCTATGCAAACCCTATGTGTAGGTATCTTTTATATATCATACATAAACAATACAATTGCATAAAGATGATGTGTCAGTAGTAAAGTACAGTATTTGAAAATTAAACAAAATGAAAGTTATGTGTTACTGTTATGTAACCTGGCAATAAAGATTAACCTATGAACTACTGCGGCAAGTAATCCCTAAGAAATGTTGGATTACTTGCAGCGGCGTTAAGAAGAAAAGTACACATGACACACTTTAAAGCTTTTAAGTAGACCTTTGATTGGTTGCAAACAAGAAAAGTTATTCCCACAATCTGGGACATGCACTGCTATACATTGATCAACTCATAAATAAAGGATGGTTTTGAGAAGAGTTGAAACTTTTTGCAAAATGCATTAGCAGCACTTCCACACAGAAAAGTTTCTCTTCTGTGAAGTTTGCCAATCTTATCTTTGCCCTCATTTTACTTCCAACTAACCGCTAACAGTTGAGAAGTATATACATTTTTTATTTCAGAAGTATGACCAATAACAAGATATATATTGTAGATGATAACTCATTTGTTTACTTCTACAGTATATACATGTAGTAGTAGCCTGGATCAAAAACAGGATAACAATATACTTTAATATCAAATCCAGTAATTTGACTGTCCTGAGCTTTGATAGAGGTTAAGCACTTTATTTTAACTTTTATTTTGCTAAGCATCACTCAACACAAATTGATAAATACAGTACTGTGTATATTTTGGTAGAAAGTACATGAACAAAGCCGCAGTAAAGATGATCCCAACAATGAAAGAAGTGCTTGAGACGATGTAAAACCTTCTGTGCTGTTAGGACAGGCAAAACTAAATACATTATTGGTGAATGGAGGTAGAGAAGATTTAGCTCCTTTGAAACTCCCGAATTGCAAGCCCTTGACATTACTGAGGGTAAAGACTTCCTAATGCTAAAATAGTCTCCTCATCCAGTTTTGTGCATTCAAAATAGCTCACATACTGGCTCAATGTGTACCTCTGCCCCCTTGAATTTCAGCACAGTGTAAGAAAAAACTTTGTTTGTCCAAGAAGACCTATGACCCAAGCCTTCAGTAATATGACAATTGACTGGGAATAATGATAGCAGCATTCATTTAAGTAATATGCTATGTATCTATTGTTTGTGGTGTTCCTTCATGACTGATAACAGAATTTAGTAATAATTGCAGTGATTGTGGTGGAAAAATTACTTCCTAGCATTCCATAGGTTAAAGCACAAATCGCACTAACATGATGCACACAACATAAAGGAGCTATCAAGTCGTCAACAATTTGACCTATTTGGTATTTTTCTTTAGTATTTAGGGCCAAATGTTAGTGTTTTTCCTGCTATGAGACTCACATACCATACTGACAGTTGCTGAAAAAAGTGTGAGTCCAACAGCTGCTACCACTAAATGTCATTTCATGGCACATGAGCATGCATTGGTATGATTGAACAATTATACAACTGGTTTGTCTATCAACAGTGGAAGTGAACTGAAGTAATGAAATTCAGTCTATTGTTGACTCTATACTGTGGTTTCTCCCAAGAAGACTTATTTAATAGGCTGACGAGAACAGGGCTACATGACACACAGAAACCTGCGCATTTGAAAAGTGGATATCACATGTCACCTCAATACAGCATGTGCTACCAAGAATGTCTCAGACACATATATACTTTCGCTGACGCCTCGAGCCTTATATATATACACCCCATTGGTAACATTGATTTGTATGCAAAGAATGTAAGAGGTCTTTGTTTAATTGCATCACCACCCTTAACCAATTTTTAATGTTCACGTCTCCCGCAGAGATCTGTACTTTCCAATGGCTGTTTCTATGGTGACTTTTGCTTAAGTTAGTAACTGGAGGTAGGATAAGGGGGAGGTTACTTTCACATTCCATTTGATCAGGTGATTTTAGCAAGGTTAAAGTCTAAGTTTAAATTCCTGAAAGGACAAAAGCTGTTAGCATAGGAATTACTGAAGGGATTAAATATTTGCTGGATTGCTTTTTACGAAGTAAGCAAAAAATAAATAAAACAATCTCACTGTGGAATCAATCCAAATTTAAATATACAAAAAGGTGAGAACATTGTTTGTTTGCTTGTTTACAGTAATTAGTAAAGATATGCTTTCTCAAAGTTGCGCTCAGTAGAATGTCTTTGGCTATATGGTAATTCGCTGTTTTCTGACCTTGGATTAAGATGAGATCTTTGTCTGTATTTTAATTACAAAGTGTGAGCCTTTGTTGAGATATTTGACTTTCTTAGACAGGCTGGGTATGGGTTAATGCTCTAAAAAGGCTTTTTTGTTTACTTGAGGGTAACCGCTGTACTAATTAGCACAAATATCTTCTATTTTATCAATAAAACTTTATTTTACTATTACCATTTCCTGATTGTTCCACGAGATGGAATGCAGGGGATTAATGTGTTACTAATAAGAGATATCTAAGAAAATATAAAATGTGTAATGGATTGTAGGTCTACCCAGTAATGTTCTAATGTCTATATACATTTGAGCACATGCATCGGCTAAATCCCTAGCCACATTTTACATATCTTGAGAACCAAATAATGACGGCGTCTGATATTCGGGTGAAATTTTTTTCCAAATTTGGGTGAATACTTTTTTAAAAAATCGGATAAAATTATGTAGTGAAAAAATCGGGTGGCTTTTTTATATATATATATATATATATATATATATATATATATATATATATATATATATATATATATATATATATATATATATAATCAAGAAAGAATAAATATTCAGGTAGAAATCGGGTTTTATTTAGAAAGAAATAAACAAATGCTTAAGCACAAAGTGTTGACAACAAAGTTGTCGTCAACAGTTTAAATCCCCAACGTATGTATATTTCCACACATTGGGCATGCAACCTTTTGACGACATCTATCTCTCTCTCTCTCACACACACATACTGTATATGGAGGCATTTTTCCATATACAGTTCTCCAATCAAGTTTTATTTTGTAGTCTAGTTGCAAGTATAATTGCACACAGAACATACAGGAAAACTAAACAACTTTACTCCATGCTGTTTTACAAAGAGAAATGATCGTCTGTTACATCTAAATGCTCTTGGCTTAAACACACACTCATAGAACAAATAATTGGGAAGAAAAGTGTGCAGAAAAAGCAAAAACCTTAAAACTATATTGCTGTAATTTTGAAAAACCTAAATATATATATATATATATATATATATATATAGGAAAATATATATATATATATATGCAGGAAAAAAGCATTCGTGGTGGGGGTGGAGAAAACCCGAAAATCAGACGCCCTAAAAATTGAATCTGTACTTTCAGCACACTTTTAGAGTAGGATGTACACGTCTTAATCACTGAGTACAAACACTTAAAAAGTGTGAATTGTATTTGTGCTTGAGATGGTTTCCTTCGTTAATACAGCCAAAGTTATACACCTAGCCCACTACTTATTCAGTAGCAATGAAATTACCTATGTTTTGCTTTCTCCATAACTCTGATTTCTATTTTCCACAACCTCTGTTAAGATCAAAAGCCAAGATTCCAGTTTTGCACATACAACTAATTTTGATCTATTTAAAAAAAAAAAAAATCTATAAAATAAATCCTAAATGTACCAGACCTTGCTTTTTAATGTAGTCGCTAGTTTAACAAGGTGCTTGTGAAGGGGAACCAGGGCGCAAAAAAACTTGGTCCACCCCCATCCTGTTGTTTTCCTAGGATGGTGAGTGTTTACCTACTGTCAGCGGGACCAGAGGCTAGCCATGCCTGTGGGAGAACTGCTGCTGTGTAAATAGATCTCTAGTCCGGGTCAGGCTGTTTTAAGGTTAGCTTTCCCAAGAGCACTGTTAATCTGCCTTCATTGACCCAGTATACCTGACAAGGGGTAATGGTGAGGGTTATGGATTTGGAACTTGCATTGTAGGGTTACACACTGCCACTTCTTGATCCTTCAAGATTCTCATGTCCCTGCTGTCTGTTGTTGATACCAAAGGGTTGATGGTTTACTTAAAGGGCAACACATTAAGTTTCTGTCTGCACTGCTGCTGAAAACACATGGGTGCTTGGATGTCCATAGGTTTAAGCTTACAAGCTCCAGATATATGGTGAGTTTGAAGTGCTTTGAACGATTATTTTGCTGTACTTTGTAAACATGTTTGATCATGATTTCTTGACCTTTGATTGCTCACCATACGTGTTTAAAGAATTAACATGTTGAAAGGAAGCAGGGGAACACCTGAGAACTGCCTTTTTATTTACAGACAGATAGCTTGTTCTTTTCCTCGTTCATTTGAAACATTTGCTTTTGGTGTAGTGGAAAATTTGAAATTGTGCTATAGAAGTGCTCGTGTTCCGCTCTTGGTGTACAGCTATGGCCAAAAGTTTTGCGTCACCCTATAGAATTAACTCATTTATGAAACGTGCTGAATAATGTTACGTTAACATATTGAATTACATACCATTTTGTAGCTTTCCATATACTTAATGAAAAACTGACAAAAATTAAAAAATTTGACATTTCGAAATCTAACATTAAATACTGTACTGTACTACTATTATGGCTTCCGGTAGACTTTTGCAATGTAATTTTGTAGTTTCTTTGATTACATGATGTTAAATAAAATATCTAAATTATGTTCATATATATATATATATATATATATATATATATATATATATATATATATATATATATATATATATATATATATATATATATATATATATATATATATATATATATATATATATATATATATATATATATCTATATATATATATATATATATATATATATATATATATATATAAATTATGCCTCAATCCTAAAATTCTAGGTGATGCAAAATGTTTGGCCATAGTTGTACAGTACAAACCATATTTTCTAATATATATATACTACTACCATAAGGTGAGGGGAGCACTAGACAATACATATTCATTTATAAATTATACATTGATGTTAATTACATTGACAATGTTAACTTTTCTATTCTCTTTTTCTTCGTAGCCAGATAATAGAGATTCATTCTTACGTCATGTAGCCAGGACGGTAAGCATTGTCTTCACCTTATCTCTTTAAAAGCAATAGCAGTAGTAAATTCTCCTGAAGATAATATATATATATATATATATATATATATATATATATATATATATATATATATATATATATATATATATATATATATATATATTATATACAGATGTTTGCAGAAGTATTCACCCCCTACCAATAATGTCACATTTTGTTGAATTACAAATAATTTATGCACAGTTTTTCAAACAAACTTTTTTTATTCAAAGCTGTAGTGGTTAAACTGAACACTGTTTTATGAGGAGGAGGTTAAATATCAGCAAAACTTGCAAAGAAAATGTACAAAATGAAACTTACTGGTTGCATAAGTATTCAGCCCCTTAAATCAGTACTTGGTAGAAGCACCTGTTGCAGCAATTATTGCTCCAGTTCTGATAAGTTTATTGGGGATCGTCGATGGACTGCAATCTTCAAGTCTCGCCATAAATTTTCGATTGGATTAAAGTCAGGACTTTGACTGGGCCACTCAAGAACATTAATTCTCTTCTTGTTCAACCACTCCAGTGTGGCTTTGGCTTTGTGCTTCTGGTCATTGTCCTGCTGAAATGTGAATTTCCTCCCCAGTTTCAGAGTCTTGGCTGACTCAAACAGGTTTTCCTCAAGGATTCACCTGTACTTTGCACCATCCATTCTCCCCTCTATCCTGACAAGCCTCCCAGTCCCTGCTGAAGAGAAGCATCCCCATAACATGATGCTGCCACCACCATGCTTGAGAGTTGGGATGGTGTTGACCAGGTGATGTGCAGTGTTGGGCTTGTGCCAGACGTAATGCTTGGAATTTAGTTCAATTTTTGTCTCGTCTGACCACAAAACCTTTTTCCACATGTCTGCAGTATCATCTACATGCTTTTTCGCAAATTCCATAGTGCTTTAAGATGAGGCTTTTGGAGTAATGGTTCCTTTCTTGCCACCCATCCATACAGGCCAACTTTGTGTAGGGACTGGCTTATTGTTGATGTGTGAACACTGACTCCCATCTCAGACACAGAACTCTGCAGGTCTCTCAAGGTCATTGTTGGCTTCAGAATGACATCCCGAACCAGTTTCCTGCTTGCCCAGTTGCTCAGTTTGGGAGGGCGACCTGATCTGGGTAGTGTCTGGGTGGTATGATGCATCTTCCACTTCTTAATGATGGACTTCACTGTGCTGAGAGGGATAATCAGCGCCTTTGAAATTTTCTTGTACCTTTCTCCTGCTCTGTGCTGCTATCACTTTATCCGTGACTTGTTTCGAAAGCTCCTTGGTCTTCATGGTTGCTTTGTTGGATCACTATGTGAGTTGCAGCTTGAAAGTCTTTATATACCTGAGGGAAATTATCTACAAGTTAAACCACTTTGAGTACACACAGGCTGAAACCATTTCACTGATTTTGTGACCTTTCAAACAAATCATTTGCACCTGAGCTGATTTAGGGCTGCAGTAGCAAAGGGGTTGAATACTTATGCAACTGAGGTTAATCTTACTTATTTATATTGTATATGCATTTTTTAACTTTTTTCTACTATTAAAGGTAATATTAAAAGGATTATATCATGTATGTAGACTCTATTTGTTTGCCTGTTACTGCAAGTGTTAATGTTTGTATATTGCTAAGTTGAAGCTATAAACAAAACAAAAAAATCATACCAGACTTTCATTAAATATGATACCTCTTCTTATATTAGAAATGGATAACAAAAATGATCCAGGATGCACACTAACATTTTGTAATTCTTCATGCTGGGACCCCAGTATATGTCTCACCTACAAAAAGAAATCACATTTGTTGAATAAATAAGCAGGAAATTAGGCTACTTGTTGCTAAGCCAGACCAATTGAAAACAACAAATGTGTTTGGTGTGGTATTACACTAAACAGTATTAAAGGAAATGTTAACATTTACTGAGGTTGTTGCTTAATCTGTGACAGTGGGGGTGTTTGTTTAACATGCAAATACTGAAATCCTGGGTGGTGGGGTTATTAAAGACCTGCTAAAGTCTAGACCAGTGGTCAGCAAATGGCGGCCTGCAGGCCAAATCCTGCCCTTGGACAGGTGTCATCTGGATGCCTCCTGGCAGGGCTGTATCAAGGGCTGATCTACAGCATAACTTCATTTTAATTACCTTAAGGGTGCTGTCATGGGGGATTCTCCATATGACCTTCATATATTATTTGTGAGTAAGCAGAAAATTAAGTGTTTTTGCAATATCGATTCCAAAGTACAGTACTTGCTGATTGTGATAATACATTTATGCCTCGCTATGGTACTGGAATCCTCATATGATAGACAGGAACGCAGAATAACATAAAACACAAGTCCTCCAAAGATTCTTGTGTCAGCCTGTTTCGTGCATCTGTTTTTAACATTGCATTCATTGTGGAATAAGCCGCTTCGCATGTGTAAGTAGATCAAACATGGAGAGCACAAACGGAGCCAGCGGTAGTTATCTGGACATATATAGGCAGGCCAGAATGATTCCAGGTTTGCTTTGTTAATGAATTCAGTTTTTAGCAACGACGATGCCTGCAAATATATTTATTACTAGTTCTAGTTGCTGCTTCTTCGATTGCGGGAAGCACTTGCTTTGCATGGGACGAGAAATCACCATCGGGGTTGATTGAAAACAGATCACAGAGAAAAACAATTATGTACCTGTGAATGCTGAAGTTGTCAAAGTGAGAACTGAAATTGTCTTTCAGCTGTACAATGTACAAAGTCTGTCATCGTTAGGAGTCATTTTGAGTTACTTTTCACTTACAACATATGTTAAACTAAACTAATTTGTCTCTTAATAGCTACAACACAGATGCTATATTATTTACTAATATTTATTTGAAGGTCACAAAGACATACTATCACAATTGTTACTTCTTTTTTCCTTTTTGGTTTGTTTTCAACCGGCTTGACCAGCTTTTTTTTTGTGCCATGTTACAACACATTTTTTGGATGTGGGAGAGGGGTACTGCAAGTGGCCCGCTCTGCAGCTGCCTGCGGGTCATTTGGTCCGCCGTCAGATTTAATTGCCGACCACTGGTCTAGACCAGAAGAATTGTTGAAAAAGGCAAACGTTATCAGATTTTGTTTTTTATATTGCTGCCACACGGGTCAGTATACTACATTTTTGATTAAACAAAGACAGTAATGATTTGTGTGTAACAGTTTTGCATGCAACTATTCACTGTAAATGGCAACAATTTAAAAATAACTGTCAGGATACACCCCCCCACACCAGTTGGTAGTGTTATTCTTCCACAGTCCATCAATTTTTTTGATCTCTGCACAGTAAATCCACAGTGACGATTTTAAACAAGACATTGATTGCGATCAGCCGTTTCTGTTTTTTTCAGTGCTGTCTTGCAGGCTTCTAGCCCCCTGAAGTTTTGAAGTGGTGGACATTTTGCTTTTATTTTTTTGTTAAATTTTATTACAAACACGTTTTTTTAGTTCCTGTAAGATTGATTCAGTTTCTTGGGATCCAATGCAATGATGTCAGACACTATTTCAAGGTAGCATGCCGGTTTTAGTTTATGTATCCGGAGGCTATAACTCCCACTCAAGTGTTTGATTTCTTTATTTCCTTTGGATTAGACACCTCATCTGGCAAAAATCCATATCCTACCTCCAGTTAGGGAGGTATCTGCTTACTTAGGGGACCAGCCATGACAGCTAACTGTGCATGACAAAGATGAGGGAAAGGTTTCGAGTTCAGCAACGAAGTTAGCAACAGAAAGACCAGCATTTTTCAATTGAAAATGCCTGTTAAAAAGGGGGTTTGCTTTTTTTTCAATTTCTAAAAGCTGATCATTTTTTTCTGTTAATGAGATGATTAATGACCCTTTATCACAATGGTATAGTGTATATGGAGGATGTGCTTGATTACCAGGAAATACAGTTTGAAAAGGATGGTGGATATTTAACTGATCTAAACAGCAGTGTATGTAAGTACTGGTAATGTAATTAATACATCTAACAGTGTATCTTCACTTCTGCAGTTTTTTTGAGTAAAAGTAAAAAAAATGTTTTTTTTTTTAACTTATTAAAATAGCTGTTTCAGTTCAGATCAATTGAATGGACCTCGATGTCTCTTACCTACACTATTGGTCTCTTAAGGTGTATCAGATCCTTTAAAAAACAACAAACAACAAAAAAGGAAAAATCAATGCAGGAGACACTGGAGTTTTACAGTGTCCCATACTTAATTAAATTAACCTCATAAACCACTAGAGGCCACTAGTACATAATTTAGGAAATTCACTTTTAAATGAGCCATTGCGTGTTTATATCAGCAGGATTACTGTAAGCTATGATCTACGCATGAATATAACATACAAGATACAAGCATATTTAACACAGAATGCAAAACTGTTGCCGAGACACTTTTTTTTTTTTTACCTTTTTAACATTGGCAAGACAAAAAAAAACAAAAAAAACAAGATCCAGCAATTATGTGATGCATAAACACTGTTCTGCCAAAACTGGGCAGATTAAGAAAGGCATGTGAGGCCCCTTCTGTGCTCTTGAAACAGTTCCTATCTACCTTGCACTAATAGGTAAATAGAATGGATTTGTGTTGACAATCAGAGCCCTTTGGGATGAACTTGACTGACTTGCCAATTTCTTGCCAAGGCAAACTCAGATTTAGACAACCTGTGAATGGCAGCTCATGCCTTTTCTGCATACTGAACACAAAGACAGCTTCAGATGAATCTGTTTTTTATTTTTTGCTTTTGAGGTTGTTTGGTTTATTTCAGACCAGTATGGTAAAGAAAGACTGGCAACTACAGATTTTAGACTGTATGATAAAATGTATTTTAATTTGGCACGTTTGTTCTTACTAATAACAATTCTATGATATTGCTATTATGTTGTAGATGAACTGAGCAAATATTGAACTAAAATGTGATATTTCTAGTAAATCAAGCACCTTTGAGAATGAAAAGTATGAATAATTTGTGGTTTTAGACAAGTGCTGTAACACATATTGCTGCTTTGTGAAACATATTTATTTAAGTCCTAATACTGACTAATATTTATTTAAGTCCTAATACTGACTATTTAATTTGTTTTTGTCAAAAGGGTTTAAACTTGAACATACTGCTGTCATTTCCTTGTCTTTGCTTTAGCGTCAAGCTAGGTATGAGAATGTGTTATGCTTTGGCTTTGTGTCACAGATCTGTGTTTAATATGAGAGCTAACAAGCCCCTGCCAGATTCCTCAGACAGCATAATAAATCATACAGTCGTGGATAAGGACACGAGACTACTTATTCAATTAAAGCACATCATTTGAGCCCGTTCTATAAAATAAACATTTGCCGTTACTTCAAAAACACCTGAAATGAATTTCAATTGATTCTGTTATTCATGCATGTTTTATGAAATCCTTTATGATATGGTTCAATGTGTACACTTTACCTGTCCTTTTTTTCTTTTCAGATGTCAATCACTATTTCGAAGAGTTTATTTTTCAGTTACGATAAAATATCACAGTAAGTATAGTTCAAAATACTTTTTCAAAGATTTTATTAAAGTCTTCATTATAATTTTTATGCTAGCATACATACAGTACATATTTTGCTTGCTTAAAAAGGCTTAAAAAAATCTGTTATGTCAATAATCCAATAATAATATTTCATTGTTTTCTATAAAACATGTTCACATGACTTTTAAATCTGATTTTATTTTCAGAAATATATATTTTTTTCTGAAAACTACTGGGATTGTGTGCATGTAACTGCATTGATTGAAGTTGAACTTGAAATTGTCTTGAGGCCACTGTCTATCTGATTGATTGCTGAAGGCCTTGCCAGGTCTTAACAGTTCATTATTTAATGATAGCTATAAAACAATCAGTGGAATCAATGCACCTTTGCCCTTTTTTGTTTGTGATTTTCCTTCTTTCTCTGCACAGAAGTGTGGATCACATTATGGAGGAAGGCTGTGAACTTGATCTGACTTACATCACCGAACGTATAATTGCAGTTTCCTTCCCCACTGCATGTTCAGAGGAAACCTACCTCCATAACTTGCAAGATGTTACACGCATGCTTAAATCGAAACATGCAGACAGTTATTTGGTAAGTATGTCATACTGTGCCATCAAGGATGGCATTCATGGTAAAGATACAATGTGCTCAGAAATACATCCAAGCCTGTTCAAATTTTACAACACAGAGAAAAACTTCTTAAAAGGCCTTCTGGGGTTTCACAAACACCAATAATGGTTAGGTAAATACATGAGCATCTCGTGGTTGCTGTGTCACTGTTTTTAATAGTTACTAGGCGTTTTAATCTTGACATTTTCTATTGATAGATCAATTAATCATTCTATTAACCACACCTGTTTGCTAGTGATATGAAATTGTATTGAAAGACAATTACAAGTGGCGTAACTTTGATTTAAAAAGTGGAGGGGTATGACTATAAGATCCCAATGTTAAAATAGAAAATATTTTTATGGTATCACAATTGATAAATGTGTAGTACTGCCGTGAAAAGAAAGCACTGATGAGCAAATGTTGCAAATTTTCTTTATTCTTAGATATTGTGCAATATTGGGTATACCTTCCAGTTGCCCTTTTGCCAAGGTTTTTAGAAGTACCTTCAGCCATTTTTTAAGATTTTGTTTTCGTGTACTGTTTTTTGATACCACACTTGTAGACAAGATTAATCAATAAATTATTTTTTAATCAATCAAAGCCCACAGGTGTGATTGATTGATTAAAACCCCTAGTAATTACACAAACTGGTGGTTAACTCACGGTTGATTTCAAAACCCATAAGAATCCAGTAACATTTAGAATACCAGCCAATATATTTAAAATGGAAATCCCAAATCTTTTTTTTTTTTTTCTGAACAAGTAAAGCCACTGTCTTGTGCCAAGTGTGTTGTGTAGAATTCCCCACCCAAGTTATTGTCTTTGATGAGCTGACAGGACTAATGGGCTGATTCATGTTTTTATGTCTACTTTTACACAGGTGTTGAACCTTTCAGAAAAAAGATATGATCTCTCAAAACTTAACCCCAAGGTATATTATATATTATACTAATATATATTAAAAATATATATTAGTATTTTTTTTTTAAAGAGTTTCTCTTTTCAAGACAATCATATGTGTCTGCATTTTAAGGAATTGGAATTACATTGCTTCTGTTCTTGGTCTTTCTTATGTTTCATAAATGGCAGAAATGGATAATCCTTTGAAAATGATTGCTTTTTTTCGTGGTACTGTACATATAGGACTTGTACCAAATGCACCAGTAAGACTGTTATTTAAGAATGGAAATTAATATATTCATAAATGTGCCTTGCTATGTAAGCAATTGACAACAGACTATCCTGTTGACTGAAAAATGTGTACATTTATAGTCAAATATAGTAAATGATTAAAATGATCCAAGAGATCATGCAGGTATACATGTAGTTTCAACAGTTTAATAAAATAAAAAATAAAAATACTGAAATGTAAATAAATTAAAACTCTGCAGCTGGGTTTTGTTTTCATGGAAAGCAAAACACCAGCGGGGGTCCTAAAGAGGTCACAATTATCTCTCTCTTGTATTTAAAACAGTATGTGTTTTGAACTAGTCAGAAAATACCTGAGCTTGTTTTGACTGGTAGAGTCACAGTGCCACAGTCATATCATGCTGTTACACAAAGTCAGTGGAAAAAGGTTAAGTCTGCAGAAATACACTGGTGCAGTGCCTCTGTCTAACATGCACTACCAGCAGCTCACTCCAGTCATTAAAGCCATGCTCAACAGAAGCCATGCTCACTGCTTGTTTCCCAGAACTGTTCAAAATTGATACAGCAATTAGATTTTTTTTTGTGTGTCAAAGTTATAAAATATAGTATAATTTGTGTGATTGTATTTTCCACTAACACAGCTGTGCTATATCAGTAAATCTAAATGGTCTGCTTTTGTTTTAGATCATGGACGTGGGCTGGCCTGACCTTCACGCTCCCCCTCTTGATAAGATGTGCACCATCTGCAAGGCCATGGAGAGCTGGCTCAACCGCGACTCCCAGCACGTGGTGGTGATTCACTGCAAAGTAAGTGACTGCAGTCTGCAATGACTAATGATACAAGATTAACTACTCTGTATAACCGAGCATTAACTGCAAAGCACAGTAAAAGGAAAGTTTACACAGGTCTTAGCAAATGAACAGCTAATAGTAAACATGGTCAAAGCAGGTAATTTAGTTCAGGGTATGGGCAGTAAATAGAGTATGTTTAACAGTGCATAGTATGCATACACAATAGTATACTGCTGTCCCTGCAATCAGTTTGCAGTGCTACAAATTATGAAAACCTGGCCGGCCAGAGAAGAAACAAGGAGTTCTTCTACAGCAAAATACAACAGTCAAACCAATTCACTCCCTGAGAAAAGACTAACATAATTAGCTATTATAGTAAAGTGTCCCAGAGTTTGTGTTCAAGGTTAATGTGCATGTGTTAAAAGCTCAGGAAAAAACAGTATTCATGAACAGGTGTGTTGTTTTACATTTGTGCTGAAGTAATATACATTTTAAAAATACAAAGTCATTTTTATGACACTTGCCAGCTTTTAAAAGTTATTTTTTTAATAAACCATGACATATTTGATATACTAGTACAAATGCACCTATAGACAGTTACCCATTGTGCTTACAGTATATACACTATACAAAACAAAGTAAGTTGACTAGGATACAGTTATTATGATACAGTCAATCAGGTATATTAAGTCTTTGTGGTTGATTTGATAGACGTATAATCCACGGAGATAGGCCACAGGTGGATTTTTTAACAGCACTCAAAATGAAATGCTGTACAGTATGTCCACAAGTGATTTAGTAAAATTCTGAGATTTACCCTTAAAAGATAGCTGTAGTCAAAAATTTACATACCCCAAATTAAATTGATCATTTCTAGAAATTTCTCGAAAACAAAGAATTTTAGGAAAAATCTTTTGTAGCAAAAGTTTTGCTTTTGTGGACGAGGAAAGTTACAATTATTTATTTCAGCAATTTTTTTGCAAAACTCCAAAAATCCTAATTCGAAAGTATTCATACCCTTTGATGCTATGATAGTATTGTCTACAAAGTGCTAGAAATTTCAAAATGATAATGCAGAACCTAATTCTAGAAAATGCTGGATTGTAGGTAAACATTCTTAGAGAGTATAAAAGGGTTGGGCATAGGAAGATTGCTGTCATTACCAATAAGTCGGTCTGAAAGAATGAAGGCTCTTTCACCAAAAACAAGTAGAAGAATAGTGAGGAAGGTTAATAACAATCCGAGATTGACTGCCACACATATTCAAAGTGAATTGGCTGCAAATGGGACTGGGGTTTCCATTTCAACCATAGGTCGAGTATTGCATGGTGAAGGTCTCAATGGTCGCACGCCAAGGAAAAAGCTACTCTTAGGAAAACATCACAAGGACAATCACTTAAAGTTTGCAAAACAGCATTTAAATTCTATGGGGCTGTTTTTCCTCTAATGGCACAATAAATTTAGTTCCAATACATGGCAAAATGGATTCTATTGCATACCAAAAGATATTGCCAATCATCTGAAACCCTCAACTACAAAACTTGGTTTAAAGCACAACTGAACCTTCCAACACGACAACGATTCAAAGCACATACCAAAATATACTTCAGAATGGTTAAAGAAGAATAAAATCAAGGTTCTGGAATGGCCTAGTCAAAGTCCCGATCTAAATCTGATTGAGAGTCTTTGGTATGAGTTGAAGAAGGCTGTGCACAAGAAAAGTCCTCAGAATTTGAATGAACTGGAACAATTTTGCGTTGAATATCCAAAAATCACTAAATAATCATGCCAAAAGCTCATTGGCAAATATCATTTAAAAGAGGTTATTGTTGCTAAAGGTGCCTCAACTAGTTATTTATTTCATTTTCCTTTTCAGGGTATGAATACCTTTGAATTAGCATTTTTGGAGTTTTGCCAAAAAAATGCTGAAATAAATAATTGTAGACATCTATTTCTTGTAACTTTTTTTTCTGCATCCACAAAAGCAAAACTTTTGCTACAAAAGATGTTTCCTATAATTATATATATATATATATATATATATATATATATATATATATATATATATATATATATATATATATATATATATATGTGTGTAATATATAGAAAGAACACACTTTGTCACTATATATATATATATATATATATATATATATATATATATATATATATATATATATATATATATATATATATATATATATATATCAGTACTGTGCAAAAGTTTTAGGCAGGTGTGAAAAAATGCTGTAAAGTAAGAATGCTTTCAAAAATAGACATGTTAATAGATTATATTTATCAATTAACTAAATGCAAAGTGAGTGAACAGAAGAAAAATCTAAATCAAATCCATATTTGGTGTGACCACCCTTTGCCTTCAAAACAGCATCAATTCTTCTAGGTACACTTGCACAAAGTCAGGGATTTTGTAGGCATATAGTCAGGTGTATGATTAAACAATTATACCAAACAGGTGCTAATGATCATCAATTCAATATGTAGGTTGAAACACAATCATTAACTGAAACAGAAACAGCTGTGTAGGAGGAATAAAACTGGGTGAGGAACAGCCAAACTCAGCTAACAAGGTGAGGTTGCTGAAGACAGTTTACTGTCAAAAGTCATACACCATGGCAAGACTGAGCACAGCAACAAGACACAAGGTAGTTATACTGCATCAGCAAGGTCTCTCCCAGGCAGAAATTTCAAGGCAGACAGGGGTTTCCAGATGTGCTGTCCAAGCTCTTTTGAAGAAGCACAAAGAAACGGGCAACGTTGAGGACCGTGAGACGCAGTTGTCGGCCAAGGAAACTTACTGCAGCAGATGAAAGACACATCATGCTTACTTCCCTTGCAATCGGAAGATGTCCAGCAGTGCCATCAGCTCAGAATTGGCAGAAAACAGTGGGACCCTGGTACACCCATCTACTGTCCGGAGAAGTCTGGTCAGAAGTGGCCTTTATGGAAGGCTTGCGGCCAAAAAGCCATACCTCTGACGTGGAAACAAGGCCAAGCGACTCAACTATGCACGAAAACACAGGAACTGGGGTGCAGAAAAATGGCAGCAGGTGCTCTGGACTGATGAGTCAAAATTTGAAATATTTGGCTGTAGCAGAAGGCAGTTTGTTCGCCGAAGGGCTGGAGAGCGGTACACGAATGAGTGCCTGTAGGCAACAGTGAAGCATGGTGGAGGTTCCTTGCAAGTTTAGGGCTGCATTTCTGTAAATGGAGTTGGGGATTTGGTCAGAATTAATGGTCTCCTCAATGCTGAGAAGTACAGGCAGATACTTATCCATCATGCACTACCATCAGGGAGGCATCTGATTGGCCCCAAATTTATTCTGCAGCATGACAACGACCCCAAACATACAGCGAAAGTCATAAAGAACTATCTTCAGCGTAAAGAAGAACAAGGAGTCCTGGAAGTGATGGTATGGCCCCACAGAGCCCTGATCTCAACATCATCGAGTCTGTCTGGGATTACATGAAGAGAGAGAAGCAACTGAGGCTGCCTAAATCCACAGAAGAACTGTGGTTAGTTCTCCAAGATGTTTGGGCCAACCTACCTGCCGAGTTCCTTCAAAAACTGTGTGCAAGTGTACCTAGAAAAATTGATGCTGTTTTGAAGGCAAAGGGTGGTCACACCAAATATTGATTTGATGTAGATTTTTCTTTTGTTCACTCACTTTGCATGTTGTTAATTGATAAATATAAACTATTAACATGTCTATTTTTGAAAGCATTCTTACTTTACAGCATTTTTTCACACCTGCCTAAAACTTTTGCGCAGTACTGTATATTGTGACAAAGTGTGTTCTTTCTCTGTCACTTTTCTCAGGATCTTTAACACTTCTGTGTAAGCAGCACTCAGTATAGTCAGTGGGTTTTAAACTGGGTGGTACCTGTATATTTTTTATTGTTATTGTTACATTTACTTGTAAAAGGTTAGCAGTATTCTCCCATCTTTTTCCTTTTCATTTCGTTCTGCTCGCTAAATCTATCCAATTCTTTCTTATTTCGGCTACTGTTTTGCTCCTCCCCTACAGTGTTTACTGCATCAGTGACCATCTGCAACATTTTTCTTAAACTTCCGGAAAACTTGCCAAATAGAACGGATTTGTGTCGACCAGTCATTTCAATAACTATCTTTTTTTTTTTTTTTTTAAATAGCTTTCCTTTGCAACCCTGCCATTGTGTTTTTATGTAATCAGTCACTGTGCCTTAAAATTATTGATTTCACTCATCGCAGATCGCAAAAGAGTGATCACAAGCGATGAAATTTGTGAAGTGCTTTATGAAACACACGCAGCACCAACCTCTGCAACGTCACAACCTAATTGCAACTACATTGCAATCGCAGGACTTTCATGAAAAGGGCCCCAAGACTACATTTCCCTTTTCCCAGTTACTTTCCTTTAAAGGGTACAAACTCCACATTATTCTGGGACCTATATATCTTCCCTATACTTTAACACACAATATATATATATATATATATATATATATATATATATATATATATATATATATATATATATATATATTGACTGCACTGTGTTTACTTTTCTTTTTAAACAGCTGAAGAAGGGCTTTTGCCTGAAACGTCCTGAAAATAAAAGATTTTTTAATCTTTTAAAAATGTTTTGTGTACATTTTTTTAAAAAACCTTTTCTTTCATATGCCTTCAAAATTGTACACTGCAGTTTTGTATATATATATACAGTATATATATACACACACACATACAGAATGCCAAAAAAAAACAACTTTGGAGCAAAGAAAGTGCAATAGCGCTTGCTCCTAATTGTACGGTCTATATTAGGACTCGACCCAGAATATCCTATAGCCCCAATTCTAATTACTGTAAAGGAGGACATACAGTATACCTATGCAATGGTGTCTCATATACAGCAGGATTTTGGTTCTCATCCAGCAAGAGAGGTCTCTTTAGGTCTGACTCAAATGTATTTGAATGTTGCTGTTTTGAAATCCGCTGTACTATATTATAAATGCAGTATTTTTTCCAGATGATTCATTACTTCACAATAACATTTCCATTAGCTTACTCATTGATTACCACCATATCCTTCTGTTACTCATTTATCGTCCTTGAACTGTTGTTGTTTTTTTCTTTTTGTTTCTGAGATTGTTAAAAGCAGGTATGGTGCAATACAATATAATGCTTTCTCATATCGTATGTACAAAAATAGTATGATTGATACATACATAATGAGTGACAAAGCATGTCATAACAAGTGATGAGAGTTGGTAAGTCCTTGAGCTCATCAAAAAATCGAGGTCATCATCCCAAATGAAATAAAAGGCATTTCAATTTAGTAGTAGTTTTTTCACCACATGTGACCACTCTATCTTATTAACTATACTTTAACTATACTATTTAAAAGCATTTAGCAAAGTGAGAAATAAATAGGAGTTGTATGGATAGATAGTGCCACCAATAAATTAGCTAATATGTAGGAATGACAAAACTACTGTGCATACTGTGCAGTGCAACTGTTCACTTTGAGTACTGTTACATGTTAATGTGGCTGAAAATGTTTGCCAAGAAAGAGACTTAACAACTTTAGTTGTGTGGTTGTGAACAACAATTAAATAATCAAATTAAATCTCATTTCTTGGGAAACCCCTGACTTATTTATCAGTCTCTCATTAGGCTGTTAAATAAAATAAAAAAATAAGTAATTTGCAATAGAATGAAGAAACTTTTTTTCTCTGGCTTTTTTCACAGGGTGGTAAAGATAGAATTGGTGTTGTAATCTCTTCATACATCCATTTCACCAATATATCTGCAAGGTAAGGCAAACTTCATTGAAATATGTTATAATAAATTAAATATAATGTGTTTCTTGTTTTTTATTTGTAAACTTACACAATAATGTACTTCATGGAGCGCTACTTTCTTTTTAGTAAGACTGAATGCTCTGTGGTGTTTAGTTATGTTAAATATACACAGTACATTTAGAAAGCAACATATCTAAGGGATTTAAGGGGTGAGCGCCATCCAAGTTCTCAGGTCCAACTGCACCTTAAAGTCTGTAATATTTTTTTTCAGACTATGATTTGGGCTACTGTATTTATAAAGATAAAAACAAGGAGGAATTTCATAATTGCATTGTAAAAAAAAGGCATTGAAAAAGTATTGAACATTTTTGAAAATGTAAACCTGCTTTATTTTTGGTGTACACACAACTGCATTTTATGTACCCCGAACAAATTCTGGCTTATGTCTTACAGTGCTGATCAAGCATTGGACCGCTTTGCAATGAGGAAGTTTTATGATGATAAAGTTTCGACTTTAATGCAGCCTTCACAAAAGCGGTAAGTGTGCAGATGCCTTTATCTAACATCATTGCTAGGGAATGCGTAGCCATATCAGGGAAAACAGTACAGATATAAATCTCTTTTATTGCTAGAGCCCAACTGCAGTTTTAACCAGATGTGTGAAGGCTATTATAAACAACTCAGCTTATATACAGTACTGTCATTTTAAGCTTACATTTATAGACTTCCGTTCTTACAGATTTTGTCTGACATGAGGTTAGTTCTTAGCAATAAGAACCCTGCCCTTGTGTGCAGCTAGCAAACAGCCATTTACACTTTTTGTGAACTTTGTGATAATGGTAGCAAGTGTCCTTTCTTTGTCCATACCTGTTGTAACTGTTGTGCCCACCCCTGCCCCCAAAAAAATGTCATTCTGAATTGTTTTTTCCTGAGCATTTCATGAAGTGTGTGCAGTAGAACATAATTCAATTGCTATTAATATATTACTAAGACAGACTTCACTGAACTTTTTAAAAATTACCGCACTGTATTTATTTATTTTTTGTCCTAAATAAAATCCTAAATTAACCCAGTATGTTGCAAAAACAGAAACGTGGTTTCACAATGTTGCTCACTGTCATGAAACCGACATACTTGTGGTCCTGCTTAAACCCACAGCGCTGTTTATTTGCTAAAAAAAAATAAAAATAAGAAAAAGAACGTGACTCCTAAGTTAGGAACTTGGCATAGCTGTCCTGCAGTGTGTACACAATAATAAGTGAGACATTGGGCATGTCTGTACTCCTCTCATTCCATACCGTTGATTCCAGAATTTTTACTGTATTATTGCTGCAAATCATTTTTGAAAACTCTCCAATTATACATTCTTTAAATATTGATTCTAGTACAATACATGCATCCCTCACATTGGTGTGCCTCCAGTGTGATTTTACAGAGTGGTAGTTGCTAGGCTGCTGACTATTTATTTGTTACCAACATTGGATGTGTTGCTATCAAGGGATAATTGAATCACAAAAATAAGTCTGGGGTAAAGAGCACACACCCCTTTTCTTTTATTAACAACAGTTGTGCAAACATTTTCTTTGCACAAATCTAAAATGTAGAGACATCAGAAATTGAGTTAACAGTTCTTACATTGTCAAAGGAGACAGTGTGCATTGATACCAGGCAGTGACAAAGCCATTGTCAAGAAAGAGACGCTTAAGATATTTGCATAATGGAATAGTGCACAAGTCGAAGTTTTGAATCGGGCTCAATTAACATAGGTATTCTGCTGTGGTCTACAGAAAATACTGAATATATTTTATTACAGCCAGTGCATTTAATATACTGTATGTATGTATTTGTTTGGTTTATTTTCCATGCAGCTATGTTCAGTTCCTGAGTGGTCTTCTGGCAGGCTCTATGAAAATGAATGCTTCACCCCTTTTTCTGCACTACGTCGTTCTTCATGGGATACCCAGTTTTGACAGTAGTGGAGGTTAGAGCTGCTTGTTAATAAAAGTAGTACACATAAGCACTGGTGTGTTTCCCAAGGCAAAGATAAAAATATACTTTTTGGGGGGGATTTTGAAGACTAGATACTCAATTAACTGTAAACAGACTGTATACACCGACTTCAATTTTTTGAAGGTAGCGTAAATGTAATAAAGAAAATCAGGTTGGTTATGTAATGAGATATGCAAAAAAAATGTCAACTTTGCTATCTTTTTGTAGTGTGTCGACCATTTTTGAAAATCTACCAGGGAATGCAGCGAATGTACACTTCAGGAATCTAGTAAGTTTTTTTTTGTTTATGTTCTTTTGTTAATTAATGACATACGTATTTTGAAATTCCATTAACAAAAAAAAAAAAAAATCCCATTTTATTTTAATTAAGCAATGTAGGCCTGGAGAATCAGAGCAGGATATGCATTGCCCTCAAGCCAGCGCAGCTGCTGAAGGGTGACATAATGGTAAGTTGTTTAACTTCTCACCAGTTTCTATTCCTTCATGATACTGCGTTAACTAATGGCTGCATTTTATTCAAAACCAGAAAAAAATATGCAATATGAAAAAGATTAAACCAAAATTATTTTGTACAATGTATTTTACAAGTAAATAATAGACTTAACCTAGAAACTAAAATGGGTTTTTAAATCACAGATAAAATAATACAAGTCGAACTGCATACAGGATGCCCTTTATTGGCTAGGAATCAGGGTAAAGTTTAGAATATACGTTTTAGTGTTTTTGCTGGATTTTAACAGATTAAATATCATTGAGTGCCTGGGTTTGGAATATTTCTTTTTGCAAACCGTAAATCATAATGACTTAATACAGGTGTTTTCAATCAAAATAATTTGACTATAAGGACCATGATAAAGTGTATACTGCAAAATATGTATACTGTGTGGTTTTATCATAATAGTATATAATTACTTGATTTGCATGTGAGGGAGACTAGTTCAAATGTCAGGCACTATTTAAACCACAAAAGATATTTACTATCTAAAGATGCTGCGTACTTTTTAAAAAAGGTTTACGAAAGTACTAGAGGTAGAATGATATGAAGTATTAAGACACACACACAAAAATAGACCAATTAGAGCAAGTGTTTTTCTGCAAAGTGTTTTTTTTTGTGATTGTGCAGCATTGTAGGCACAGCTTTGCCATGTGGGCACAGCTGTGTACCACTTGTCTTGTATGATCAAAGATACCACATTAATGGTGTTCTGATACATGGACACAGTTCCACAATGTATTACATAAACAGTGTAGTACATCTTCATTTTTAATTACAAATCATTTTAATGTAATGTTTTACATAATGCTCCCATGTGAGAGATCGAGAGATACAAAATAAATCTACATTGGTGAAAATTCCCTGGAATGTGAACATCATGTTTTCACCTCCAAAAAGGGGGCTGATAAGATTGAATTTCTTCCAGCATGTTCATTCTTGCCTTGGCGCCAGTTGGAGATTGTAAACAAGCTTGTTCCTCCTACTCAACAATGGTTCCCATCCGAAACAGTGTGTGGGCCTCAAACTATAAACTGACCAAATAAAAGATTCTTTCTTGCTGCAGAATTTAAACAATATGTACCATAAATGACTGCCCAAATAAATGACAAAGCATGCAGGTTTTCTCAAAGATTAAACCATTAAGTGTTGCAGTCTATAAAAACAAAACAAAACAAAAAAACATGTAATATCCCACCCACTTTTAGTTTGCCTTTATTTTTTATTTTATTTGTTCTTATGAAATTTCTGTTTGATAATAAATGTAAAGTATTTTTCAGTTCCTGAGCCCTGTAATGTTTGTTTAGTCTGGGCCTCATGTTAAGCCATAAAAATAGATGTAGCTTTCATGTACCCTATGCCTGAGGCAGGTATACATTATTGCAGTGTGCATGTGGTGTGTGTAATACTTGTAGTCATATAAAAAAAAATTTAAAAATTATTATTATTTTTTTTTTTGTTACAGGTAAAATGTTACCACAAGAAGTTCCGGTCAGCTACACGTGAGGTTGTGTTCTGCCTTCAGTTTCACATTGGCTCAGTGCAAGGTTATGGCTTAGTGTTTGGCAAGGAAGAACTTGATAATGCAAACAAAGGTAGTGTACTTTTAAATACATTACATAATTGCCCTTGTTATACCCTTTCTCAGTCCACAATCACCATTTCCTCATCTTCAGCTTCATTGGCTTGTAGTACACACAATATTTGGATTAATGGATTACATTTGAAGTGGCAACTGATTTGTAACATATTTATTACTCCCAGATGATTTATCTCTATAATATTAAGTCTTACATTTTATATTTTAAGTTTCTGCTACAAATGTTTTTTTTTAATGATTCCTAAATATAACGTAATTGATCTAACCAGTTGCAGATCTAATTCTAGCTAATATTTAAATCATTAAAAGACAGCTCTTCCTAGCATTTTCCATAAATGCAAAAATGCACTGAAGGGACTCACACTTACTGGTAGAGGTGTTGTTTCTCACACAGAGCCCTATTTTAATAGTCTAAATAGCATTTAGCTCAATTAAGTAGACCTAGATAAAGTGTCCTCTGCAGTAACACTATCTAGATTTCCACAATATTTAATTTATTACCTGCTTAATATCCTTTTACATGTGTTTTGAATAATTCTCTATTTTTGTTTCTGAGTAGACCATTATTTACCAGCTTCCTAAAGCCATTTTTTCAACCGTGGGAGCTCAAAATGGAATTTCTGAATTATAATGGTTTAAGATATGACCACATGGGTGTGCAGCTGTAATTTCTGCAAATGTGGAAATTGTTCATTCACAAATAGAACTTTTCTTTACAAAATCACAGAACTAACTTCCCTTCTATCAGATTTTTACACTTCAGCTATCAGTCAGACCCAGTTGTTGGAAAAGTACATTTTACATTGCTACAAAAGTTAGTAAGCTTGGTAAATACTGATCTAAGGAAATTAAGAGAATAATATATACATAATAAGAAATTAAGCAGTTAAGAATTTAGGACTATAGACAATATTAAACAAGAAGTGGCTATAGTGTAAATTAGGAAAAAGAATGTGATAAGATTTCACATGAACTGATGATCAACAATGCAATTTCTTTCCAGTACCACCCCTTTTTTAACTGAACAAACACACCTTTGTGTCACAAAACTTAAAACATGTAAGCCTATTCAAGACTGCTTTTTTAAAATGCTAATGCCAGAATAATGCGTAAAAGAATTCCTTTTGAATTTCCAGATGACAGATTTCCAGATTATGGGAAGATAGAGTTGGTGTTTTCAGGCAGTCCCGAGAAAATCCAAGGTGAGTCTGTTTTACTCATGACTGTGAGTAGCCCTATTGGTTTGGGGTCCCCTTTCTCAACCATTACTCACTGTATTATTTCAGTCGACCATGATTCCTTTCAATTCTGAGTGTCGAGTATGCATCAAGGTAAGGGCTTGTGGGCTGGATCATGTGCCAACTGAGAATTTCACGAATTAACAATAAGCATCTGGTATTTGTTTTCCTTATTTCCCGCTGTTTTTGGTTTAGAGAAACAACATAAATTATTAATGGATTTTTTGTAATGAATCAAATAATTGAATGAAATGACAGCTGCATATGTATTTAAAATAAACAGGCATTTAAAGGTTCCTTATTAAGGTGAGAAGTTGAAACTTACTGTAAAGGAAGTTCCTCTGACTGGTGGTATTAATTCAGCAAAAACAGTGTGAGGGAGGAGACGCTGCACTCTCTAACAAACAGTTAAAAATACTATGCCAGTCAATCCACTTGTGCAACTTTGTGGGCATGAATAATCTATGGGCATGCCATATTAGTACAATGTCTGATAGAATATCGAGCATTTCAATTACCTTACTATGCACACAACCTATTGTATGAGACATCTTTCGTTAAGTATAAATATTTGAGTAGGTGTTTATATGATAGTGAAACCTTATCTCGTTTGTTGTTATTTTGATGATTGTTTAATAAATGATTTTTCATTATGCTGGCACGAAACAGCATAACTTACAGGAACATTTGTGGGTTGTTTCCTGTTGTGTCCAGTCCTAGAACCAGAAGATCTTAAATGAGTGCTAAGGATTTCAAATCCTTTTTATTTGATTGTTCTGTTAACAGAATAAAGTCTACATTTATGACCATCAGATTCTGTTATGACTTTATGCCAGTGGATCATATATGGGTTAAGTTGTGTTAAACTGCATTTCCTGCACAGTATTGGTGCCCTTGTAATAGTAAGGGCTGTCATAGGAGGCTGCATCCTTTACTAAGCCCTTTTTCCCTCTTGAAGGTTCTGAGCGCTTGCAAAACGATCATGGTGTGACGGTGGATTACAGCACTGCTGACCCGCTTATACGGTGGGACTCTTATGAAAATATGAGCTCAGATGGTGAAGGTAAACTGATTTATTTTGTAACTGGAAATATGAAAACCTTCTAGGCATAATAAAGCATAACATATCATGTCCCACAGTAATAGTTCTGTGGTGTAATGTGTTACTTATGTGAATAGGTATGAGCAGAAATATTTATTTTGTTCAATTTTTCTCCAGGGGAGTAAGGGAATGCTGGAGCCAGCAACTGCAAAGCTTTACATAGATTATTGCACCTAATCACAAATGTTCATAATTTTATTCAAGATTTTTATGTATTCAGTTTCCTAATGTGTCCTATACATTAAAGGTCATACAAAGAATAATTTCAATTTGTGTTCTTCCATTACTACTGTCACTAAAAATGCACAGAAAATTGTGCAGTGCATTGTTTAATGGGCTTTCCAGAAAATGGAGATCCGTTGAGACCAAAGTATTAATTCTGTGTTTTTTTTAACACTTTTATGTTCTGTGTTTATTTAGTCACAGTGACGACGGCAGTGATTTATTTAATGATTTTGTTTAAAGAGTTCAAAATCCAAAGATTAAGAGAGATTTTTTATGAGGAAATTCCTGTTTCTAAAATCACATATTTCTGTTACTGAAAAACAAGGTGAAATTAAGATATTTTTCTTGAAATGTTTTTTTGTGTAGCAGGGGATGTTTTCTATTTTATCATTTTGTTTTTGCCAACTTACCGGTACTTCAGAAAACATTTTGCGTAAGTTGCGTAACAGTGGCCTGTTAGAGTCAGCTGTGCTTGTGCTTGTGGTCATTTATCACAGATGTACTTTGATCCTTTGATGCTGAGGCACATTTTCAGAGGAGTAAAATAATTTTAACATTGTAAAACACGCAGGAAATTTCTCAGAACAATAACTGAATTGCTCCTTCTTCCAAATCAGTGGTTTACTTCAAAATAGAGTCTTAGTGTGTTTTACTAATCTTCAAGTGATTACCAGTAAAAAGGTACAGTAAATAGTAAATGCCTATTGAGTTCAATTAAGTTCTATCTATCTGTCTATCTATCTATCTATCTATCTATCTATCTATCTATCTATCTATCTATTCAAGTTAAGGTGGGGGAAAGCAGTAACTATATAATTATGGGTAATCCCATCTTGTTTATATGTATTACCCATACTTTATATATATATATATATATATATATATATATATATATATATATATATATATATATATATATATATATATATATATATATAATGTGTGTGTGTGTGTGTGTGTGTGTGTGTGCGCGCATAAAGTAAATATACAGTATCACTTTATGCATTCTCTCTAATTGCATTGAAGAGTTAAAAGCAACAGCAGAGAATGACTACATTCTTGGTGCCGAATTACTAGGTGGGACAGCATTTTGGATGCTTTAAACATTCCTGTGGTATAACCCTGAACATTTAATTAAAAAGCACTGACCTGGGTAAAAAACCATGCAGGGATGTTTCTGCTTATTTACACAGGTTTTGTCAGTGCTTGACTTATTAGGATATATATGATTTGTAGTTGTAAATTGAACATGCGGTCAAGAGAGCAGTGTCTGGAACTGAACATGAATTATTACATTTATATATTTTCTGCAGAAATTCTTACATTTCTCTGGATATTAATGATAAGTAAACCTTAAGCATACAATGCTAGATTTGACAAGGTGTTGAGAAAACAGTAACAGTAAATGCTTAGTGATAGTCACTTTATGATTTTTAGCAATATGGCCCGTGGTGTTATCGTATGCATATAAGCATCTTTAGTATTCTGTCCCCAGCTGCATTTCAAATACAAATCCTAAAGGTGTATAGTGCTCTTGAGAAAACTGGCTACCTACGTAGAACAGAGAAGTCAGTAACACTTTCTTTTGCATGGCATGAATAATTATTTAATTGATATTCAATTACTCATTTAAAGCATTCAGACGAAGAACCATATTTTTGAGATATTGATTTATTTTCAAATTTGAAATGCTTGAAAGGTGTCCCAAGTTCGATTATATGAATCATATGTATTATTATATGAATATTATTATATGTACCTTTCAGTAGGTGCTGTTGCCATATTGACAAAAAAAGCTCTTTCAAAACCAGATTTGCAAATTTCATTTGCTGAAGTTCAGTTACATCGTATTAGGTAACAGCTCGGGCCGTGACGCTGTTCTGTCACATGTGGTGTCAGGGGTGGAATAGCGCCCCCTAGAGACTCAGAGACAGACGGTGCTGTCTAAAGTGCCAAGTTGACATTTATTAAATGCAAAACAAAGAAAAAGGCACAAGGGCCAAAATAAAAGGTTAAACAAAACAAAGCAAAACAAAACATTACAATCTGTGCTTGTAGGCTGGGCCTTCGTCTTCCTCTATATATATATAGATAGATAGATATGGGCACCTGGCTCTTTGAGCTATATATATATATATATATATATATATATATATATATATATATATATATATATATATATATATATATATATATATATATATAATGTGGCCACTCCTCAATTAGCATCAATTATTGGGGCATGGCCACACCTGTGATTGCTGGCAGGGACAGATTTTACCCCATCCCTGCCAACCTTACATTCCCCCACACACATTACTTACAGGTGCAGTGCCACCTGTTATGTTCGTCAAAACTTAAAGTAACTTAAAGTAGTGTTCCGCGTTTCCGGTTTTTTCTGAATTTTACCGAAAAATTACAGGATTTTTTTTTTTTTTAACTGGACGTCGGTTTTTACTGATTTATACCTGATTTTGGTCTTATTCGATATTATCCCGGTACTGTTTTCTAGGAAATACACAATAATTTGATTAAAAT
Source organism: Acipenser oxyrinchus oxyrinchus (assembly GCA_030684275.1). Classification (NCBI taxonomy): domain Eukaryota; kingdom Metazoa; phylum Chordata; class Actinopteri; order Acipenseriformes; family Acipenseridae; genus Acipenser; species Acipenser oxyrinchus. Next base: position 52,487,959 of record CM060250.1, read on the forward strand.
GCTATTTTATTTTGACTCCGACATTGTAATAAGCAGCCCTACACTGTATCCTAGGATGCAGCAGATGTTTAGACATCACAAGATCAAATAACGTTCAAACGTGGTTCTCTGTCACTTCGCAAACACACAATCACTTGATTATGTTGGCCAGTCAAAGTCTGATTATTGTGGCAATTGCTGGGCGTAGTAACTACTGTACTAGCTTGATCAAAAACTAAATTGAAATACTTACACGAAAATATAATATTTTTAGTGGATGAGGAATGGAGAGAAAATATAAATCAGTTTATGAATATCCAAAAGAAAAGGAATGCTTTGAAGTGTACAAAAATCTAAAATAGCAGTGGGTCAGTGAGGCAGAGGATGCATAGCGCTGCAAATACTGCTGCATTGAGGTACATGTGTGAGCTGACAATAAAAGAACACACTGAAAAATAAGTGACACATTAAATTAAAACAAGAAAGTGAACTGAGAGACAAGCAATCCATTTATGTGGCTTTTACATGTGCTTTAATAAAAAGAGTGCTGAATGACTGCTTAATGAGTTTGTCAGAGCGCTGTGCTTAGCTGGACAGACACTGTTTATTGCAGAGGTATGTATCGGTGACTTTGTGCGACAGTACTCTCTGTCCATCAGCTAAAACACTGCCTAACGGCGACAATCTAAATCGTAAATATTTGACAGAAAATGGTGATGCTTTAGTTGGTAAACTTATGGAACACATTGATGGAAATGTCCAGTGTGATTTTTGACGCGTCTTCCGATGGCTTGCACTGTCCAGTTCTGTAAATTTAATTTTATTTTTATGATTTTAAGGCAAATAAACCTGGCTTGTTTTGTGCTGATGTCATGTTCATACCTTCTGTAGATGCTGTTTCCGTCAGCACAGCGATTGCCCAAACGTACCATTTAACTTGGGATAATGTGGCCTCGACTTGCACAGATTGTGCTTTATCAGACATGCCAGGGACGTTAAACCTAATGAGAAACCAGAACTGCTACACATCATATTCTACATGTAAAGTGTGTATGCTGAGATTTTTCCCCCCGATTTTAACCAATGTTTCAATTAAAAACTTTTTTTTTTTTACTGATTTTATCCCAATTTTAATATGTGTAAAATAAACTCTGAATTTATTTTTTTTAAAGATAAAACCGAAAACTCGAACACTACTTATTCTTTGAATACCTGGTTGCCGACTACAACAGCTTTTAAAATACAAGGGTGGGGTTTAGTGAAAACAGTGCCAAAGTGAATGTAAACCAGGGTTCGACATTAACCATGGCCTGGTGGCCCGAGGCCAGTAGAGAACGCAGTTTGGCCTGTAGTTACGAAGCACCACAGACCCGACTGGGCCGGTTATATTTAACTAGTATAATATATATATAGTGCACATGGCTGCAGTTTCATGAATCCAGGAAAATGGGCCAGTGTGCAAAAAGCTGAAAACTAATTTACAAACCATTTTTTAAAAACATAACGTCTAACTAATCCTAACTTTCCCACCGCACGTCATATTTGTTTGAACAGTCAGAATCTGAGACTACATACCGAAGTGCTGTGTTGGTACTCGTTCCCGCGACATGGCAAATCTTTTACAGATCTAAGCAACCAATCAGCCAAAAGGAAAGTGCTGAAATCAATAAATTATAAAGAGTAATTATGAAAAAAATGAAGACAAACATTTAGAGTGGAGGCTTCATCTGGCTCCATTATGACAGTGAAAAAAAGTAATGTTCTGCCTTTTGGCGTCAGTTTCGTAGACTTGCAGATAAAACAGCAGCTTTATTTATTGTGAATTCAACATTTCGCTTACTTCATATCCAGTCTCACAGTAAGATGTCCCGATCGACACCCAGACACGCGATCGAATTGTCTAACTTTTTGATTTGGGATCTGATGTGTTCAGGTCAAAAATGCCATTCACAATCTTTCCAGGACTCGTTGGTATCACTCAGCAAGTTTGGCGCCGACTTGGGAGAGGCTACACAAGCGACAACGCTCTGAGAAGGATTGTTATTATTTTGTATTATGAATATTGTTTTAATAGTGTTTATTATTAGGATTAGGGATGGAAATTTCAAATAGTTTCCTGTTTGATTACACAGGGTGCAACATTTTTGTGTTCGATTACCCGAAATCTGGTTCTTAAGCCCGCCGCACACAGCCTGACTCATACCGTCCCGACTCATCTCATCTGAGTATGTACAGATTCTGCGATCAGTTGTGCACAGTTTTGGTTTGACGTCAAAATTGAGTATTTCCCGACTGGGTGTCGCACACTGCTAAATCTGAATTACTGACCACAACTAGATACTGGTGATTATGTATGCAGATTTAATTAATACTGCCCTGTACACATTTTTGTATTAACTTAGCCCAACATAGCAACCCTCATATTATGCATGGCATCGTATGCTGATTAGACGGTGGAGAGAGCGCCGCGAGGCAACCAAAAGAAGCCCTTCGCCTATTAATTTAGCTACTGACCATTTACACTGTGCAAGTGTTTGACTTTTTGTATAGTTTGTCTACTACACTTTAGTCTGTGGTAACTAAAATCCAACTTGTTGCTTTATATTTGAATTTGGCGTTTTTTTGTTTTTTGTTTTTTTTCTCAACATATGGATGTAGGGGCTTATGATTTGTGACCTATATCCAATAGTATTGGAGATCGACGCACAAGTTACTTCTGTTTAGCGCAGTAAGAAAATATAGGCTGCCAGTAGATGTGGTATTTTTGAATTCGGGACATTCAGCAATTCAAGAATAATGTATTGAACAGGGATCTGTTAACATTAGCTAAAAACAAGGCAATCAAATTGGCAACATTTTCAAATAGAATACGATTACTGTAGAATGTTGCTATTACAAGCATTGCATAATTAATTAGGGTCCTTACGTTTAATATGCAAATAACAACGGGTTTAAGACTGATATAAAACATGTTAAGTGTCAGCATTAAAAAAAATAAGACAGACGCATTTGCTTCTACTAGTAGCTAATGTGTAAGGTTTTTTTTGGTGTACTCGAATATCTAATATGCTATTCGAATAGTTTTTATTTTCGTGTAATCGTGTATTCGACTACACTGGCCCATCCCTAATTCAGATTATTATAATTCAGTTTTACCGTTGCTATGACCATATGGGAACAGCTCGGTTGCATGTTTGCTTGTGAAAACATGAGTATCATTTGTACACATACATTTTCAAATCTTGAATACAGTATTTTCATTTTCTGACAAGCACACAAATGTGTGCATGTTAAATGGCTGAAGTAACATGTAATTGAAAGACTTTGTTTAGCCACTTTCTTTTGAGACGTGGGCTCTCTTTGGTTACCAAACACAGTTAGAAACCATCATGTTTTCCTATGTTGCATATCATGAAAGAAATATATAAATATGTATTGGGCCAGATAAAATTGCATCCGGGCCAGTAAAAACAGTAGCTCAGTGGCCCAAGAGGCCAGTAGTTAAAAATCTAACCGTAGAGCCCTGTAAACAGTGTATGTAATGTATTACAAATGATGGTGCATGTGAAGCTTCCACATTTTATTTATAGGAATTTGATTATTAGGATTGGAAGACTAGTTGGTTCTGTAGTCCACACTATCCTGCTTTGTTTGCTTTGAAAATGTTTAACTAAATTTGCATTTATTCGGTTTATTGACTGGTGTGTTTTTACTAGAGTTGGCGATTTTCCTTTTGTTCTTTCTGGCCAAGTTCTATACTGTACTTTCTCTGTGCAGTTTCATAAACAGAAGGGTTTTCTTTGTTACTGTAGGTAATGTAAACATTTAAGTGTTAATATGCTCAGTGAGAATGTAGGTCAATGTAGGTCGGAGTCACCCTGGACCCCTGCCTCTCTTATTCCCAGCACATCTCCACTCTGGCACGCACTTGCCGATTCTTCCTGAGCAACATCCGAAGAATCCGACCCTTCCTCACCAACTATGCCACCCAGCTCCTGGTCCAGGCCTTGGTACTCTCCCGCCTAGACTACTGCAACTCCCTCCTGGCTGGCCTCCCTGCGTCCGCCACCCGTCCGCTCCAGCTCATCCAGAACTCCGCTGCCCGCCTGGTGTTCTCTCTGCCTCGCTTCTCCCACGCAACTCCACTACTCCGCTCACTCCACTGGCTACCGATCACCGCTCGCATCCAGTTCAAGACTCTTGTATTAGCCTACAGATGCCTTGACCAGACTGCACCCAGCTACCTCCAGACCCTCATCTCTCCCTACACCCCCACTCGACCTCTCCACTCCGCCTGCACTAGAAGACTGGCTCTACCTCCTCACGCTCCCCTGCCTCCAGAGCCCGCTCCTTCTCCACCCTCGCTCCGCAGTGGTGGAATGACCTACCTACAGATGTCAGGACCGCCCAGTCCCTGACCACATTCCGGCGCCTCCTTAAGACTCACCTCTTCAGACAGCACCTGTAGAACTCCTCTGTTTCTCCCCTGGGATACTTTCACCCTTCCTTAAATATGCTTTACTTACTCTCATCTGCCCCCTTTACTGCATTTAATCCTGTACTTCAGAGTACTGTAATCTGCCAAGTGTTTAAACTGTAGTATTTGGTATTTAATCATATCTTGATGTAACTATCACTGTCACTTTTATCTGCTGTATTATTGAATTGTATTTTGTCACACTTGTACTTGCTTGAACTAGTCATTGTATTTATCTTGCTCTTATTGTATTATTACCTGTACTGTAACACTTGAAATGTATTTGCTTACGATTGTAAGTCGCCCTGGATAAGGGCGTCTGCTAAGAAATAAATAATAATGATAATAATAATAATAATAAATAAAATAATGAAATAAAAATGGCTCAACCTATAAACATGTCCTGTTTAGAACTGCTCAGTGTGATCTTGTCCAATTAAGTGTGATTGGTGGTCTCCCTTGTTTACAATGCCACCACATAAATTATTTATAATGGTCGTTCTACAGCCATTAACACTGATGAAGTGGTGCTAATTTTGAACCTCATACAATGGGACCACCATAGGTCAAGCTAAACAGACATAACATCTTTCTTCTGCTGCCGAAGTTTAAGAAAGAATGAAAGCAGACCTTCAAAAGGACTATGAAAAGGGAGAGAATTCATTAAGTGGGTTGAGAAGAATAAAGTGGTTTGTTAAAGTTTTTGAAACCTTATTTACTTGACTTCGGAATAACCTGTGATAGGCCCTGTGTTGTGAACTAAAATATATAATTTTCCCCTCATGAATATATATTTATGCCGTAAGATGGCATGAAAATGAAATTACAAATTTTTAAAGAAAAGAAATGGCACTATGGAAGCTCATTAGTTCCACAGATAAATACAAATATATATTGTGCTAGTATGAGATAATATTGTGTTATTTCACAATAAATATTGCATTATTATGACATGAGTGATAATGATGCCATAGTGTAGCAGAAGTGAAGTGCAGCTGAACAAACTGTGATCTCTATTACACGTCCCTAAATGTGAAAAAAAATTATTTGCAATGATGTCAGTTCGTTGAAAAAGCCAGGCTTTCCGAGTTTTCAGAGTTTTCTATAATGTATATTATAGTTTAAAAAAAACAACCTTTACTAATATATCATATTGTTACTGCAGTAAATGAATACACAGGTTAATTGTCCAGTTCATGATCATGGGGTTTTCAGCCTTTTGTGTGTCCGGACCCCTAGAGACAAAAAAGTAGAAGCAGGGACCCTAGGCTTGCCCATTTCACACTCTTCACTTACACATAAAAACAGAAAAATACATAGACATATCGTATACACTAACGCAGTACATAGCAAACAGTATGAGCTCATTTTAAACTTGTTTTTTGCCAGCACTTTTTTGTAAAAGAAAACCTTAAATCTTAAGGGATGGTGTAGGTTCAAAAGTTGATTTACTATAAAAAATAAAAAATAAATAAAAAGGAAAAAATAGTTATAATTATTGCTTCACAATGCTTTGGTAAAAGGATGTCACTTTAAGATGGTGTAGTTTTAGGTTTAAAACATTGGAACAGCTCTCTAGCTCTCTCTCTCTCTCTCTCTCTCTCTCTCTCTCTCTCTCTCTCTCTCTCTCTCTCTCTCTCTCTCTCTCTCTCTCTCTCTCTCTCTCTCAATCCCCTGGCATTCTCAGTTCAGATTACAGTAACCCTAAATGCTGCCTTCTCTCTAAACCCCACCCTAGTGTTTACATTCTCCTTTCCATAGTTGGCTATTTCAAGGTCTCACGTGCATCTTATACAACCAGTTACCTTCTGCATGAAGAAAAACTGAAATGTGTTGGCCTGCTGGGACGTTTTTATTGTGGGGCAGTACCAGTCCTTTCTAGTCCTCTCTGTATTCCTCATTTATTCTGGTGAAAGCAGTTACCTGCAGGTAATTAAAGGTAAGAAACCTTTCAACTCAAACAGTATGAGATTGAAGAGGAAAGGAGGGGGTGTTTGGAATTGGAGTATAAAGGATGAGAGCTAGACAGCCTCTGGAGAAAAGTTATCACCTTGTAGGAAGGGATGCAGCTTTGTGCCAGGGGTTGCTTGAGCCAAGAAGGAGAACTAATTAAACATACTAACGTACCTTGTATTTTCTTGATAAATTTATGTGTGTGTGGTTTCATTTTTCCTATTGTAAGTTGTAGGGGTTTCATTTGTGAAAAAACAGGTATGGAGGGAGACCACATGCATGTTTACCTAGCTGTTTTAAATTAAAAGTGTGTTTTAACAAGTGGTGAATGAATAGGTCTGAAGTCTGAGCTGGGGGAAGTGCTGGAGAAGGGGGTCTGTCAGCATGGAGTGCCTTTATGTTGCATATCTGGTATTTGGATTTCATTGCAGGACTTGCCTGAAAGGCAAGCATTACATGGCAGACTGAACTAGGTATATAGTTGGTTCCAGTATTTTATTGTTCGAATAAATGTGCTGCGAATTCAAGCTGCAAACTTTTGTTTCAAATGGTTCAAGCAGATTGGAAAGCATATGTTGGGATAACACAGTACCTAAAATCAATAATTCCAATGTCCCACCTCTGCCATATCAGTACAATGAGATGACTGTGGTGGTCAGACAGGATAAGATTACATTTTACTTGATGTCAGGATGCCTTTTGTGATTTTGTATGTCATTCTTTCATCTGTTGATAAGAGATTTAATAAAATCTACTCAATATTTAAAATAATAAAATAATAAAATACTGTAAATGCTGTAATGATTTCAGAGACTTTAGGATTAAGAAATTACATTATTAGTTATATATGACTTTCTCTTCTTTACAATGATAGCTCTTTTAAAGTAATTTCCATATTTGGTTTTTAATTGGTTCCCTAGCTCAAATGAAAGGATTTGTTTTACAGTTTCCTGGCATGCAAGCCATACATCTGAGGATATTGTTTTTTGTCAAATTAAGTCATTTGGAGTATACTAGAGGAATGCCTTACAGCAGAAAACACATTTGTTCCTGGCCCCTCTGTTTTGCCCAAAAGCACTTTTTATGAATTGAAAACATTTGTTTTGAGGAAAACATACCTTCATTATCAACTGAAAAGGAGCTGTCAGAAGAGACGGTTGATTTGCAAGGCGTGTTGTGTAAGACATAAAACAAAATGAAACAATGTTGTTGTTTTCTACTATCTTGATAGCCTTTCAAAATGTATATTAGCGGAACAAAAGGATATACCATGTTTCAATGAAGAGGGGTATGTTAACATAAGAAGCAACTCTGAAATGTATGCCTGTGTATGTGCACATGTTAACGTGTTAAACATAATCTCTAAATACATAAAACCGTATGTTGGTATGCTCCAACAATCTGTTACAGCTCTATTGTGTAATATACTTCTTTATGATCGAGGGCAGAAGAAAAAAGAAGGCACTAGGTGTGATTTTATTGGGTTATAATTTGTACAGAATGAATCATTTAAAGAGTTCCTTTATTTTCTTTTATAGTGCTGCACACTCAGGGGCCTGTTGATGGGAGCCTCTATGCCAAAGTGAGGAAAAAGAGCTCTTCAGACTGCAGCCTAGCAGTGGGGGCCCATGGGGTGGCAGTGACCAGCAGCCCTGACCACAGTGACCACACCTTGTCAGTCAGCAGCGACTCCGGCCACTCTACAGCATCAATACGGACAGACCGCACCTCAGGGATCAAGCGAGGACTGAGTACGCAGGAAAAAGCTGAGCTTGACCGCCTCCTGAGCGGGTTTGGCCTGGAGAACCCAACTCCCTCCAAGGAAATGTCAGGAGGGAATCAGCTGGGTGGTGTGCAACACATTGTGCCTGCCCAGGTGCATGTCAATGGGGAGGTCAAGCTCAAGCACAGGGAGACCGACATCCTGGATGATGAGATGCCCAACCACGACCTTCACAGTGTAGACAGCATAGGCACCCTCTCGTCCTCTGAGGGCCAGCACTACAACCATCTTGGCCACTCTGGCTTCCACAAGAGCAGCCAAAACTCATTGCTGTCGGATGGCTTCGGCAGCAACACTGGTGATGATCATCATACCTCCATCGCACCTGACCTGGGCATTAGTGTGGACGTCTATGAAAGGGCCTTCAGTGAGGCTAAGCAAGGCTACCTGCCACAGAGAAACCCCCCTGTTTCCACGGCTACCACCCCCAAGCCTCAGACTTTTGGACAGAGCGGTTACTCCACGCAGACCTGGGTACGCCAGCAACAGATGGTGGCTGCCCAGCAGTATAGCTACTCGCCAGCTGATAGTGATGTGAGGACCTCCCCAGAGAACAAACAGAGCAACCCTGAGACTAAGCCCAAGCATCCAAATACCTCCACTAGAGGGAGCAGCAGCAGGGATGCTGTGCAGAGAGGGATAGTTGTTGGGTACCTTCCTACTGCCAGTAAGAGTCCAAAGGAAACCAATGGTTTGGACCACACCTGCAAGGAAGAGGATTTGCCATCCTCACCCACCATGGACATTGATCAGTCGATTGAGCAGCTGAATCAGCTGATAATGGACCTTGACCCCACGTTTGTGCCAATCCCTACGCGTGTGAATTCTGTAAAGAGGGGAGGCATGGCTCAGATGAATGGATCTGCTTCCAGTAAAGAAGAAGGGGTTGCTGCCACCAACAGAGTGAACACCACGCTTCAGGAAAAAAGAGAAGTGGAGATTTCGCAAAACATTCACCAACCAGGTCAGCATAAAACATCTACGATGTTTTGTTATGTTGAGTTTTAATGCCTTTATTTTTTTAATAGGATTTAGTGGTGGTGACTTGCTTGTTTTAAAAGATTCAAATAGAAAAAAGTTTATCAGATATAGGTGTATAAACAAATAAAAGACAAGAATGTCATGGAGTTTTTGTGCTTGCTACAACACAATATTAAAAACTTTTGTGCAATTACACAATTCATTTTTTCCTACATCTGCTTAAATCTTTTTGGTTTGTTTCCCAGAGAATAATCATTAGGTTAACTATCCTTGTCCTTTGTACTCAAAGTATAATACGAAATCAGACATATAAACAAAAGGAGATCAAAACCTGTTATATGAGACTGAAATAGCCTTTTTTTTTCTTTTTGAGCTTGCAGGCTGTTTATAACAATAAAGAAATAACAGACACCCGACCTGGTCTTGCAGCTATTTGAGTGAAAAGAAAGGGATTTTCTTCATAGCCTTTTGTTTAAAAGATTGGGGATTAAATGCCTTGTGGACAAAAAGATCACCTGCCATTTTTAGTGGCTGGCTGAAACTTCACAAGCTGTGCGTAAACAGCAATGTACATTTTCCCTTTTTAATAGAACGGAGTAGATGCAAACATGTATTCTTAATCTTGTGCTTAATACAATACTAGTGAAAAAACTTGAATGGCAGGAAAACAGGCTTACATCAAAAGTCTATACAAGTTTTACATATTCTGTCTTATAGCATCAAGTCAAGTCCCAGTGAAACCTGAATTAACAGGTCACCAAAAAGATATTATTGTAAGTCTATGAATACTAAAGATTTATCTGATTTAATCTCTTTATTTCCAGATGTCCTACATTTTATAGTTTGCTCAAGAAAAAGGACATAACTAAAATATAAACATTAATTTTGTTAAAAGACTAAACTACTAAAGATGAACTCTGTTGTTACATTGTAGATCATTACAATAATATTTCAACTGTTAGGTAGTATAACTATAATTTGGTTGATAAAATTGATTGATGTATTGTTGCGTAACAGTTATGGAATGCTTTTGAACTGCAACAGGCAGTCTTGGCATTTCTAAAATAATATTCAAGTACTGCTGTTCTGTTTAAAAAGAATTCAGATGGCTAGTGAAACCAGATACTGTGTAGTTTTTCTTTTTTAATTCAATCCCTTTTGTTCCATTTATCCAGCGTAGCCTTCCCCACCATATAAATGGGCCTCAAAGTAGTAAGGCTAGCTATGTTCTACCAGCATAATGCTTATATACAAAGAGGTACACTGTTCATATGCCAAGTGTACTTATGATGTACTTGCTTTTGTGAGCGAATAACAAATTACATACTGTTGTTTTGAGTACCGCGTCTTATTTCATTCCTGGAATTTCCAGGCTAGGAACAGGTTTGCCCCAAAGCTAAACTTTTACATTTAGACTGTGTTTTACTATAATCACTGCACAAGGTGTAGTGTGAAAGAGCAGTGAAGAGATTTCAAACAAGCCTAAAAGGAGCAATCTTTTCAGTGTGCAATGTTACCTTAGCTCTCTGAAAGGCGCTGTATTCATGAAACATTTCTATGTTTGTAGGACTGTAAGGTATCACACTTTAAAGTTATTTAAACAGTGCTTTTATGAATAAAACTGTTCCAGACTTTTGTTAAAGACGCAAAATATCAAACTGCATTTTACTCATGTGCAACAAACATTAGAAAAAAAAAAAAAACATTATTTAAATAATTTAGTTAGACACTCTTTCTGGTGTAGAAGCAGGATGTACATTAGTTGAGGCACTAAACCTCTTCACTAAAACATAATCATATTTCTTATTCTGAATAATAATTCAAACTGTATTGAGTGTAAGACATGGCACCCACACACACCTGTAATGACCTGCGTATGGTTGATAAATGGAGAGATTTTCAACTCTGAGCAACGTTATCTTTGATGATAAGCTGCATTTGCTTAATTTGCAGATCTTTGATGATAAGCTGCATTTGCTTAATTTGCAGATCTTTGATGATAAGCTGCATTTGCTTAATTTGCAGATCTTTGATGATAAGCTGCATTTGCTTAATTTGCAGATCTTTGATGATAAGCTGCATTTGCTTAATTGTTTTGACATCAGTGCATTCTTCACAGTCTATTGTTTAACCAGGCAGATTCCTAAGCCTTGCACGTTCAATTTCTCTGTAATTGATGGACATATGCTTTTACCTTAAGCATTGTCTCCATCCCCGTTCAAAATGTATGAAGAAGAGTTATACTATATTTTAAAAAGATATATAGCTAGACTGACATTCTTCTGTGAGGCCCTAAGTCAAATTCTGGTGTCTGGTATTTTAACATGTTTTAGAATACTATGTTCTGTGGTATTATTTTGTGCTTTCAAGTGGATCATAGGCTATTTCTATTTCCACTGGCGCTTTACAGTGAGGCTCATTGAAAAAGCAATGGCTGTGGTTTACACTGCTTGCACATTGCAGCCAGATGTTGTTGATTTTGTTTTGGCTGAGCTGAGAAGCACAGCTACCCAGAGCATGGCCAACATACCTCTGTCTGTACAGAGAATCCAGAAATCCAATGATGTCAAGGCCAGGTGAGCTTGATTAAGGAACACATATTGGCAGGGTTTTCTAATGCTATTTTGGTAGTACCTTTTAGGTAATTTTTGTATCCGTGTAGTTTTCTTTTAGGGAGGGAAATTCTCCTTTCAAATACAAATTACCTAATTAATATTAAAGTACGGGTGGGTATATTTAAATCTTTCTGTCTGTGTTGCAATTTGGCCTTGCACAACGACTGATAGTGTGCAGCTTTCTTAAACTGCGTTTACACAAAGTTTTTTAGGTTGTGTTAAAGAACCATAAGTACAGCCTGCCTCATTTGGCCACCAAAAAAATCTAACACCGCAGCTTCAGCAATTCTGGTCTTTTTTGGTAGTCTGCTACCAGAGCAAATTATCCCATCATAATGTTTATTACACTGTGGCTCATACACATATTATTTGTATGAATCATAATGTTAATTGACCCTTGGCATCATAATTACCACGTGCCTCAGGCGAGGTAGAGAATGAGATGTGTCTTAAAGATTCTAATTTTGTAGCATCATTTCTGTGTTTAGGAACATGTATTTAAGCCAATAGTAATAATAAAAAGAAGTATATGCTTAATTATCCAATAATTACGTAATTTAAGTATTTTGTTACTTATAACGCATACATTAAATTGCATTGTTGTCTCGTCTGAACAGGATAGGCTACTTACTGGTTGGAAAACATATAAATCAGGTTTGTAGTCTATTCATTGCTCTAAGTCAGCGTTTCCCAAACTATCTTGTCTACCGCCCCACATGGTGAGCACTGTTGCGCCCCCACCCACCCCACCCCCATAAACGTAAAAATGAGACATTTGCTGATAACTTAACAAGATACAAAACTTAATACATATATATATATATATATATATATATATATATATATATATATATATATATATATATATATATATAGTATATATATATATATATATATATATATATATATATATATATATATATATATATATATATATATATATATACAGTATATACACACACTACCGGTCAAAAGTTTTAGAACACCTCAATTTTTCCAGTTTTTATTGAAATTTACACAGTTTAATGTCTCAATGTACTCTGAAATTAAAGCATAGAACAAATAAACAATTGGAGATAAAAAGAAATCATGGAATCGTTTTGTTTAACAAAATTTAATCTAAATTTTGACTCATCAAAGTAGCCACCTTTTGCAGATATAACAGCCGAACACACTCGTGGCATTCTTTCTACAATGGAAATCAAATATTGTTCGGAAAGTTCTTCCCAACACTGTTGCAGAAGTTCCCACAAATGTGTTGCACTTGTAGGTTGCTTTGCTTTCACCCTTCTGTCCAGTTCATCCCAAACCAGTTCGATGGGGTTTAAGTCTGAGACTGTGCTGGCCATTCCATGATTTGAAGCCTACCGCCTTGTTCTTTTCTTCTAAGGTAGTTCTGACATAGCCTGGAGGTATGTTTTGGGTCATTATCTTGCTGTAGGATGAACCCCTGGCCAACTAGGCGTATACCAGAGGGTATTGCATGGCGCTGCAAAATGCTGTGGTAGCCCTTTTGGTTCAGGGTGCCACTCACTCTGTGCAAGTCGCCGACTCTGGATCCAGCAAAAGAGCCCCAGACCATCACGCTTCCTCCTCCATGTTTGACAGTTGGTGTCACACACCGAGGAACCATCCTTTCGCCTACTCGACGGCGTACAAAAACCCTGCGTGATGAACCGAAGATTTCAAATTTTGATTCATCGGTCCATAAGACCTTCTTCCAGTCTTCAGTAGTCCACTGGCGGAGCTTCATGGCCCAGGCAAGCCTCTTTTTCTTATTTTGCCATCTTAGCAATGGCTTTCTTACCGCCACTCGACCTGTCAAACCTGCAGCTCAAAGTCTTCTCTTCACAGTTGAAACTGAGACTTGCTTACTTCGACCAGTGTTAAGCTGTGCTTGAAGCTGTTGTCCTGTGAGCCGCCTATCACGCAAGCTGTTGACTCTCAGAAACTTGTCTTCTGATTCTGTTGTGGCTTTGGGTCTGCCAGACCTCTTCCTGTCAGAGTTTCCTCCAGTTTCCAAGTGCCTTTTGATGGTGTAGGAAATTGTACTCACTGACAACTTGGCTTTCTTTGCAATTTCTCTAAAGGAAAGACCTACACTTTTAAGGGTTATAATTAGGGACCTTGTTTAGATAGCCCGTTTTTATTCCTTCGCCGTCCCGTGTGCATTGCACTTAAGCAAAAATAAAACAAACAAAAAACGTCCACAAATAACATTTACACAAAAAAATTCTCCAAAGCAGTTAACGTTCTTGTTTACTATTCAAATGACAAAGTTTTAATCAGCCTATCAGTGTGTTTGTTCTGCTTTTATGTGATCTGTAGTACTGTGCAGGAGGGGATGGGACAAAGTTGGTGCTGCATTGTTTTGATTTAGGTTGCTAAAATCTAGTTTTCAGCATTGGAGGTAAAATAAAAACAAGCAAAGTATATTTCAGATGATCGTTTCAAGATATTTCCCAGAGAAACTGTACATGCAGACTGAGGTAATTGTTTTCCATATCTTAATGTGTATTTGGAGAAAATACGATCGATCGCTATTTAGCTTCAGAATCACACATTAAACAATAGGCTACTTCAGAGGCTGCTGAACAGAACGTAAAATAAACAGCTTTCAGAAACCAAACTGGAAAGTCAGCCCAGACAAAAAGTATTCCTGTCTTCAAGTTAAATCAGTACTAAAACGATCCAGCACAGCCACCTCGCTTCAACCTGCTGCTTAGTTGGAATTTTAGACCCGAATAGCCACGTCTTCTTTGTTTTGACTCGGTACTAATAAAATAAATTATTGGATGGGACAAATAACATGACAACGAACGTGCTGCATACATTGCCTTTATTAAAGTATGCCAGATGCCCTTGTGTAACCGAGTTTTTGGGCTGTTTCTAATCGATTTCCACATCTGTATAACTTGGCAAAGCTTTGCCTTATCTTCCAACCAATTCAGTGGATGCAGACGTGCAGTCTCAATGTATGGGCAAGTCAACTGCAGGGGGATGCTGCATACTCGCCTTTAATAAATGACAGCACTCTGTTTTAGTAAGGAAGCAAGTACCGCTATTTTTAGGCTTTTATAGTGCTCTGAAATACTGTCTACTTAGGTTTATTTAATGTTTAAACAGGTCCGTGAAATGTCCGCGAAATCCTAATTTTATTCCGCAACATACCCGTGAAAAATACGTAAATTTACCGCGATTTAAGTAGACCCCTAGTTATAATGGTCTGTCTGTCTTCCTTTGTTAATTGCCTTTTTCTTGCCATTATGATAGCAATATACTACTTCCTGCAGTACAATACTGTCCAAATAATGCTTAAGAGGGTGTAGTAACACAGTCTGTTCCAACATCAGCATCAACTTTCAAGGCTTAATTTACTTCCATTGCTGCAGAACAGCTGTAAGTTGTTAATCCATTACTTGTTCCCTGAAAAAGGCCTTTTTGTATAACTCTGAAATGTACATTATTTTTCAGTTTTTGGTAACCTAAACTTTTTTTTTAACCTCTGGCAGTTTACTGCTTACCTTTATACCATTTCAGGTTATTCACTGGACTTGAACTGCTTAAATTTCAATAAAAACTGGAAAAATGGGGGGTTCTAAAACTTTTGACCGGTAGTGTATATATATATATATATATATATATATATATATATATATATATATATATATATATATAATACACAAGTATAAATAGAAAACATACCGTTTTTTCTCAGTTTCTCAGTGACTTGGATGGGCCTGCTTATGTCGGCAAAACTTTTGTATACGAGGCTGCAATTTGGAAATCGCTACTTAGTTCTCGTTGGATGTTCAGCTGTGACCTGTATTTTGTCTTGATGCTGTCAACTACAAAGAAAACAATTTCACACAAAGAAGAAGTAGCAAATGGAAGAAGTATGCACATTGCCTTTATGCTTAAAAGTGGATACTCTTCTATACTTCACCAAAATTCAGGCAGGGTCTTGGTCGGAAACTGCGGTTTTAAAGTCAAATCCGAAGTCATGTCTATGTACTGTTCTCTTCAAGTGTATTAAAATCATCACCAGGAGTCCTTGTGCTGAATGGGTTTCATATTTACCAGTGTCGGTGTCCGAAAAGTATTT
Source organism: Acipenser oxyrinchus oxyrinchus (assembly GCA_030684275.1). Taxonomy (NCBI): domain Eukaryota; kingdom Metazoa; phylum Chordata; class Actinopteri; order Acipenseriformes; family Acipenseridae; genus Acipenser; species Acipenser oxyrinchus. The sequence goes on from CM060250.1 coordinate 52,503,852, forward strand.
CATTATGGAATTTCTCTGCATGTGCATGCTTTTCTTCTTCCAGAAAGATGCCTACCTCATCTCTGAGCTCAAACATGCGTGTCGTAACTTTTCCACAAGATAGCCATCGAGAGTCGCAATAAAACAACAGGTCTTTGTGATCTGCTCCTATTTCTTCACAAGTTGAACCTTGGTGCATTTTGGGGGACTGGAGCCGGGACTCCTCCCCTTTGTCATCCCGATAAAATATCTGTAAGTCAACCTTTACTTATCTGTCAGTCACCCTACCTAAACCGTAGCCAGCTTCTTAATTCTCATCTTGCTTTTCAGTTTCCTTCATCCTCCCTTTCTCCTCCACTTTGCTGCGTCACCGGGGGGGCAAGTGAAGCTTCACTTCCCGACCTTAGAGGCCGGCTATGTCACATTGCCCTCAGAAAGGAAGGTTCCCGCTGGCCAGAGGGGATCCCCGGTCAAATAACTTTAACTATATTTAATTTTCCATTCTCCTGCTAATCTGTTAATTTGCACCCGTGTCAGTCTCCTCCTTCGGAGAGCAAGCTGCTCATTTGACAACACTTTGATGCACGAAATACGTAACCATTTCACTGGCGTACAAGTGTGGCAGGCAAGGCACATCACACACATACAGCCCATTGGCCGTTTGCCGGAGCGACGTCATTGTCATTTCGTGACACTTCCCTGCCCACGAGTGGGTTATTTTTTTTCCTGACAATATTTTTTTTCCCCCAACCTCTTTGCGCCCCCATTTAAATCTTTCCCACAGTTTGGGAAACGCTGCTGTAAGTGAAGAAAATGGCAGGCTTCGGTGTGCTTGTGTAAGCTGTACATCAAGAGAAGGGAGATATCTTGGAAGATGATCCCCAGAAGACCCTGCAGATTTAACCCTCTGGATTACTCTGATGACGTGATTTGTAGCAGGTAGATTTCTTTCTTCTTGAACGTTGTTGTTTGATACAATTACTTCACATAATCTCAACATTGAATTATTAGTAGCATTACATATTTACCAGGCATGAATTGTGTAACAGGTAAAAAGATGAGCTGGACCATACAGTATGAAGAGCAGATGGTGTGGTTTAAGAAAATAATCAATTAACATTAATGAAATTGTTCATTTTTATTATACTGCTTTATTATTAAACCATAGAAAATGAATAAAGGTGAGCTTTATGAAGTCGCTACCTATTTATTTTTTAGTATATGAGAGATTAACCTCAATTAGATATGGAACTGTGAAGGGACATATGTTGAATGCGCAGAGAAGATCATTTCACATGACAATTTTAAGCAGATGTCAAGGAGTCTTTTTGAGAATTAGACAAATATGTGTTGGTAAGTTTTAGATAACATGGTTTATCATCAATTCTGCATGGTACTAATGAAAACTACACAATATATATATATATATATATATATATATATATATATATATATATATATATATATATATATATATGTGAGCAGGAGGATTATATATATATATATATATATATATATATATATATATATATATATATATATATATATATATATATATAATGTATAGTTTATTTACTGTTTCAGTGACACCAATAATGTAAAATGTTGTTATTGTGGCTTTTAACACCTAAAATGTATTTTTTTTTAAATATATTTTCTTAAGTCCAATGCATCCTCTTTTACACAAGCCAATAATATTCAGGTTTTGATCTATTGTTAACAAATCACAAGCTTTTCTTGTACATAGAACACATCGATCCTCCAATTTAAAGCGGTCATTTAGTTTAGAGTAACAGTCTTTCTTAAAATTTGTTATTCATTTAGTACAACTATATATTGCCAATTTTTATTACGAAATCTCATTCTGCAGAGGCATAAAAAAAAATAAAAGATGGCTGCCAGATTAAAAAAAGAAGCTACATTTGGTGTGTAAAAAATAGTTTTTTTACACGTATGTTTTTGTATGTTTTCGTTTCAGATAAGTTATATGACAATTGATTACAAAAATCGATTTAATCTTTTTGATAAAATCTAAAATTACGTTTGACCACCCTAATTTAAATTTTTATGTGCAGTGCTGTACTTCTGTCCCATTTGTCATTCAAACAAAAGTTTTAAACATATGAGAACAATAACCAGAGCTTGCTGATGTTCCAGTGCCTTCTGTACTGTAAAATATGATGAACTGTGACAATTTCCCATCATCCTCCTGCTCGCTGGTAAATCCATCTCAGTTACATATGTGAGCAGGAGGATGATTGAAAATGTAGTTCTGAGAGGTCCATGCGGTTACATGGGAAGCCATCTTGAGGCAGGGAATGCAATTTAAAAGTTTTAAAAAGTGGTCAAAATGTAAAAAAAAAAAAAAAATTAAAACAATACACACACCTTACATAAACAGTTGTAGCAACACATGGGAACATGTAACACAATAAAATAAAAAGGTCCTTATCTGCCCTTTAAGCCTGGTACAGTCGGTAGCTCACAGTAGTAATACAGGAGATCACTGGCACAAACGCCTAGCTGAATTAAGAGGTCTCTTGGCCTCTGTAGGCTTATTTTTTCCTATTTGATTAAAGAAGCTTCCCAGGGCTACTTCCAGCAGATCTCGGTTGTTAATAAAGAATTTATTGTTAATACATCCTTTCGTTATAGTAGAAAGTTGTGTGAGGTTATGTCACAAACGGGATCTTCAAGACGCGTGAACATAAGGTGTAGAACGTAAGGTATGTGCGTGATATGTGCATGATACAGCTTTTCTCAAAATAATGGAGAGACAATTTGGCATTTCTAAACTGCATGGAAACCCCGCCATTGTTAGATTGCTCCTCTTAGTGAAGCAGTGTAATGTTTCTCAGAACTTGCAACTACAACCCATAGCATGCTGTACACAAAGATATCCGCAGCTCAAGACTGTTAAATGCTTGGGATTAAGTTTAAATGCATCAAACTTTTATTACAATTATTTTATTACAAATAGTAAAGCAGTATACAGGGCTCCCTTTTATAACATTGTAGTCGGGAACCATAGTTAAGAGACCGTGCTATTTGTGTTCCGCCTTATAACAAGAATACTAGTGTTAGAGTGATGGCATTATGGGGCAAATGGGAGCCATGACCGTACCGCCTTATAACCTGTTCAGCAGTATAAAGGGGGAACACTGTACTTAGACCTTCTTTTGTGTTTTTTTTTCATTTTTATTTAATGTTTATACTATCCGAAAGTGAATTGACCAGTTCTTTGTGGTGTTGCCCAAAGTATTCTTCTGGAATTTTGATGTGTTGGAATCCTAGGAACTGCTCAAATCCAGATGGCAGCTCAGATGGTAATCACAGTCCTTTTGGTGACCACTGGGATTTGACTAAATGCTATAAGACATGCTTCTGTGTTTACCATCTATCTGTTTCCATCTCCAGTGCCAGCCTATTTTCCTCAAGTATAAACTCTGTATTTGTCTGCTTATCTTTGCCAGTCAAACTTTAAAGTGTGGTCTTAATATGAAACTGATTGGCTTTTACATCGAGTGTGCAAAAGGAACATATAACAGAATTTACATAAACCAAGTGGCCAGAAAAATCTGTGACATTACCAGAATTATTAACAAATAATAAATACATTTTCTGTGCTTAACATGACAAACTTGGAAATGTTAGTCACAAACCAGACTCAAAAATAAAATGCATATAGAATCTTTAACCAAGCCAATTCTAAATCTGTGGCAGACGGAGGTGATTAGTTATACCTGTATTTCAAATTGTAGTATAGCCTGATAAGGCTTAGCTGTTGAGATATGTATTTTGTTTTCATGTCTCAATCGCAGGCATACCAGTTATGTTGCTGATAGAACATTACGCTCTGCTTTTCATTGATAGCAATGGTAAACATTCCTTTATGCAGATAAAATCTTTTTTTCTACTTGTCTTCATTGAGTGTCTACTCTAGGCATTTCAGGCCAAGAGAATACCACTGTCAGCTGTTTTTTCTTTCAACACATTGTTTCTTGCTCAAGATTTCAGACATCAAGAGATTGTGCCACATTCCTAAAGTTAAAAGGAAAAAAAATAATCCCTCTATTCCTCCAAGAGTGAACATCCTGTAAAGATATGAAGCATTATTTTCTTTTTTTATATATGTAATGGCCCTGCTCTGTTTTACAGTTTTACAGTAAATGTATTTTGCTGGTGCATTACTCTTTTAGACAAAACTATTCTAATCTCTGCACTGTAAATACTGTACATGTGGGAAATATAATATGGCTGAGCTTTACTTTTATACTTTTTAAATATAATTCATAATTCAAAACAACCTGCATTTCACAAAACATCTTATTCACAATATTTTGGTAATTAACAATGGTACTAAGAGCCGGTTTTTAATGTTTATCAAAAACAAATCCATCTAAAATTACACAGTACAGGTAGTGCTGTTAATTATTTTATTTTTTTAATGCCACTTGCTTATTTTTAGTACAATTACATCATCTTTCATATTATTTCAAATATTATTCAAATTGTATACTGCTATTGTCAAATATTATTGTGTTAAGTAATAGTGTTTACTCATAATTCCACAGCATACCTTAAATATAATTAATGAACAATTTAAATGGTGAAACTATGGGACTCGGCTGTACATCACTTTACAGTAGGGTTGGTCATGTTCTGGCTTTGCTGGCTCCATCTCCGGAGTGGCTCCGGTAGCTCAGCTGCAGCTCCAGGCTGGCTCCAGAGCTGATGGAGATCCCCTGCTCCAGCTCCAGGCTGGCTCCAGAGCTGATGGAGATCCCCTGCTCCAGCTCCAGGCTGGCTCCAGAGCTGATGGAGATCCCCTGCTCCAGCTCCAGGCTGGCTCCAGAGCTGATGGAGATCCCCTGCTCCAGCTCCAGGCTAGCTCCAGAGCTGATGGAGATCCCCTGCTCCAGCTCCAGGCTAGCTCCAGAGCTGATGGAGATCCCCTGCTCCAGCTCCAGGCTAGCTCCAGAGCTGATGGAGATCCCCTGCTCCAGCTCGGCTAGCTCCAGAGCTGATGGAGATCCCCTGCTCCAGCTCCAGGCTAGCTCCAGAGCTGATGGAGATCCCCTGCTCCAGCTCCAGGCTAGCTCCAGAGCTGATAGAGATCCCCTGCTCCAGCTCCAGGCTAGCTCCAGAGCTGATGGAGATCCCCTGCTCCAGCTCCAGGCTAGCTCCAGAGCTGATGGAGATCCCCTGCTCCAGCTCCAGGCTGGCCCCAGAGCTGATAGAGATCCCCTGCTCCAGCTCGGCTAGCTCCAGAGCTGATGGAGATCCCCTGCTCCAGCTCCAGGCTAGCTCCAGAGCTGATAGAGATCCCCTGCTCCAGCTCGGCTAGCTCCAGAGCTGATGGAGATCCCCTGCTCCAGCTCCAGGCTGGCTCCAGAGCTGATGGAGATCCCCTGCTCCAGCTCCAGGCTGGCTCCAGAGCTGATAGAGATCCCCTGCTCCAGCTCGGCTAGCTCCAGAGCTGATGGAGATCCCCTGCTCCAGCTCCAGGCTGGCTCCAGAGCTGATAGAGATCCCCTGCTCCAGCTCGGCTAGCTCCAGAGCTGATGGAGATCCCCTGCTCCAGCTCCAGGCTGGCTCCAGAGCTGATGGAGATCCCCTGCTCCAGCTCCAGGCTGGCTCCAGAGCTGATGGAGATCCCCTGCTCCAGCTCCAGGCTGGCTCCAGAGCTGATAGAGATCCCCTGCTCCAGCTCCAGGCTAGCTCCAGAGCTGATGGAGATCCCCTGCTCCAGCTCCAGGCTGGCTCCAGAGCTGATAGAGATCCCCTGCTCCAGCTCCAGGCTAGCTCCAGAGCTGATGGAGATCCCCTGCTCCAGCTCCAGGCTGGCTCCAGAGCTGATGAAGACCCCTTGCTCCAGCTCCAGGATGGCTCCAGCAGCCCCTGCTCCAGAGCCGCTCCACACCGCTGTTCTGCTGCAGCTGCTTTTAGCTGGCTCTGGCTCCGGCTCCAAAGCCTCTAAAACCTCCTGGGGTTTTAGTGGCTCTTTGCGATTTCAGCATTTACAAATTATCAATTTTGGTCTTTGAGCAAATTATTTTGATTAAATTGTGAAATGGGAAATATCAAACAAGCAACGCGCGAAATGCAAAAGAAGAGACAGCTTCTTCGGTCTTCGGTCTGCTGGAGGATCTCTGGAGCACCTTTACAGTTGAATTGAATTTCAATTGTCCAATAGTTTATTCCTAATTTGGACAAAGTACCCAAAGAAAAAAAAACTTTCTCTTCGTACAGCAAAAGCAGCTGCTTCTGGGCCTATGCAAGTGCTTCTGTGTGCGTAAGGGAGTTCAGTGCAATTCAAAAATGCCACAGCAGCAAGCCTTGCAAAAACAAATACAGTGATTTGTATGTTTCTAAATCTAAATTGTGATTGTTTTTTTTTTTAAATCAGCTCTCATTATGGTTTCTTTATATGTATCTAATTTGATTGAATTACTTTAATTTTACCTGATTTATTATCTAAACAATCAAAACAATGTTTTTTTTAAATGAGAGCTCTCAATATGGTTTATTTTGAAAATGTTGTCATCTCAAATGAAGTCTCCATCTTTATTCCACAGGCGTAGCACTGTCTGGTGCTGATCGGGGTCTGCACAACTATTTTCTAAAAAATGTTAACCTATATGTGAGGTTCAGGGGATGGAGCTAGGCACCAACAACCTATCATCTGCTGTCATCAATTAAATGTACCTTATTTAAACATTAGTCACCTCTACCTAGCTGTCTTGTGTTTTTTCGTTTTGGCATAAACCTAAGCGATTTCAAGACCCATCAACTTTTGTATACCTCAATAATGGAGTACTTACAGCAGTTGTCATCGGATTCAGAGGATTCCCAGGATTTTCTTTCATTACCAGATCATTCTCCTCCAGCTTCAATCCAGGGCCCATCCAGTCTCCGTTTTTTCTCCCCTTCTGGCATTTCAGTTACATCTGATCAGGCTCCCGATCAGGTTCCAGTTCAAATATTGCCTACCGTTCCTGCCACCCAAACATCGAATCTGCGCCGATCCAAGCGACTTCGGCCTCAGGACGCCCCTCCGGATCGATTGTTTTGGAAGGACTGGCCCATGAATAAATTGATAAAACCCTCCTTAAAAGCGGTAATGCGATTCCGGCAGGGAGTGATAGAGAGTCTCTTTTCATTCTCTATTGCAATTCAGTATCAGCAGAACCAGTTTTCCTCCGAAAAAACATAATCAGCAGCCCAGCCATTCAGCATCCTAAAACAGACAGCAGGCAGTCTATTCCGGATCTAACCACCCCAACAACTAGCACCGCTAACCAGCAGCCAGCCATCGAAATCCAACATTCGCAAATATTTAAAGAGATAAAATCATTTATGCAGCCTTTTTCCGATACTCTATCTTCGGTCAGTTCTCAACTGTCGGATCTAGATAAAAGGATGTCTATTATGGAACAGGGAAAACAATCTTCAGCGCTGTTATTAATTCCAGCATCAAACACTGCAGCGCCGCCTACAGCTTCTTCTGGTCCAGCCCTAATTTCAGCCAGCGAAGCAGATCCTCCAAAATTGAACCTCGCTACTGCATCTACATACGGATCCTCCTCTCCAACTGCAGCTAGACATCACACTATATCTCCACGAATCAGACGTAACATTCTCGAAGATTTCCAAATTCCACAGTTTGCTGCCTACAGCTCTGCAATATCCAGCAGCAACGCCACAGTTCAATCAGCTGATTTTCAACTAAATCCAACTATTAATAAACTTCTTATTTCAGCTCAAGATTACATGGCATCAGCACTTGCCCCATCTACCAGATCCTCGTACTCTACAGGTTGGGCATGTTATGTAACTTTCTGTTTACAAAGCAGGATTAATCCTACTCCATTCAACCAGGACTGGATCATGGCGTTCATAGTGCATGCAAAGGACTCTCTACATCTGGCACCAGCTACAATCAGACTATATTTGTCAGGAATTCAGCATCAATTTCGCTTGATGTCCATCAATTCCCCAACTCTATTATCAATTCCAGAGGTTCGTCTCCTTTTACGAGGTATTTCCAAGTGCTCTCCGGCTCCTTCTTCTGCTCGCCTGCCTATTTCAATAGACATTCTCAGTAACTTGATTTCAATTCTCCGCCATGGCAGTTTTTCTCCATTTGATGATTTAACTATGGAAGTCATATGTCTATCTGCATTTTTTGGGTTTTTGAGGTGTTCTGAATATACAGTTCCTTCCATTGCCAGCTTTCCTACCCTCGGTATCCGCTGCAGTGACCTCAAGCTCATCCCAGATTCTCATTTCATCTTATTTCTTCGCATTTCAAAAACAGATCAACTGCGGCAAGGACAATGTATTCAGCTTTCTAAGATCAACTCTCCTCTGTGTCCCTTCACTTCCATGTTGAAGTACATTGCAGAATGCAAGGCCATTTCATCCTCCGACCCTTTGTTTATCAATTCAAGCCGGTCCATTGTATCAAGGCATTGGTTTTCAACACACCTTTCCACCGTGGTGTCCAGAGCAGGTCTTCCTTCGCAATTCTACACTCCTCATTCATTTAGAATAGGGGCAGCTACTTCAGCTGCAAAAGCCAACATTAACCAGCATTTAATTAAAAATATGGGGCGCTGGACTTCATCAGCAGTTGAAACTTATATTCGTTCTTTATCATCTGAAATATCCTCCGCACATCAGTCCATTGCTAGTATGTCCGGAGTGGGGACGACCTTTCTGCCTGGGCCTCCAAAGATTTCCCCCAAAGTAATTAAATTAAAAGAAAGGAGGTTTTTTCTTTCCACTGTGCAGAGGGTCTTCACATAGTCATTAGGGTACAGTCTAATAACCCCTTTGTCACGTTAAGTGTTTGTTTTCTTTCGTCTAAATGTTTTCTCTTTTCTTTTTTCTTATGCATTGGCGGTTCTCTCTTTTTCTTCTTCACGTTGCGTCAGCGAGGGAGCGGGGTGCATCTTTTGGGGGTTAGTGATTCCACTTTCTCCAACCCTTTGTTAAGCTCCGCTTCATTTACCTCATAGAGGAGGGTTCTCCATGAGTCAGAGGGACCCCGGCCAAACCCTTCCATCTGCATGTATGTTTCTTTTGGGATTCTTCTTTCAGGTCTGATGCCTCTATGTGAGGGTCCCCAAGCGGTGGCATCCCTCGTGTTCGTCGGGTCTCCTCAAAGGCGGTGGCCCCTCTCCTGTTTGTCGGGTCTCCTCAGCGGCGGAACCCCCTTCTATTATGTTGGGCTTGAAGAGGCGGAACACCACGCATTATATGTTTTAACAGATACTAACTTTATGTTTTCTTTCGGTTCGCGAGCCTCTTCGTATGTCGGGTAACCTCGGAGATGGTGCCCTCTCGTATGTCGGGTCACCTCAAAGGCGGTGGCCCCCCTCCTGTTTATCGTGTCTATCGATCAAGTAAATGTTGGGCCTTGAAGAGGCGGAGCCCTCTCTCCTTGTGTATATGTTCACTAACTCTGTCAATAGACACTACCAGGTGGCATAGCTCCGCCCGTGAAATGTTAACCTATAGGTGGGGTTCAGGGGTGGAGCTAGCACCAACAACCTATCATCTGCTGTCATCAATTAAATCTACCTTATTTAAACATTAGTCACCTCTACCTAGCTGTCTTGTGTTTTTCGTTTCCTCCTCCTCCCTCCTCCTCCTCTAGCATCTCAACCGCCTTTGCATCGGTCTCCTCTGGGGGTTAGTGATTCCACTTTCTCCAACCCTTTGTTAAGCTCCGCTTCATTTACCTCATAGAGGAGGGTTCTCCATGAGTCAGAGGGACCCCGGCCAAACCCTTCCATCTGCATGTATGTTTCTTTTGGGATTCTTCTTTCAGGTCTGATGCCTCTATGTGAGGGTCCCCAAGCGGTGGCATCCCTCGTGTTTGTCGGGTCTCCTCAAAGACGGTGGCCCCTCTCCTGTTTGTCGGGTCTCCTCAGCGACGGAACCCCCCTTCTATTATGTTGGGCTTCGAAGAGGCGGAACACCACGCATTACATGTTTTAACAGATACTAACTTTATGTTTTCTTTCCGGTTCGTGAGCCTCTTCGTATGTCGGGTAACCTCGGAGACGGTGCCCCTCTCGTATGTCGGGTCACCTCAAAGACGGTGGCCTCCCTCCTGTTTATCGTGTCTATCGATCAAGTAAATGTTGGACCTTGAAGAGGCGGAGCCCCTCTCTCCTTGTGTATATGATCACTAACTCTGTCAATAAACACTACCAGGTGGCATAGCTCCGCCCCGTGAAATGGTGGTTTAAGAAGCATACTTTCTTTCTTTCTTTCTTTCTTTCGCTTAAAAACAGTGATTAGACAAATGTGGATTGACATTTGATTTTGCAGTTTAAATACTGTGTACCGTATGCAGTAGTCTTATAATATGAATAAAACAATACATTTTTAGTTGTGTTTTTTCCACTAAAACTGTATTTTCTAAATAGCAAGCCGAGAACATTACAAATGTTATTACAAACTTGCTTGGTGTTTAATGTTTGGGATCACTATCCACCTAAATTGCTTACCACAACTCCTTGCAAATGAGGCCACGCTCTCAATAGGTTAACTTCCTGCATACATAATAAATACATAAATAATGAATCAATGATGTGTATCTTATAAATATAATTTACTGATTTTATGTTCATTCAATAAAAACAATATTGTATTAAAAAGTTTGTATTTCACTTGATGCACATTTTTAACACCCTGCAATTAATTGTTTATTGCAGATTGAGCAGTGTCTTTAAAATCTGTTCAGGAACTGTAAACTTGGTTGCTTTTCTGCAAAGGAGAATCCGCCCCTAACCAATACGTCATCAGCAAGCACATAAAAGCTCTGTGTGTTATTCTTTCATGTCGCTTCTTTTTGTTTTGGCTGCTCAGTCAAGCGCTAGGAGGCCGGGGAGTTGACCGCTTAGAGCCTGGAGGAAGGGCTGCCCTCAGCCACGGATTTCCTGAGGTTTCCCCCTAAAAATTAAAAATATGTGAGTAGGGGTTTTCCTTACCTGAGTGTTGGCGTTTCGTATTTGGTTCTCGGGGTGAGTGGTTGGGTTGGACAGGCTGGACTCTCTCCCCAGCGCAGTCATTCTTCGGGATTAATGTAACTGTTCATGTTTTTCCAGCAAGCCTCACGCAGGTAGCCGTCGCACCCACGGACGAGGCCTCTGGCCAAATTTATCTCACCATTGTGGGGTGCATTAATTATTTATTATTATTCTACTTTCATGGTTTGGCAGCCTCGTCTTTTTGGGGGGAGGTGGCTTATAGCCACTTTCTATCTGCGGCACTGGGATGCATGTAACTGTTCATAATTTTCCAGCCGGCCTCGCGCAGGTAGCCGTCGGGCACCCACGGACAAGGCCTCCGGCCAAATTTATCTTTCACTCGGGCCCTGAGTGCCCACCACAGTTCATAAATCATGTGCAATTGCAATCATCATCATTCATTCATTACCATTCATTCATAGCAGATTCTCTGTGCTGTACTGTGCATTTGCTCAGAGCACATTTAGCAATTTGAGCATATCGCCTTACTCAAAGACCGAAGAAGCTGTCTCTTCTTTTGTGCTTCGTTCTTTGCTTGTTTGGTATTTAACATTTCACAATTTGATTATATTGCTTTACTCAAAGACTGAAGAAGCGTTTCTTCTTTTGCGTTTCGCTCTTTGCTTACTATGTATGTTTCGGATTGTATTTGACTATAATCCTTCACTCGCTGTCCTCTTACTGTGCGATTATGAGGACCCTCTCTATAAGCCTGCACTGGGTCTCATAAAAGGTAATGGCTGCATATACAGGAATACAAGAGTCTTGTTGATAATTTTGTACGACTTCTTATATCAGTAGAAATATTATGTACATTATAGTACTTCTGTATTTACATTTAGTTATTTTATATACTTATTTATTTTGTTCATTCAAATGTTTGAACTGAATAATTAGGAAGGATTTTTTTTTAATTGTGAAAGGCAGGAAATAGTGGAGCTGCTCCGGAACCTCAGCTCCGAAAACTGTCAAGCTCACTCCGGCTCCTGTCCCCGAAGCTGGCTCCAGGGCTCCTGAGCCAGAGCATGGCCAACCAACCTTTACAGCATCTCAATTATTATACTTGCAAGATAAAAAGTTTATTTTTAATTTTGGTTTTTTGCTTTTTGCTTTTGATGTTTTTAGCTATTATTTTAGTCCACAACAAAAATCCATGCGCTGATGAGACAAAGGATTCCTTCACACATATAACAGTTTAATTTCCAGAGCATTTACTGTCATTGAACACAATGTCACCTTACCCATCTGCCGACCTGTCTGTGTCTTCAACAAAAAACCATTATGTCCCAGTGTGTTTCTAGAAGAACTTTTATTTTCTATTCTTTTTTTTTTTTTTTGAGACATCGCCTGTAGCCCTAAACCGATAGTGTTAATGTCTGTGGCACAAAAAAAAAGGATGTCAACTGTTTTGTTCCCATGTCTTTGTATGAAGGTGCAGTAGAAGTTTCCCATGAATGTTTTTAGGATCTGCTTTCAGTTGGTGAACTGATGACTCATCTTGTTGTTTTAACTTACCTAACCTATGACTTCATTTTGAGACACTCAAGCATGACATGAGGGGAGAAAGTGATTTTGAAGTTTATGTTTTTTGCATGGTAAAACAAAAAAATAATGTCACAGAAATAATTCTGGAAATCATCATATACTATTTTAACCCTTTGCAGTCCATTTATTAATTGTGCGTCAGGCTCGCCAGGTCTAATTTATTTTCACATGCGCAGTTAATTTTAGACGCGCTGTTTAAAAGTATTTTTTTTCCACAGTCAAACAGGTTTAAATGGCCCTGCATATCAACAAAGCACTCACTAGGCATCTCCAGCCCCACCCCACCCTTTCGTTCGCTATCGCTTTCACATATGCTAACAAATAAATAATAATAATAATAATAGTCGTACATACCGATCAATCATCTCCTGATGACTCGTTTTATCACCAAACTCAAAAATGCAATCCAAGTCATTATTTTATTGCTATAACATCTCGAAAAAGCTCTGCAAATGTCCGTGATAGTCTCTGTGCGCTGATACAGTAACACCCAGCTTGTTTCCTTATGACCGCCCCAATCTGATGCCAGGGGCAAGTATGACTATTCATTAGATACGCCTTTTTTTTTTTTTTTTTTTTTATCGGCTTGTCTCGGCTCCTTTCGCTCCCACTCGGCCATTGAATGGTTTTCTCGGCTTTTTCCGGAGAAAAAACGACTTTTTTGCATTTTTTGGATGATGTCGGACAGGGTCCGACAATGGACCTGATAGGAATAATTGCAATGTCGGACCCAGTCCGACAATGTTTTGTTAGCACTACCAACACATAGAAGGTGTCAATAATCTGCCTCTACCACTTCATATATAGTCATCCTGTAGATATCATCATTTTGAATTCATTTATTAAAATATGTGGGTTGCCTTCCCTTTGTCCTGTCAATCTCTCCCAGAGTCTGTTTTGGAACCGGCAGCTACATCATTTTCATGTAGGAAATAAATTGGTCAATTATTTTTCTCAGCAAACACACTTTTACTTTTAGCATATGGTCCAAATCTATATAATAGTAAACATGTTCTGTAGATTTAAAGTAAATTAAGTTTATAACAGCAAAGTACTATCATATAATTGTGTGTGTCAAGGTGATAGTGAGAGTTTCCCCAGTAAAGACATACTTGATACTTTACTTAAATCTTCAATTTCATTCTAAGGTAAACTAAGGTTTGGCTGTTAGCCATTAAGAATATTTCAATTTAAATACAGTGTTGGCTTGCCATATCTACATATGCGATGTAAAGAAACATATTTGATGTGGTGTTTGAGTGAGATTTAGTCATTGGGAATACAGAACCTTGCTCCCAGAGACTGAAGCTTCAACTCAGTTTGCCCTGTGGTACGCACCCGAGAGCAAAAGAAAAAACCCCAAAACAGTTGTGTATTTCATAGTATGTGAGTTTATCCAGAAAACATAACACATGTAATCAGACAATTAAATCAGGATTAAACAACAACACATGGGGATCTGAGAAAATGTAATACAAGATATCCAGTTATATTATTATTATTATTATTATTAGGGGCAGCAGTGTGGAGTAGTGGTTAGGGCTCTGGACTCTTGACCGGAGGGTCGTGGGTTCAATCCCAGGTGGGGGACACTGCTGCTGTACCCTTGAGCAAGGTACTTTACCTAGATTGCTCCAGTAAAAACCCAACTGTATAAATGGGTAAAAATAATGTGATATCTTGTAACAATTGTAAGTCGCCCTGTATAAGGACGTCTGCTAAAACATAAATAATAATATTATTAAAAATAATAATAATAATAATAATAATAATAATAATAATAATAATAATAATAATAATAAAACATTTAGCATCTCAGGAAAATGAGAGATTATAATAATAATAATAATAATAATAATATTTTCAACTCAGATTGAACCAAAACATATGCTTCATGTTGTTCCAAATTGAAGTAGCTTGTTTTTGTTACTTTGCATTCTTGTAGCTGTTTTTAATTTACACAAGTAAATTGGGTTACACAACATAAAAGGTTTGCACAGGCATGCAAATTTAATAACAACACTGAGGATGCCACTAGGGTATCAGCAATGGTAGCCCACGTTTCAGATTTAATAAAGAAAACAAAACAAAGCTAAAAATAAAAGTTTGCCAAACACAGCGAGCGCTAGCCTCACTAAAAGGAACCAAGCCCACGAAACCCTTGCTACACTGTTGTTGGGATCAAATCCCCTAAACTAACCCAGCCAAGTCCCGGCAACTCCAGCCTCTTCCTGATGGCCTCAGCTAGGCAATGCCTTTACAAGCACTGTCTTGGAGTGGAAGGGTTTCGTGCAGTAGTTTTCTCCTGTGGAGCAGACGCTCTCCTCCTCGGTGTAAATGAACACAGAGGCTTTCTTCAGCGCCAGTCTGTGTAGCCATGGCATTGCAGTAGCCTCAAACACTGGCACTGGCACGTCACCCCAGCCAGTCAGGACCTCCCAATCAGCTCATCTCCATGCAAGCCTTCCTGTTTACCAAGCAGGAGCGCAGCTGAACCAGCGACATGGTCCTCCCTGTCACAGGCTTGTTTTACGCCTTGCCAGAAACAATATGTGTATTGGGATTTCAAAACTTCTGCAACTTCTGTAGCATTCAATACAACAGCTTTATGTGAGTATATAATAATGTAACAATATTTGTACCTGTATTCAGAGAGTCACCTATCCATTTGTGATAAAACTTGGTTGCAACATTCTTTACCACATCATTGGGAAACCGGTCTGTCCTTCATGCGTACACACTGAGGCTTTCACATGAGCATACAGTATGGTGAATGTTGGTCGTAATGTTCTATCTTTACATTAAGGCCATTGCATGCCATTGTTTCTTCATCATAATGTAATATTTATTTGACAAAATTCTTATTGTACGTTGAATTGTTTGATAATCAAAAACATGTAATTCAATACAGTTTTACATGCATTAAAAATGATGGGACCACAAAAAACTGTGTAACAAGTGCACTACTAGATAGAGTTGTAAATTTTAGATTATTTCTCAATCTATTTTCTTAATTTTCTTCATCCCATTAGGTATTACAAGATGAATGGCATGAAGCAGTCTGTGTTTGGTACTGTCCCAGTTACTGTTCGCCAAGTAGAAAGCGATCTTTGTCCCAGTGAATTGAACTTGGCAGGCTTTCCAGACATAGGTGTCATTCCAAGCCACAGCATGTGTTTGCCTTTTTGTATTTGTTCATTTGAAAATAACTACTTGTTTAACTGAATCACTAGAAACCAAATGGTAAATTGAGGGCTCATTGGCATATTTTACCTACCATATATAAATGTTTAATAAAAAGCATACTGGTACAGTAAGTACCGTAGTATGACATGCAAGAGTGAGTCAACTACACAATTTGGGAACAATGGTGTAATTTCCTTTTCAAGTACATTTTTGTCATTTTTACAGGCAGATGGAATTGTATAAGTCCTTTCTTACTGCAGTATATTTTGGAAGGCAGAAATGGGAGGCAGTAGTTGTAAAATCCCCCAAAAAGATATTGGAATAACTATCAGTAAACTATGTCTGAGTTTCTGTCTAGAACATAAAAAAAATAAATGAATAAATAACTGAGGTAAATATTTGTGAACAGGACCCTGTAAGTAATTTTTTGTTGCATGTGACTCAAATGTGTTAGCAATCAAATATCCCAATATAAAATTAAACTTGGCCTCGGTTCATCTTTCTGACCTAAAGAAGAAAAAAAACCCAGTAAGGCTACAGGACAGGACAAGAAACAAACTAAACACTCACGATAACAACACAGGTTTTTCCTTCCGGTTCACAAAGGACCAGATCACATCCCTACATCCAGTTAAATACCATCAACCATGACCCCTTGGTTAATGAGTGCAGCCGCTCCTCCAGTCCGCGGATGCCACATCGTTTCCCTTCCGGTTCGATGATTTAGTGTACCGTAGTTCCGCCCCCTTTCTAGATGGCCGACTTCCGCCTAACCATGGGAATGAACTGTTGGGCCATCCAGTCCAGGGTATTCTGTTCCCTTTACACAGCGCCCTCGCAGGTCGGGAGGGAGATCTAACACCAAGAATCATTCAATCTCTGTCACACTAACTTATGATTTTTTTTTTAATGTAATTTTTTTAATTGCCTGTTTTGATATCAAGTCTTTAACCTTGTAAGGACCAAACATTTTTTAGTGGGAAGCTCTCCCAGGACCAGGTTTTTTTTGGCTGTATTTTACTCTCTTCCTATAACAATTCACATAAAAATCTATTCATTACAGTAGCATCTTGAAATTAGTGCCCTTTTTTTCAAAGCACTAGGGGAACATTATAAAGTACTTCTGAAAACATAAAAATGTCTTTCTTTTTTCAGTACTATATATTTTTTAACAGTAAGTGTTTTTTATTATTATGTATTCCGCTTAGTGTTTTCAAATAGATACATGTATAAAAACATGTTATTCTATGACCTGAGGTACCGTGCAATACTTCCTGAAAGTTTTGTTGAAAAACGTTGATCAAATTACAAGACATTGATGATTTTGTACATTTTTTTCTACATTTTTAGCTTTACCTTTCTATCTTTGAAATGCATCAAAAAAAAATGTGACAAGCACAAATAAACATATATAAAATCAGGAATAGGTTTTCCCGGTATGGACTCCTCAGACGCACAACTTAAAATGCCAAACTTTAGTACTTGTGGTTGAACAAACAGTGCGGACGCAGGGGCATTCTTATTTGGAGAAAAAATACTTGAACATTCAGCAGCCAAACTCTTGTGTCTACAATTCTACATTAAAACACTCATTGCAGGATCTTGTTGCTCCTCGTTGAGGGTCAAAACCGCTTACCAACCCTGTAGTAGGAGGTTATTTTAACTGTACAATGAAATGAGTTAAACCATAAAAAGGAAATTAATATGTGTGGTGGTAAGGAGGTTTTACTGTATTTAGTGATGTGCATTGCAATATTTTCTCCTATCAGGCTAATTTGATTATTAGTCTCACCTTCAGCACCTGTGTGAACCTCCCTGCTATGAAAAAAATAATCACACTCATTGGATCTCATTTGCAGCAGCAGTTTTTGTATGAGATCAAACTCATACAAAAAAATGTTTCAAGGATATCATGAAAAACGGAAGCAATAAAAGAATTGCAAACCAAACGTGAAGGATACGTGGATAACAAAATTATTTAATTTTGTACACCCTTTTTGTCTACCTTTTTAATTGCATAATATAGACCTAAGTATGTGTATAAATAGGTCACATATATTTTAGATGAGCATTTTGTAATTATTAAATACTTTACATTTGCAGATGTTGAAGCTAATGATACAACAAATGGAAGGACAAGGAAACTAAGTGTTGGTCAGTATGATAATGATGCAACAGGACACTCAGTATTCAGCAGTCCTGGGTGGATGAAGGCTGAAAAGTCCCAGAACATACTATCATATACTACAAATGTGCAAACTTCAGAGGTAAGGAAACAAGAACACACAATGCAGCAGAAATTCAGACCATTCCCCTATCTAGGGCATCTCTGCATAATTTCCCAAAGATATTCAAGGGTGTTTTCTATTACCTCTACCACTTCTAGAAGAGGCTCACGCAAGGAATGCTCAGAAGAGGGAATACAGGTCAGTGCTGGGGGTTAAGTAACTGAGAGGCTCAGAGCAAGAATTTCTCCGCTCACTGAAATCGCTGATAAAATCTGCTCTGTAGCGCTCTGAGCTGCTCAGTAGGAGTGAGACTGAGCATGCTGCTGTGGGTTCATTCACTGAGCTGCTCTGAGCATCTCAGTTACTTAACACACCCAATATAACTAACACCATGGCAACTGATGTCACATTGAATTGAAGACCTCTTCTCATCTGCACTTTCAGTATATCAGAAGGAGTGGAGAAGCAGATTCTACCACTTTTACAGAAGAGTAAAATACGTTAGATAAATAAGGAATCAAACACGTTCAGTTCCCTAGAATTCTCCAAAGAAAATGTTTCCCATGCATAGTATACAGAAACATAATAAAACAGTGCTGAAATTATTATTTAACCTTTAATACACCAACTTTGTGTATTACTCTCATCAGTTTGTGCTCGAAACTGCTAATGGAATTGTATATTGGGAAAAAAAACATAGGTGTATCCAGGGGGGAAAAACAATTACCTTAATAAAAAAGTGAATACTGTATTGCAATAAGCAAATAGCTTTCGAGGTGTTTTTTCATTAATATTTATTTTAGTCTAGTTCTCTACTAATGATCTGAAAAGCACCACATTTGACTTGTTTGTCCTTACAGTAAAATTGTACTGTACTCTTACTGAAGGCTTACTGTTTATTTCTTCTGTTTCAGCGTGTTTCAAGATACAGAGAAGGCAATGATGAAATAGATGGCAGGATCATGTTTCCAATGGGATCTGCCAACGAAATGGTTCCTCCAACACCAGCCTTTCCCATCTCCCCTCCAACACCTTATGGTAAGCAGATTTTCCACTGACGACCCCTGTACACATTTCAGAGTAAGACAGTTTGGAGTCTTAAAGGATATTTTCTTACTCCCCTTTTTAGTCTAAGGAAGAGCATGTTTCATTTTTTCATAAGGCCTTTGTTTTTCTTGAAGTCTGAAACAATTGTTTGAATCTATACACTTGGAACTAGTTGAGGAATTCAGTATTGTATTCTAAACTTTTTTTTTATTCTTTCTTATAGCATACAGCAGTTTAGTTTTATTCTATTCTTGGGTTTACCTACCTTTTTTGTATGATTTGTGCGAGGAGTGAAAATGACTATACAAACGTTGTGGTCAAACTTTCATCTGTACAGCCCAGCCTGAAGCTCGCAGGCAGATCTGCTCTGTGTTGTCACTGATTTGGGGACATATTGTTTCTAATCTGTAGCCCTTTCCATGGCCAAGAAAATGACCTGTCCAGTGTTATCTCCAGGTAGTGCGACTTCTTTGGGGTAACTCTGGACAGAAATAGTTCTGCATATGTACCAAGGATAATAAAATTATTATTATCCTTGATATATACTACGTTACTATACTGCATACTACTTTACGCATATCATGTGATTTTCATCTCGTCACTGATCATGTGAGGGTCTTAACATTAAATCTCGCAATAAGAATTTCAGACTAGCAAATCCTCATAGCTGAAGGGCATCAGATTGCAGAGACGGTAGAAATGGTTCAAACGTATAAAAGAAAACTTGATGCTCGAAGCTACCATGATTATACGGAACTCACCGAAGAGGCGCTGTCCGGTTTGAAGAAGGCCTGTGATGGACTCAATGTTCAGTGAAACTTAAAACAAAAAAAGAAAGAAAAAAATGACCCAAATATTTGTTTGCCAGTTAACATATTTGTTCTCTACAGCTTTTTGAGTAATGAAAGCAAAAAAAGTAGTTCAGGGGTTTAAAGTTCTGCCTGCACAGCAAAATTGTTTAGATTTTTGGCCAAAAAGCACAATTTATTTTCTCTTGTGGACAAACTACACTATTTTTGTTTATTTCTTTTTTTTAAAGTTTCTCAGGTGTCCAATGTTGAAATGAGGAAGGTTTAAAGTGGTCACAGTTTTGAAGGGGTGTCAAAAGTCTCCACAAAGCCCTGGAACATTGGACAAATTTTAAATTTCAAATTAAAAAAAGTCACGTGTTACAAAAATGTTTCAACTCTATTATATAGCCCTAAGGTATACCTGTAAATATATCACAAACTTAGTTCTAAAAAATGAATTATAAAAAAAGTACTACAAAAAAACTGTCCAAAATAGCCCCAGATTACGGGTAGTGAAAAGTCCAGATTTTCCTATTATGGGCCTTTGTGACCCACCAACCAGCAATAACTCAGAGATGTACAGGCTGACACAAGGTTGGACAACTCATCTTAACCTTTTCATCAAATGAGACTGCAAGAAACAGTTGTTTATTTAAAAACTCACATATTGGTAATACATGTCAGTAGAAGTAATCTACTAAATATGGATAATAATCACAAGACTGCTGACTGCAGGTAAAAACAGTCGTCCTAGCTAGCTTGAGGATATGGTACTAGAATTCCACCATGGTCTATATACCTGTGTCACTTTAGTTTATTTTCAGTTAAAAATACTAAATAAGTCATTACTTTTGACAGTCTAAATCAATATAAAGTTGTACAAGTATACAAGTACTCTGAAATGATTGTATGTTATGTAAATGATAACTGTATGGGGTACCCTTTGATACAGGAAAAGCAGTTCTGATGTAGCTACTTTCTACTTCATTTTTAAGTTAAATGTTTTTGAAAGTTCTCGCATGCTGCTCATTCATCTATACTGGAATGACGAAAAATGACCCCTCCCTGCTGTTCAAGGCATTAGCCTTTTAGCTGCAGATAGGTCTTTGGCTGCTTACAGTCAGATAGTAGAACTTCTTTTTATAATGGCATTGTTTGGTCATTTGTAGTGCACTGTGTATTTCATTGTTCATCTCTGAAAGCTTTGCTGGTGTAAGCACAGTGTAATTTAACCAGACAGTTTTAATAGCTTGTAAAGTTGGAGGAGAGCTGTCAGTTATCCACATGTACAACCTATGAATTACACTATTTTTAAAAGCTCTCCCTCTTGGAAACTGCAACAAACAAAGTGGTCTTCACCCCCCTTAGAATGAGCCATCTGAGAGCCATTGTAGAGCCATCAAAAGCTGTTAATTGCTGCTTGTTTTGTAGATTGCGAACAGTAGGGAAGCATCAATGTCTTGCATGTTTGTTTCCCATGGTAATCCAGATCTACAGTATGAGATGAGATTCTTACCCATAATATCCCAAATTTGCAAATAATAATAATAATAATAATAATAATAATAATAATAATAATAATAATAATAATAATAATAATAATTTTAGGAAAAGCATGGCAATAAAAAATAGTTGTGCTCTGCAAATGTATCTGTCATTAAAAAGTTACTATCTATTTAACAGTATAAAACAAACTATAAATAAACTATTTGGGATTCTGCACCATGGTGGAAGGAGCTTTTTTCTTCCGACGGGGTGGGGTGGGGTGGGGGGCTAGTTTGAAGTGCCTGATCCTGCTGTTTGGATTGTGTAGTGACCT
The DNA here is from genome assembly GCA_030684275.1 of Acipenser oxyrinchus oxyrinchus. NCBI lineage: Eukaryota > Metazoa > Chordata > Actinopteri > Acipenseriformes > Acipenseridae > Acipenser > Acipenser oxyrinchus. The sequence continues at coordinate 52,525,492 of CM060250.1, forward strand.
GTGTGTAAAGAGCAGATGCTTGTGACAGGTGGTCAACAGGTACATGATCGGCTGCTTCGCCATGTGCACTGTAACACCAGCATCAATCACCTGTCACTTTGAGCAACCATTTTAATATATTTGTAGAGTCATTCCATTTTATTTGTATTTGTGCACTGTATTGCTGTACCCATTTAAAAACTTGAGTAGCCTTGAAGGAATGGAACATATAAATGAATATTGGTGCTTCCTAAAAATGTGTTCATAAAAAGTGCTTAGAGAGTATTACTGACTCTTCCTTTGATATGAAATGTAAATACAAATGTTACCAGCATGAAACATAAGTACAGTGCTTAAGTTTAACATAGGAATGACACATTTACTACTTTTAATAAGTAGCGTTACTTGTTTAAATAACTACTTACATAACCTTTTGACAGTGTGTCATCTGCATACAGTATTATAGTAAGATAAGGAGATTATTAACCCTTTGAACATGAGCTAACTATACAGAAAGATAACCCTTAGATAAACTAAATAAATAGTCTGTGTCTAGTCTGCTTTGTGCTTTCACACATTTTGATTGGCTCTTGTAATGCTGCAATTTGCATATTTCCCAATTAAATCAAATTGCATGAAAGCACAACGTGGGCGGGGCTCATTTGCATACAAACTCCAGATTTAGCTGGCCAGTTAAATATTTAGCTAAATGTTAAATCTTGTTAAGAGATTTAAGGTTTAAGTTAAATATTTAGCTAAATGTTAAATCTTGTTAATCCTTTGAGTAGTACGAACGTACCGGTACGTTCGCTGCTCTCTGTTCCCCAGGGAGTACGAATGTACCGGTACGTTCTGCAACTTTAAACTTGAATTACTGAGCCTACAAAACCCCTGATAACATAATATTGTAACAGTAGGTTTCTATAACACATTTTACTGGTCTCTTGCGCCCTCTGCCAGATATTGACTGAATTACATATAATAAACCCATTCACAAAAATGTCAACAGTGTTTGTAAGCCGGCAAAAATCGCTCAGTGAGAATTTACTTATATATTTATTTATTATATATTTATTAAACTTTTTTTTAAGTATTTTTTGTTATCTTAGTACTTTTTAAACATTTTAGCCAGTGTGTGCCCAAAGATGGGCTCCCACTCCGGTGGGTTGGGGGCTTACTAGGCGCCACAGTTTTAAAGTTTTTTCCAAAAATAATGATTCTGTTCAAGATGTGCTGCTTGCCATGGGGCGGGTGGTTGGTTTTGAAAAGATCAAATCTGCCTCACGGATGAACAAAGCTATAGTCGTTTTCCTTAACCAAGAAAATCTGGTTTACAAAATTGTGGAAGAGGGATTTATGTTAAATGATTCTTTGGTAACTGTAACACCATTATCTACGCCTCTTACCAAATTAATATTGTCAAATATTCCCCCTTTTATTAATAATTAATTGATCGAAAGAGAGCTTTCCAGATATGGTAAGATAATGTCACCGATCAAAATGATTCCCCTTGGATGTAAAAATCCAGAGATTAAACACGTCATGTCTTTTAGGAGACAAGTATTTGTACTGCTTGATAACTGCTTTGTACTGCGGAAAAAAGTTTAAATGTAGCTTGGCGTTTTAATATAGAGGGCAGGGATTATGTTGTTTTTGCCAGCAATGAGGTTTTTAAATGTTTTTCTTGCGGGGAACAGGGGCACCTTAAACGGATCTGCCCCAAGCTACAAACTGAAGCAGGGACAAGTAGTATTAGTGGTGACGGGGAGGCGGCCGGGGTTGTTTCGGAGAGCGGAGGTGGAGGAGCCGCCGAAACCTGAGCCGCAGCCCCAGAGGAAGAGAGCGGAGGAGCCAGGTACCAGCGTAGCTACAGCCAAACCCTGGGCTGCAGCGCCGGCCAACGCAGACAAGGAGGGGGTGTACATTGTAGTCGTAAAAAAAAAAAAACTCACATTCAAAATCATATTGGCACTTTAACAGCAATCTGCTACAGGACAAAAACTTCACTGATTATTTTGAATTGTTTTGGAAAAATTGGCAAAATGAAAAAAAACTAATTATAGTAGTTTAAGACAGGGGTGGGATATAGGGAGAATTCAAACAAAACTTTTCTGTCAACAATACACACAAAATGTCACCAGGTCAGTGGATGCAGTTGTCAGTGAGTTGGAGAGAGAGATTGTTGAGTTTGAGAGCCAGCTGGCCAGCGAGAGCGATGAGGGGGCGTATCGGGGCCTGCAGGAGAGGAAGCAGCCTGTTTGACTGAACTCAAAGATATGGACGCCCCCACAGCCGCCTTCTTCAGCCTGGAGAGGAAGACAGCGGATCGCAAGTCAATGTGCTGTCTGAGGCTGCCCGGGGGGAGAGAGGTCTCCAGCCCTGCGGAGCTCAGGCGTGTTGCAGTGAGCTTTTATTTTGATCTCTACAAGGCTGAGGGCTGCGACCCGGGAGAGATGGAGCGGCTTCTCCAGGGTCTCCCCAGCCTGGACAAGGAGGAGAGCAGCGGACTGGACATTCCTCTGGCATTCCCAGAGCTCACTGCAGCCGTGGCGCAGCTCTCCAAAGGGAAGGCTCCCAGACTGGATGGACTGCCTGCAGAATTCTATCAAAAGTTCTGGAGCTGTGTTGGTGAGGACCTGTACCAGGTCCTGCAGGAATGTGTTCGGGATGGGGAGCTGCCGCAGGGCAGTGATAACACTGCTACCCAAGAAAGGAGGAGACCTCTGTAACATCAAGAACTGGCGCCCTGTCTCCTTGCTGTGCTCCGATTACAAACTGCTTTCCAAGGCTCTCGTTAATCGCCTAAAGACCAACATTGGATCAGTGGTGCACACAGACCAGTCATACTCTGTGCCCGAGAGATCGATCTTTGGTAATTTTGTTTTTATTAAGAGATCTTTTTAATGTATCCAACCTTTATAATGTTGATTTTGGTTTAATTTTGCTTGAACAGGAAAAAGCTTTTGAAAAAGTTGACCATGAGTATCTGTTTCATGTTTTAAAAGCTTTTGGTTTTGCCCTGGTTTTACTTATTTTATAAGACTCCTTTATTGCAATGTTTTTAGTGTTGTGAAGATTAATAACAGTCTGACTGTCCCCTTCCCTGTGCAGGGATGCTCTACACCAGCTGAGGGAGAAACTGCCTGGATTGGCAGTACCAGCTGCGCCCAATGCAACCACTATCAAGCTCTCCGCATATGCTGACGATCTCAGCGTGTTTGTCACAACTGATTGAGACGTCGCTGTGCTGGAGTCATGCATTATAATGTACAAAAAGGCAACCTCAGCACAAGTAAACTGGGCAAAAAGTGAAGCTTTTCTTGTTGGCAGCTGGGAGGATACCCCCCCTCCATTACTGTCTTCTGTTTTAAGCTGGAACAAATCTGGGGTCAAACTTTTAGGTATTTATTTTGGGAATGAGCAGTTCATGCAGCAGAACTGGGAGGGGCTGCTGGACAGGTTGAAGGAGAGGCTACAGAGCTGGCAGTGGCTCCTCTCTCGGCTCTCCTTCAGGGGCAGGGTCCTCATCATTAATAATCTTGTCGCCTCCATGCTTTGGCATAAACTGGTGTGCCTGGATCCTCCCCTGGTTTTGTTAAATGAGATACAGAAATGCCTGGAGCAGTTTTTTTAGAGCGGGCATCACTGGCTGCGCCCGGCTGTTTTGTATCTCCCCCGTGAGGAGGGAGGGCAGGGGTTCATTGATATCCCTAGCAGGATGGCAGCGTTTAGGCTGCAGGCTGCCCAGATGCTGTTGTACACGCCACAGCTGAGCTGTAGAGACCTGGCATTTTGTTTATTGCAGAAGGCAGGGAGGATGGGTTTTGACAGACACTTGTTTTTAATATCTCTTGATTGTTTTAGTGATGCAGGGTTGGATGGTTTTTATAAGAATCTGTTAAATGCTTGGAGACTTTTATTTTTATAATTTAGTCGTTGCCAATTATTTTTATTATTTTCTCCCAATTTAGAATGGCAAATTATTATTTTTTTAAGCTCAGCTCACGACTACCACCCCTGCGCTGACTCGGGAGGGCGAAGACGAACACACACTGTCCTCCGAAGCGTGTGCCGTCAGCCGACCGCTTTTTTTCACACTGCGGGCTCACGATGCAGCCACCCAAAAGCTACAGCGTCGGAGGACAACGCAGCTCTCGGGCAGCTTACGCAACGCAGCCCCCCAGGCGACGCTCGGCCAATTGTCCGCCGCCCCCTGGGAGCTGCCATCCACAGTCGGCTGTGGAATAGCCTGGACTCGATCTCGTGACATCCAGACTATAGAGCGCATCCTGCACTCCACGTGGAGCGTCTTTACTGGATGCGCCACTCGGGAGCCCCCATGCTTGGAGACTTTTCAAGAACACAAGGTCAGAAGAATCACAGAGCACACAGTGGGTTTTTGAAGAGCCCCTGTTTTTTAACCCCATTTTTAAATGTGAGGTTTTTAGCTCTGTTTTTTTTCCACTTTGTTTTTTTAAAGCCGGTTTTACTAAACTGGGGCATTTAATTGATTTTAACCTTTTTAGTTGGAAAGCCAGCAGGGTTTTAACCCCTGCACTGAATATTAGATCAGAGCGTTTCCTAGAGAAGGTGCTGAGTGATCTCCAGGCATCCCTCTGTCCGGCACTCTCCCAGTTTCTGAGCAGGCTTCTGACGGAGCGCGTGGCTCCAGAGCGGGAACCCCTGTTCCCCACAGTGCTGGTCCCCACAGGAGGAGCTGGCTGGAAAGCTGCTGTCGCTTAGGAAGGTCACTGAGGTGGCTTTCCACACTGGAAAGCCACATCAGTGACCAATTGAGAAGAAGACACTATATGAAATATGTGTGAAAACCAGACATTTTAATAAGTTGAAAGACCTGGTGGACACTAAGTGGAGGGCTAACCTTGGTGTCCCTGTTGGTGAAGTTCCTGTCTGGATGGTGCTGTATGAGTTTCCCTTGCCTAAGCGCTCTGGAGACCTGCAGTGGAGAGTGCTGCATGGCATTTTTGCCACAAATCATTTTCTGAGCCGAGAAGAACCGGGGGTGAGTGTCCAGTGCCCGTTCTGTCCCGTGGAGGAGTCCGTTTTCCATTGTTTGTGGATTGCCCTCGACTGCAGCCCTTCTTTTTGTTTTTAGAGAACCTGTTGTCTTCCTTGGGGGTTATTTTTACTAAAAAGTTTTTTGTTTTTAGTGTAAAGTATAGTTTTGCATGGAGGGATAGGTGCTCATTGGTTAACTTTGTCCTTGGTCAGACGAAATTTTAGCCACTGGTTTTATAAATCCTATTAGTATTTTTAGGATCCTGATGGTCTCCAGGATCAAGATGGAGTTTGCTTGAGAGACGTTGGTTCATTGGGGAGGGGGTGTGTGTCGTGAGTGAGACACCTTGTGACCATGTGAGAAACACTCTCTGAAAGACTGAGATCCCTTTGAGCTGGAAATTTTGAAACTGGAATGAGAAATGTTGGATCTGTTATCTTATTTTGCACCAGTGTATTTTGTTTGTTTTGTTTGGCTTTATTCAGTTTTTTATATTGTATTCTAATTTATAGAATAAAGGGATTTTAAAAGTCAAAAGTCTCTCTCTCTCTCTCTCTCTCTCTCTCTCTCTCTCACCGTTTTTTTGTTAGGATGTGTTGTTGTGGTTGTTTCACCCCGTTGTTTATTGTTTATTGCCTACATGTTATTTTTTTAGTCAAAACCTTTCCCTATGACTAAATAAATAAATATATTTATTTGTTTGATTTATTTACGGTAAAAATGATTTGTCTGTATTTTGTCAGTATTCATTACATACATACAAACATATAGCTTTCATCTTGTTTGTATGCTGTACTCATAATAATCAAGTGCATGCAGAAAACCTCCCGTAGGACCAGCAGTGCATTTTAGAACTCACTACTCAAAGAGTTAAGAGATTTAAGATTTAGTTAAATATTTAGCTAAATGTTAAATCTTTTTAGAGATTTAAGATTTAGTTAAATATTTAAGTTCACAAAATCCAGATTTATTTGCAAACAGCTAAATCTTGATTCTCCAAATAAATATTTAATAACTATATATATATATATATATATATATATATATATATATATATATATATATATATATATATATATATATATATATTTCAATAAAGATTTAGCATTTAAATGTTGAAAAGTTGCTAAATATTTTATGATTTATAAATTATATCTGAGTGTACACATTAAAAAAATTATTTATTTTCACAACATTTATAAATCTGGGGAAAAAATACAAGATTTAAGTTAAATCTGGAAAGAAAGACATTTAAATATTAATGTTTTTTTTTTACACATGGCACCCCATACAACAAATCCCCAAAATAATTCTAACATATTTTTGATTAACAGAATAAGTGTTTGCCTGATGTTTTAAAGTTACTGCCTACAATCCATCACTCAGAACTGACCCAGATAAATCTCAGCATTGTACTGTGATATGTTATTAATGCATTTGAATACATAAACAGCTGTAAATGTGTAAATATGTCAATAAGAATTGGCATCTGCTTGGCAAACATATGGGCAACAAACATAACCCAGACATGATATTCCTAAATCCCAATGGTAAAACTAGGAGTCATATGATGTATGATCAATATTGTAGCTTTGCTGGCCATCATCACTGTGAAATAGAACCAGATTCTTTTTTTTTTGTAATTGAGTCGTTGCTGGCAGTTCTTGGCCACTGCATTTACTAGAAAGTGTTGTTTTAAATTGATTAGACAGTTGATGCTATAGTTTTAATATTTGCTTTGTGAAACACCAGTTTAGGTATTTCTCCAAAACTATTAGAAAAAAAAACAGTTTCTCTAAGCCTGGTGTAAATAGTTGTCTTAATTGTTTCAATAATTGTAAAATGTTGATTAATTGCTGAATATATGTATTAGTTATTGAGTAAGGTACTAATCAGTTTATTATGAACAGTAGCTTCAAGCCATAGGAGCTACATTTTTTTGAACCAAAGAATAGTTAAGTGGCCCAATGCATGCTACCTTGCACCACAGTCACTCTATCATTTTTACTGGCCTCTCAAGGCTACCATAAAGCAGAGGATGCCACAGCGCATGCTGACCCAACATGAGTCATGCAGGCCTTTAAGAATAAATTTAGTATAGGGTCAGTTTAATAAAGAAGGAACTTTAATGATGAGTGTCTCTAGGACAGTGAAGAATCCAGCATAGAACCTTCATCCAAAAAGGGCAACTATGACCCCTGACCTGTGTTACTGCCTTTTGATTGGAGGATGCAGATTGGGTAGGCAAAGAAGCAAAGCTCTGAGTCAGTCAAACAAACAAACAAAAAAAACTCAGATGTAAATGGGGCAGTAGAGTCGTCACAGCATGAAATGAATGGGCAGTCTGAGTGTGACAACAAGGAGCAAAGTTAACAGAAACAATCATGGAATTATTTTCATTCCAGGACCAAGTGGACAAGGCTGCCATTGCGTGAATGACTTCATTTAGTACATTTAGTTACTGGGATTCCTAGCCACCATTTTACATTCTAGTGGAACAGTTTATTACAGAGGAAGAGACATACTGATACTGTGGAAAGCCTTGTCTAAATCTGTGCACTGGGCAGCCTGACTCTATTGGTGGTGTTCGAAAACAGCAGAAGGAGAGACTTGGTTGCTTGCTTGCAGAGTTTTATAGCGTTTGGACAGTTTGTGCACTACAGCTTCTCCTATGAACAACTCTCCATCATGACCACTTCTTTAGGTATGTAAACTCTTTGAGGTGCAGTGTCACTGATTGCTATGTTTTAAAAACAGACAACTGTTTGAAACAGTCTGCATTGTCTGGACTCACTCAGCAGGCAATGAAACTCGATCCTGTAGTGGGAAAGAGACTATAGTTTGGCACTGTGCATATTTAGACCTGAGACACTCTCTCTCTCTCTCTCTCTCTCTCTCTCTCTCTCTCTCTCTCTCTCTCTCTCTCTCTCTCTCTCTCATTCATTATATATATATATATATATATATATATATATATATATATATATATATATATTTAAAGCTACACATATTGTATTGATTACTCACATGTTTGTGAAAAAAATGATACTTACTAGTTTTCTGTTTCTTCATTATTAGTATAAAGAGCCTATGGTAATGAAGTTAAAGCCTTTATATTTATTCAGAGGGCAAGACTTGGCAAAGGAATGCATTGGGGTGAAAAGAGCTCTTTGGATGTTGCAGTCTGGCTTTGGCAGAAATTGCTGAAGAAAATGCCAGTAAAGCAGCTTAAAACCTCAAGTCTGCAAAAAAAAAGACAGTTTTCAAAAAGGTATTGCCAATTTATTAAAGAAAAATACTAAAAACGTATTCGAAGAGAGTAAGACATAACTTTTTTTTTTCTTTTTTTAAATAAAAGCCTTGGTGCTTAATTAAAAAATACAAATCACAATTAATGTAGGATGAACAGAACTTTTAAAGTATATACAACTTATTCTTTAATTTAATTGTGACAACATAGCTCAGACACATTTAAGGTTATTTTACATTACCACTTGGTCATATTTTTTTAAGCAAAAGATGTAATCTGTTAGTGACCAGGCAAGAATTGTATTAACTATTATTTGCACCAATATGGTGTATAGTTTGGATCCATTCCTACATTTTACCATCACATTGTTATGTACATTTGTATTTTATTATGTTTGATAAATCTCTCTGGGAAACATTTCCCTGCCATTTTTCCTGTTTGTTTGTTTTTTGTTTATAAAAAAATTAGCTGCTGATGAAAAATCTAACATTGATTGATAAAGACAACCCCCCTTTCGACTCAGTATATAGTGCAGTATTGTTAAGGTCTGTGGTTTTGACTATGTAAGAAATAATGGATGTCATGGTCAAGGCCTTGTTTAAGGGGCTATTGTATCTCGACCGGTGCTTAAAGTCCTGCTTCCATCGACTACCTGGAATGAAATGAAAGGCAGTTCAAAATCTGTTCATTTGCATCAGCAGCAGAAATAGATTAAAACTGATTGTGCTGAAGAAATCAGTCTCTCCTAATTCCTTCATTAGATATAGTGAATTGATGAGCATCTATATGCAAATTATATCAAATACAGAATTTGAAACATTGCAGAGAATACAGGTAAAAAGGACAATCAACTGCCTGCTGTGCTGCCGGTTTCTAAAGGAAGTGAAAGAAATCTGGAAAAGGGAGCAAAGGAGCATTACGTCAGTATCCTAATTTTATCTTGAAAGAGCTTTATTATCATAGTGCAGATGACTATGTAACATAAGTTCACCTATGCCTATTTACAATCAGTAAATCATTTAACACTGTGTTCTTAAAATCCAGTAGAAGCATTCAATATTATTCAAAATATATTGCATGTATGTATTTCATTCAGAAAACCATTGCGTGAAAATCTCCCTGCATAACAGACCATCAGTATTGACTGTAGGCTGCTTAAACAGCTTAAAGTACCATGCCAAAATATATATTAGTGTATACTTAATTTAAAAAGGGTTTAATGGAATATTTATTTTTGCAGGCGCATTGTTTTACAAATATGCCTCTTTTAATGAACTTATTTTATTGACATACAAGTACAAAGATTAGGGGGTTATTGTTTATTGTCTTTGACATATTTACCCTAAGTTTAAAGGATATCTCTGAGGTGATATTAAAGAAAACCCTTGTGGAGTGTTGATGTAGACGTCACATTTGACATATATGTGTGACCTGAGAACACTTGAAAGAGATGCTAGCAACAACAGCTGAATGCATTCTTTTGAAAAAGGGAGACTAGGATTATCTCGGCATGTGTAAAAACTACATTTAAAGCCAGGAACAGCCAAGTGATAAATAAATCTAACACAAACTGAGTTAACTTCACAAAAGCAGCTCCAAGCCTCCAAGGAAAGGTTGTACTTTGAACAGTCTCGGCTAGAAGTATGTGTCACGCAACTCACTGATTGAAAGTGGCAGTATATACTTTTTAATCTGGTCTTTTCTGACTTAGCTCACAGCATGGGTGTGTCAAACTTAAGGGATACCAGAGCATTCCAGTAGAGTTTTTGTTAAAACAACACTGGTTTGATTTTTATTTATAGAAACCTGAAGAACACATATTTACCTCTATAGAATTAAAGCATCACCTTATTTGAGCACTTGAAAGCGAAGCAGTTTTAAAATGCATAATTCGGGCCAAAATAAAAAGGTCATTAAAATAAGTAGATCATTAAATTGCTCAAGTCACTCTACATACTGTAAATGGATTATGCGGTGACATGTCGGGTTCAAACGGTCAGTGGGCAGTACTTTGCATTTGTACTGTCCTCACTGGCAGACAGGGAGGTGCTTGCGGACAGCCTGCAGAAACATAACGAATGCTCAACAATGGATGGTACTATTTGCAAATGGGAAAATGTCTGTGAACTGATTTGTAGGAGTAGACAGTGAAATGAAAACGAGATAGAAGACCACACATTTTATTGCGGGGGAGACCATGTTCTGTACATTCACTAGTTGTGTAAACAACTCTCCCAGTTTCATCTTCTAAATTCTCTTTGAGTTATCAACCCTTCTAAATCAATTGACAGCAGAACCTGTTCCAAAAAATTCTAAACACAGACAAGAGGCATTAATATTTGTTGGATATATTGACTTTTATGGTTGGATTTCTAGTTCCACCAGTAACCCACTTTGGTTTTCATAAACATTCAATGATGGGCAATGGCACATGTAGCCACCCTGCCACATTTATTTATTGCTTTGTTTTAAAAGGAATGTCATTTAATTGTTTTGTATTTCAATATATATATATATATATATATATATATATATATATATATATATATATATATATATATATATATATATATATATATATAATCGTAGTGCTGCAATTTTATAACCAAACTGTGAAGCTTGTTAAGTGACAGCTGTGGCCTTGTGATGCTGAGACTCTGCAAGGTTCAGTTGACCCTTTACCAATATTGTTACCAACCTGCAATGTGGTGTTAAAGCACATTGTGGGCACCCACTATGGTAACATCCCATTTAGAGTTGTTAAACAAACTAAGCCTATCACCCATTTTATTCCCACTAACACCCATCACCAACACACAGGTTACTGTAATGTTTTTCACATGTTCCTTACTTTGGGGATCGCTCAATTCACACAATAAGTATGTGGCTAACCAGTTTCTATAAAGCTGTCAATGTATTTTAATAATAAGCAATATTTTTTTTTTCTCAGTAGCAACTTTTTAGATTTACATTTATAACACATTCACACAAGGATCTCAACAGTTGTAAAGCTTTGTAAGACTGCATCCTATTTACCCTTTGCTTCAAATCAGTCTTGTTTTTGCATTTTGTGAATGATGAGCCTGGTCTATCAAGTTGAATCTCATTGGTCCTTGAATTGTTGTTCATATCTTTTAAGGAATGCAGGCAACCTTTGTTTTGTACTAATCTGCAGGCTCATGTTGGGACATCAGAAGACATGTGTGGACATGACTAAATAGAACAAAAACCTTTAGGATAGATAGTGGTTGTTTATTGCACACAAGGATAGCTTTACTGCTTTTGTATTCCTTTCAGCTATGTTTTTAGTGATTAGTGATTAGTGTATACTGGCTTATGGCGGGTAACATAAATGGAAGCAGTATGACAAATAAGAAAGCAAGCTACAACTGTATGACAACTGTAGTTATAATTACCAACACCAATGAAAGGTTGATTAAGAAAGGGGATTAAATGGGGTCTGCTGGAATACTGTGGCTGCACAAAATCACACCACCTGTTCATTGTAGGTTATACTGTACACTGACCAAGGAATTTACCAACATTTGTCAACTTGACCTTCACCAAGTTTTAATTTATAACTGAGTTTTAAAGTTATGGTTGATTGTTTAACGAAATTCCACATGTGATTAATACTCACCACCCTTTTATTTAAACCCAGAACCCAGAAATTACATGGAAGGCATAAGCCAATCAGCAGTGACATCAGACAGCAATGTGGGAGCCATGTACAGAACTGATGCCCAGATGACATCCACTTCTTGTCAGAGACCCTTTGGATCAATGTGTTCAGTATCCACTGGTAGACCAGTCACACGAACAGAGAGGTAGGAACTTCCAAATAAGTTTAGTTTTTATGGGTGTATAGATTCCATATTTGACAATAGCATACATATATTAACCACAAATATTTGTTTTGATATATGTTTAAAGCATTTTGGGAAGTAAATGTATCCCTTTCCTGTCAAAAAAATAGTTGTCGTCTTAAACTTCTCATACAGTTTTCAGTAATGATTTTGTTTACCTTGTGGGTGTTAGTTACACATAAAAAATAATTTAAATAGAGCTCATTGTAGGAGGTTAGCTTGCTAATCTATTGAGTACATGCAGCTGACAATCCTAGAAATAATTACTGTAGCCATTTGAATCACATTCCTGAATTTCAGGTTGAGTTTGCCATGTAAACATGGCAGTGTGTTGTGAGGCAATTATTTACAGCTGCATGCAGGTTAACCTTAAATTATTGTCATAGAAGGTCGCTTGGAGGCCTTTTATACAAAAACTTTAAAAGGCTTTAGTATTAACTCATTGAGGTCTTCAGTTTGTGGTGACTTAGATTTACCTCTGTGAATAATACTAATGCATAACATAGTGAATCAGTATTCAGGGTTGATGCTGCATGATTCAAATCTAGTTATAAGGGCTGCCCTAAGTTTCCAGTATTTGTACCATATGGTGTTGAAGCACATTGTGGACACCCACTATGGTAACAGCCCATTTAGAGTTGTTAAACATAAATAATAATAATAATAATTTTATTCCCACTAACACCCATCACACACAGGTTATTGTAATGTTTTTCACATGTTGCTTACTTTGGGGATCGCTCAATTCACACAATAAGTATGTGGCTAACCAGTTTATATAAAGCTGTCAATGTATTTTAATAATAAGCAATTTTTTTTTTTCTCAGTAGCGTCATAACAGCCCATTTAGAGTTGTTGGAATTAAGAACTAAGAACTAAACTAATGTCTCACCATATACCCAAAATCAGTTTGAAACCCATCTTCAGCACATCTTTGTGTGTGTTTGCTTTATATAGACAAATGTTCCACTTGTGTTTTTTTTGTGCTTATTTTATAACTTAGCTGCCTCAAAACCTAAAATTTATAATCATTTATTATTTAAATAGAGACTAACATTAAATACACAAAAAAAACATTCACAGTTTGAAAAACTGTACTTCCATTTTAAATACAGGTATACATGTTTACGCTTTGCAGAATGTAGAACAAAAATAGAGTAGGCAGGGGTTATGAAAAGAATAATTACCAAAATGATAATTGTCCCTTGTGCGGACTGAATTCCTTTTTTTTTGTCTTACAGCCCCTTGTCCTCTGGGCAGCCATGGTCAGAGAGTATCTCCAAGACCCCTGTTTCCCTTCAGTCCTCTTTGACCGGGATGTGCCTATCCACCACCCACTATCTTGGCTGTGCAGAGTTCTCAGCCAGTTCTGTCAGCCCCAGTCAAGACTTGGTTCTTCTGTCCCAGTACACTACCTCCCAGGTATCCCCAAACAGTCACAGCTCTCCTAGGGAGCTTCAGCAAGATAATCTGGCCAACGACCAAGGCACCAAAGCCTGCCGGAGCTACAGCAGTAGCAGCTGCAAAGTCAGTGGTGGGCAACAGTTTGATGGGCAACACACTTCCATGTTCTCCAGTCTCCCTGTGGGCACAAACTCTCCCAGCACTGAGAACATGCAGGTGTCAGCCTTATTGGACAATGAGAATCCACAGCACAATCTGCTAATTGCAGATGGGGGACTCAGCCAGCACAGCCCCACTTTAAGGCCCACAGGCATGAACATGACTTTTCAACCTTCCCTCCCAGAAAAGAAGAGGGTCTCTGAGGGAGAACGTTCCTTCTGCTCCATATCTCCTTCCTCAAGTGGATTTTCCAGTCCCCACAGTGGGAGCACCATCAGCATACCATTCCCAAGTGTCCTTCCAGATTTCTCCAAAGTTTTAAGCACTTCAACCGTGCCAGGTATATTTGACTAGTTCTTTGCCCCTGGGTTTCACAGTCGGATATTTGAAAATATTTTAAAATGTTTCCTTGATCCAGATACTACAGTGTGAGTCTGTACATCGTCAGACTGTTTTTCTCAGTTTGGTGTAAAGCTGGATAAATCATTCCAGTGCAAGTGAGATTTTTCTGTAGACTTGAATGTTCAGTTGATGATTAAAGAGATTTGAGCCGGCTGGAAATCTATTTTAAAGATCTTTTACATGTTACGTTAAACTGCTGCATGTAAATCTGTTTAAATGCTATAAGAAAACTTTAAGTGGACTGGGTGCCATAACAACACAACAGTAATTATAATACGTTAGTCATAAGATTTAGAACTTATTTACGTGTGGAAAGAACCAATTAGGAACCTAATCCTAATTGATTCTAAATATTTTTCTATTAGTATGAAATCATTATATTCAATACAAAAAATAAATCTACTTCTAAAAGTTTAATCATTAAAAGGTTGTACAGTTAATCTATTAATATATTAACATATTTGTAGTCAATAATTGTATGTAATAAATTCAGAATGTAAGTGTATTACACTGCGTTATACACATGTGCTCTGACTCTTCTTTCTACTATTTTTGTCCACCTTACGTTTTTCATGCAAATGTTTGATCAAATTACGCTTGGTTGAATAGTGCAGTAACACATAGATTTATCTTACAGACAGCTCTTCAAATAAGCAAGTGACTGTAAAATTTGTACAAGACACCTCCAAATTCTGGTACAAGCCAGACATCTCAAGGGACCAAGGTAAACTTGTTTTCCTTAAATGATAATTTGATGTATAAAAAATACCTGTGCTTGCCTATATATTATGATTTGTATTATTATTATTGAAAGAAGATACTTCATGGACAACATTTAATTATATGCATGCAGAGCTAATGAAAACTGTATTATGTATTTCAGCTTATTCTTTTGTATGTTGTTTTAATCATTTAATATAACATCACATTTTTTGAAAACCAAAAACATTCAGTATTTCAGATAGTCTTTCAACTCATTGGTTTTATTTCAGTGTCCACCAGCTCATTTTGTATAATAATTAAGTGGGCAGGAGCATGTCTGCTAACATTAAGGCTTTGAAATGGGCTGATATTGATGGAGGCCATGTGCAAGATTCTATCAATACCTAAAGACGATGCTTTGACACAAGAGGATGTTTGAATAGATATACGCAGTGTTCTCTGTTTTAAAGTGTCGTCTTTTTAACATCCTTAGCGATTGCAGTCTTGAAGGACAAAGAGCCAGGTTCTTTCATTGTTCGAGACAGCCATTCATTCCGGGGTGCATATGGACTGGCGATGAAGGTTGCTACACCCCCTCCTTCTGTCCTGCAGCAAAACAAGAAAGGTATCGTATCATTGTCTGGAGTAACAGTTTGATATCTAACATATTGCACAAGAACAGCGTTCTAAGCATGAATATGGAGAGCGAGAGATAAACATCAAAATCATATGCCAGTATCAAGGGAATTTGGTGTATATTTTTACGCCCTTCTACTATTGCAAAAAAAACTGCATTGTGTGGCCTTCTGTTTTCTTTTTAAAAAGGTGTTATTGGTTAAGCACTTTGTATGAGTAACAAATACAGATATCCAAATAATAATAATAATAATTACATCCATACCAATGTTTTTGGTACTTTGAAAGTCTAAAACATCAAAGGAAACTACTGTGTTTAACCTTATAACAAAAATAATCAGTCACTGTCTGAAAGTGTGCTTCTCTGTAGCAGAAGTGCTCAGGAATTTTGGAGTGTGGTTTGATTTTACTCAGAAGTGTGTGGAGTGATAAGGTAAGGCTCACCATTGGGTAGCAACAAGATAAGAGAGTCTGGGCAAAAAATCTAAAGAGAGAAAAAAACATCTTGTCAAAGAAGGACGGGAGAGCCAAGAAACAAAGTAGAACAAAGTAACAGCAGGGTAATGAATAGATAAAGAGAATTGTTGTTAAAACAGAGATTAGGAATAATTTAAGGAATAATTAAGATCAATGTAGACGGTGTCTCTAAAGTGTAAAGCTAATAGAGTTACTGTCAGTTAAATACAAAAGAGTTGTCAATTAGGTATAAGCTACATGGAGACCATAGGCTCTATGTACTAATATTACTTCCGTGTTCGTAAATACTGCAAATTCGTAGCTTTGTAGAATTTGTGCATGTAATGTACTAAACAGCTATTTTTCATGAGCAACTGCCATAATATCAACGCAAATTTACGAATGGCATAAATTACTGCTCATTATACAGGAGAGATCGGAATTTGCATCTCATTGTAAACAGATTTGCAACGCTGAAAGTCAAGATTTAGACCTTCCTTCTGGCAAAGATAAATGAGTGGAATAGTGAACAGAAAGAAGTTGCAGTCAAATATAATAGGATCGAGCTATGGCTCCTGCAAACTCCGACCTTGATGTAACTATGGCACCGGCCAAAAAGAAAAGGAAAACAAATTTCCACAAAGACGAAATTGACCTGTTAGTCAGTGAAATAAAAAAGGCAATTAATATTATTTAACACTGTGCAGGTCCAAAAAACATTAAGAAAAGAAACATGGAAAGAAATAACTAACAAAATGAATTCACTGGGACACTGTAACCAACAGACACTTGACATTAAAAAAATGGTATGACCTTAGGAGGATTACAAAAAAGAAAGCAGCAGAAAATAAAAAAAAGAAATAAACAGGACAAACTTAATGTGATGTGTTAATCGTACCACAGACCCTGGGCACAGCGAAAACAAACCAAAACGTAGATCTAAAAGAAAGGGTCCCCAAAAACAGAAAGCATACATAAAACTCAGCTTGTTTCTTTATGGAAGATTACCATGGTAAATTTGCACAGTAATTCTCCAGTTTATCATGTGTGTACTCATCTGTACCCTAACCATGTTTCCCTATGCTTTCAGTGCTTTAATTTAAGATTATCACAGAAAACTTTTGTTTGGGTCTATGTATATTTTAGTTGTATAAAGTAAAAAAGTACAGTACCTATATAGGCTACGCAAGTAAATACTTTTCGTTGTATTTTTGTGTTTAATTAAAGAATCTGCAATGATTGGTTTCCGTGTTTCCCTTCCATAATGTGAAGTTTAAAATAAACACCTTAAAATATAATAGAAACCAAAACTAAATGTATTTATTGCCATTATTATTTAATATAGACTATTAATAATTTTTTGGGGGTTTATTTGATATTAAGGTACTTTATTTTAAAGTAACTAAAAGCTTGTAAACGTTTAAACAGGAAGTTTCACAAACGACCCGCTTGTTGAATCTACGCCAGTGAGAGGCATGCGTAAAATAACAGACATAAACCTAATTCTAAATCAGGAAAAAATGATAATACATATTGATTAGATATATTGATATTATAATGCGATTCACACATTTGCATATGAAAGTACTTTGAAACTAACAGTCGTAACTAAACTACCGCAGCAGGGATGAAACTAAGTTACGGGAGTGAAAATGACTTTAATACATCACGGGTAGGTCTACGAAGCCACAAAAACCTACGAAAACTCAAGATACGAGAGAAAAATTAATGATACATAGAGCCCCATGTCTTCATAAAAATTTATTTGGTAGTTTTGAAGATACCCATGCTTAGAGTTAGTATGTACGGTATTAACAGAAGAAGTGTATGCATTATGATATCAGATCAACTCACATTGTAATTCTTTTCATAGCAATGCTACCTAAGAAAGCAATGCAACCATTCTTTGTCTGTTTTTGTTGTCAGTAACTGAAATACTTTTAGTAATGTCTTGTGACTTGTTATCATTGTTATAAACACATAGGAATTACTCCTTTTAAAATGGAATTGTCATCCAATATCTTAGAGTAGGGATCAAAGAGTTATATGCAAAACAAAATCTCCAGCTTCAACTCAGCTTATATATTTTTCTAAGGAAAGGTTTGGCAATGAAAATATCAGTGAAAAGTGTACTTGCCAGTTTAAACATTATAAATGGACCCCCTGAGAAGCAAACCCTTCTTTAAACTGCTTGTAATTTGATTTTAATAGACCATTAACATGTAGTCATAAATCAACAATCACTGAAAATGAAGACCTCGACGTGTGTCTTCATACATGTAGTTCTACAATCTTGACCTTGTGATTTACTGCTAATTTTGGGGCCAGTGGATGAGCTTGAGATGTTTGTCACAGTTGTGAAACAATTCATGCTTAGTTCCTATTTTAAATTACATTACGTTAAATGTTCCTTTTGGATTTTCTTTATTGTTTTAATAATTTGTAATGCTCTTGGAATGCCTCAAACAATACCAATGTCATATAGTTCAGGGACATTTAAAATAGGTTGCATAATAATAATTTAAACCTTGTGACAAATAGTAATGTTGTTTTTTTTTTAATACATTATTAATCAAAGTCATATATACAGTATTTGTACAATGGATTAAAAATGACAATTTACTAAAAAATATTGTGTTCTTCAGACTTGCATTCATTGTGGTGAATAAGTTACAGTAAGAATGTGTGTCAGCGGAGGATTGAAATTCTGAATCTTGTTTCTGTTGTGGAAACCCCTTTTCAGTACAGTAAGGTGCATTGAGACAGGGATTTGCCAGGATAATTTTCTATATATTTAATTACACGTGATTTTGTCATCTGTTTTTTATTCAATTGCAGTGGGAGATTTGTGTAGTGAACTTGTCAGGCATTTCCTAATCGAATGCACACAAAAAGGAGTAAGACTAAAGGGCTGTCCGAATGAACCCTACTTTGGTAAGTTGTTGGTGTGTGTGTGTGTGTGTGTGTGTGTGTGTGTGTGTGTGTGTGTGTGTGTGTGTGTGTGTGTGTGTGTGTGTGTGTGTGTGTGTGTGTGTGTGTGTGTGTGTGTGTGTGTGTGTGTGTGTGTGTGTGTGTGTGTGTGTGTGTGTGTGTGTGTGTGTGTGTGTGTGTGTGTGTGTGTGTGTGTGTGAATATGAGGGAATTGTAAGTTGCCCTATTCAGTGCACTGAGAGTTAAGCAGTAAGTACTCAACAATCAATGTATATATATATATATGAGCTATGATAAGATTTGTCCTACAGTTAAGTACCAGCATAAACCCTGCTTAGATTAGTTTATTTTTTTAATAATTTGCCAATTAAAAAATGTAGTACATATTCAAACAAAAATTCCCAATCAAACAATAGCACTACTGAGTTATTGCACCTGTCATTGGTTCAAAGTTCCCATCTTTCACCTCCCAACAGCTATATTGTCAGTTTACTTGAGCTGTTGTTTTTAGTACAGTATTATTTGTTTAGCTGGTGGAATGAGATGACTGGTTCTTAAAGCGCTGTTTTTGTAAGATAGACAGTTGAATTTTTGCATAAAGACCTTGAAAATGTTGCCCATGTCTCTTAATAGATGTGCTGTTCTCACCTTTGTAAAACAAAGTCTTTAGATTTATGCATGGCTTGTTAATCCTGGGGTCGTTAACACTTTTTTGGGATCACTTAGGGTTAAGGGTGCTCTGTGTGTTTTACAGTTTTGATTTATTGCACTGATCCTGTTTAACTTTTTTTGGTGTTTCCTTTTTTTGGGGGTACATTTTGTGAAATTTACTGAGACAAGCATGTCGCACATTAACTTGGTGTTCTTTATTTATTTTAATTACAGGAAGTCTTACAGCATTGGTCTGTCAACATTCCATTACCTCACTAGCATTACCATGCAAACTCATCATCCCGGACAGAGGTAAGCTTATGTTTCAAATTAACATGTTAATCCATTCTGTAGTGGGGTACAGTACATGCAAACCAATGCATCCAGGGTGACTGTGAACATAACAAAGTGGCAACACTAGCTTTTTCTGTCAATACAAAATTCAAGGACATCCACACAGACCACCATTGAAGGAATGCAACAATATTAAATATTTAGAAAAAGCTAGGATTTTTTTTTTTTTTGTTAAAAACACTGTTTCCCTTTCACCAGGATGCAGGTGGCTTTCCTGTTCATTTGGATGAGTTTATTGTTTCCTGGTGTGAAGAAACATTTTGTTCAGTTCCATTTAACAGAAAACTATCAATGCTGGTATTTACAAGTTAAATATTTGAACCTCTGAATTAAAAATACCAGTCATTTAAAATATGAATATTGATGTGTTTATTTCTGTCTGTTAAAATATGAAGAAAAAAAACTCAAAACCCTAGCATGCACTGTTGGACCTGTATTCCTTTTTGTAAACAACAGCAGTATTTAGATCTGTCTGTTTTACATCAATTAAAAATACCCCTGTCTTTAGTGAGGTTCATTCAAGATACCTACATTTAGAATCTGAACCCGTCACACTCGGGCAAATGCATTTAAATTCTAGAATGAGTTTTATGTACTATCATCAGTTTCCTGTGTGTATATGCATTAGTGGAATTTCATAGCACAACAGAATTAAGTTTTTTTTTTCCCTTCTTTCTGTTAGATCCTCTTGAGAACATTGGAGAGTCGATATCACAGTGTGCAACAAACTCTGCTTCTGAGCTGCTTAAACAGGGAGCAGGTAGGTTTTTCAGATTTTTTTTTGGGGGCTGAGGTTTTTTTAAAACAGGAAGAAAGTTAATAAACTGGTAGTGCAGAAACAGAGCCGCTTTAGAAACTGCTGATTTATTACATTGACACATCGTTTAACATCATAATTGTTTATGATTGATCCATTTTTATTTGACCATGTTTTTTCAGCCTGCAATGTGTGGTATTTGGGCTCAGTGGAAATGGAATCCCTCACTGGCTATCAAGCAGTGCAGAAAGCTGCAAGCGTATCTTTAGCCATGGATCCTCCCCCAACCTCCACTGTGGTGCACTTCAAGGTGTCGGCTCAAGGCATCACACTCACTGACAATCAGAGGAAGTAAGTGATCTCTTCTGGTTTCCTTAGCCTGTGGAACCTGATTTTATAGGTCTCCAAATGGACTTTGAAAAAAGAAAAGAGCAGTTACAAAATGTTGCCACATGATGGTCTTTGTTATGCAAACATCTATACACTGATGAATGTACAGTAGCGGCAAGCAATATTGTGGGTTCGGCAATGAAGGAAGAGACAGACAAAGCTTGCAGATAAAGCAGTTAAAACTGCTAATTATTGCTCTGCTCTTTTAGCAAATGGATTTAAATTCTCAAAAATGGAATGCTCTTTTACAATATATTCAGCTTGCAATCAGCTCCCACACGACTCAACCAGAACAGCATGCAGCACGCTCTCTCATACACGAGCACACTCCTCCCATTCCCTTGTAGGATACAGCCCCACATTGGTCGTGAACTCCTCCCCACCAGTGACGTGCTCACTCCACACACACACCACATTCGAGTTAACAAGCAACATGGTAGAGGGCTGCTCAAAAGCAAGAGAGAGGCACTAAACCAGCAGCCCACTGGTAAACAGATCAACACATATGCAGTGCATAAAGTTGCAGCATTAAACATTTTCAACAGTAAACTCCCATCCCCATCCCCAGTCCATAACACAGTCCATTTTCAACAGTAAACACCCATCCCTGTCTCCAGTCCATAACACAGTCAATTTTCCAAACATCTCGCGTTGCGGCTGCCCCGCAGTTACAGTATGAAGAAAATGGAAGTTATGAATGCAAATTAATTGATAATATTCAGATTTAAATATTGATTCATTTATGAATGCATTTATAAGTGCATCTCCTAATATACAGTACTGATACTTGCTCACTAAATAGCTTGGTATTCCAAAATAGATAACTGTCTACTCTTTAAAAACACGCAAAGATGAATAGTCTGTCCCCACTAGTGTAGAGGTACCCCAAATATGATCCACTTACTACCAATGTGAAATGGCTAGGTATGACATCTTTTCTTCACTTTACATTCAGGGATACCAAGATATTTAGTGAGCAAGTAGTCTGAGTGAGGTTATCAGGCAGGAGACGGGTCATGTATTATAGCTATTGAGATTTATTTCATTTAACGAGAATGACTTGGTCTTAAATATACTATTTGTTTTCCCCATATAGACTATTTTTCAGAAGACACTATACTGTCAATACTGTTATCTTTTGTGCTTTGGACCCACGGGACAGAAAGTAAGTTGTTTTTTAATTGCTGGATATAATTCAAGTCACTGGCATATCCCATGGCTAAACATATGTATCAGAAACTATTTCAAGTCAACCGCTCGACAACTAGCGCCACCTGGTGCTGGTTTAGAGTTGAAACTGTTTGTTGCTGCCAATGCTGATTTGGCATAGGTTTTTGTTACCTAACTAAATTATCCACATCCTAATATATTTCCTTTTATTTAATTAAGGTGGACTAAAGATGGAGGCTTTTCAAAGTAAGTTATAATTGTAACTATACCAAAAACATTCCTTACATTAACATGTCGGAGGCTTGTTAAAGCCAGTTTTTTTAGGTATGCTGCACCATTCAGCTATGGTATTTGTAAGGATATGAAGAAATTAGATTTACCTGATCATATTCAAATATGAGGTAGGATAAAAGAAAAAATAAATCAGAAAACAAACCAAAAACACTGGATTATGTCTAACATCCCCACATATAATGGATTCAAACCAAAGAAAGGGAATAATTAATTCAAATTATAATAATCCCCAGGATATATAAAGTTAATTAGAAGGGGGAAAAAATCAATTTAAAGGTAATTTTTTTAAAAAAAATTTGTTATGTATGTTGCAACAGGAATGTATGTGTTTTTGTATTTTCTCATTTTAATTTGTTCATGTTTCTTTGTTTTTCACAAGTGCTTGCTCTCCAGTTCATTAATATTGGCTTTTCTCCTGAAAAACTGACAAGGCACAAGTCATAGAGACCAAAATAAAGTTCTCACAGATTTTTTTTTTTTTTTTGTAACTTTCAGAATTTTCGGATTTGTGGCAAGAAAGCAGGGAAGTGCAACTGACAATGTGTGCCACCTCTTTGCTGAGCAGGATCCAGAGCAGCCTGCCAGTGCCATTGTCAACTTTGTGTCAAAAGTAATGATAGGCTCACAGAAGAATAAATAGTACAACACACCCACCCTCAAAAAGAAGTGACTTTTCGGTTTGTATGAGTGTACTTTTAGGTTGTACAATACTAATGAAGATGGTATGTGTAAGGTCTATTTTGGAAGGGGTTCAGGGAAAGAGACCAAATTAGGAAAGGGCGCTGTGTGTTTAATGGCACTGGTCTGAGATCAGAGGGTTACTTAAGATACATGGCTGACGAATGGTTTTATTATGTCGAAGTTAAGGGCGAACGTTGGGTTATATATGTGTCACAAATTAAGAAATAAAAGGACAACTGAAGGTTATTTTAAATGATTGAGCAACTAAAACAAAATGGATCTGTAACGTGTATTTATATCTTTACTACAACATTTGTATTAGACTGCAAAAAACTGCCTGTTTTTAATTTTGCACACTTGTCATATGCCTCAGCTGAAGTACATTCCAACCTGCTCTCTGATGGCTCGATCAAAGTGATTGATGAAAACAGACACATTTCATTACATTTTCATTAAGGTGGACAAAATACTAAGCTAATTGCATGCTAATCAAGTAAGGAGTGACCAGGACAGTTTCCACAAACCTGAATAGACCCTCTTCTGATCTTGTTGGACTAAACATGGCATTCTGCTTTTTCTTAATTGAGACCTAATGTTGACTAAGTTTTGGAGGATTTTTTTGCTAAACTGAACATATTTTGTTGAAATGATAGAAAACCTTGGATAAACCTTATTCATGAAGGGGAGGTCTTTTAAGCTCACTATTTGCACAGGTTTTCTACACAGGCTACTCAGGAGTTTATTTCACTCATAAGCTGGAATGGTTTAAACCAAGTGTTTTCTTATACATCAGGTTATATTGTGTTCACAAATGAAATGGATACTAAAATGAATTTAGATAAACCCTGGTCCAAAACTAAAATCGGCTGGAATCACATTAAGTAGTCAAATAAAGGGATTGCCCAAATCCTGCTGTAAATGATTCTTGCTTCTAATGCATTTCCGTTGGATGTGCCATTCAGTGTGGTATGTACTTCAAAAGAGCATTGTTTAGATTAGATTATCAACAAAAATGGAAAATTCATCTTTTAAAACCTGAAAACTGTGTCTTGGATTATATCTGTTATAAATAAGAATCTGTTCCTGTAAATGCTATAAATTCACTAAATATGCTATTAGGAGAGTCTTATTAAGTTGCATCCCTCATATATTTTATTACAAGATAAAATAAGCTTTAGTCTATTTTTTTATTATTATTAAAATCAACAGTACAAGAGATGGTAATGGTAATAAAAACATCATACTCCCAGGACCTGAAATTCTTTTCATGCCAAAGACAAAATGGCTAAACAGCACTTTATGCTGTAACATAGCTGTATTATCATAAAAACAAATGTTATAAATCTTATATTCATGTTTTACTAATCACATTGGTATTAATATGCTATATTTGTATTGCTATTTGTTCTACAGTGTTAAATGTGTTATGGAAATGCTAAACATTTGTTTATAAACATTTTCAGCTTACTTGGTAAGCTATATCATTAAGGTTTATGTAATGTTTCCTGCTGTTTGCATTGCTTGTTCTATATTATGTAGCGTTCTTTTAAACCTTCTGTAAAAACATTGCACCCAATATGTAAATTCATGTTCTGTAATACCTTGTATAGTCATTTTCTCTACTCCACAACTACCAGCTCAGATTATAATAAAATAAAGTATAATACACTTTGGTGGGAAAAAACTGTCCTGAAAAGTTTTAATGTCTTAAATATAAGAGATGAAAAGAAAACTAATTATAAATCCTAAAGCCATTCTCAGCAATCAAAACACCAGATTTCAAGACATTCCAGGCAGGTGTCAGTTGACCTACAGGTAGTGGACAATAAAATGGAAACACCAATATAAAGACTTAATAGGGTGTTGGGCCACTATGGTATCCCGCTCTGGAGATCTTCATGAAACTGGCTGCTCGTGCCCCAGGTTGAAATTTGCAGTCAATTGTTCTGCAGTTGCTCGCCTGTTTTGCCTTGCACTTCAAATTAATGCACATACAGTATATCACGACCCTGAAGTATGCGCTTCCGCCCATTGTTGCCCTTTGCTGATGATGTCTTTCCCTCATGCCGACGTCACCTTAGATGGCTCTTGAAACATTCAGTGACCATCTTGGTCACTGAAGCTTCTGCCAAAAGCGCCCCAACAATCACCCCTCTTCAAAGTCACTGAGGTCTCCTCTTGTAGCTATGCTAGCCATAATTCTAGGCAATCAGGCCTGTCTAGCATTTTTATACATGACCCTAAGCATGCTGGGATGTTATTTGCTTAATTAACGCATGAGCCACACCTGTGTGGAAGCCCTTTCTTTCTAATATACTTGATGTCCCTCATTTACCCAGGTATTTCCATTTTTTGTCCACTACCTGTATATGCACCATTATGTCTTCCAATTCTTGAACAAATTACTGAAATCCGAGTCGTTGAATTTATTTATATTCAGTGGCTGAGCCGGGATTTGAACCACCTGGTTACAAGCCCTTTTCTTTAACCACTGGACCATACCGCCACCTGTACACTGTCTCCTATGCTAGAAGTGTCCTGTTGCACTATGGGAGCTTCACTTTGCAGTCCTCTTGCATCCCAAAATGCTCATAAGAAGACACTGGTAGCATAACAGGTAGAGTCAACTGTACATATTAACTTACATAATTATCATTGTCCCAATTGAAGCAATATTATCTGCCAATGGGATCAAATAAATACTGTACTATCTTGGTGTCATATTTTTGCATTGTACCATTCAATTATTTTATTTTTTAAAGCTGTATATTATAAAGCTATGCAAAGTTTTATGCAGAAAACTCTATGATAAGTTTATTAACAGAAAAATCTTTGCAGCCATTACTGAAAGTCAAGCAGGAATTGGATACATTTAGATAAACCTTCAAATCAGTGTTAACTGACACTAGTATTCAAGACAGTTAAATGTAATCTCCCTTTATAGTCTGTATCTAGAGAACCACTTGTCCAATTGTGATGGGACAAAACTTGCCAAGGGCCACATTTAGCACAGGTAAGGATGAATGTGTAACAGAATTGGGGGTCTATAGTGGCTGTCTGTCTGTCACATTTGTATTTATTACTCCGTCTTTCGGGTGAGACATAATTGTAAGTGACTCTGCAGCTGATGCATAGTTCACACACCCTAGTCTCTGTAAGTCGCCTTGGATAAAGGCGTCTGCTAAATAACAAATAAAAATAAATAATAGAGAAGTGCTTATTCATGTTTGATGCAAACTGATTTGGACATTCTTTAGCACACTGAATCTGTACCTTTGCATACGTCATTAATTTACGCCAACAAATATTTTACAATCAAATTTGATGATCATGAATCTTAATTAACAACGTCCTCATGATCATAAAAATATGCAAGTTTCAGGTAGGGATGATTTGTAGTTAAAAGACCTTATAACATTGTTTTGTTATATATATAATATGGATATATATATATGGATTGCCTTCTAGTCTCCGATCTTTTCTTCTTTAAACAAAGACTTGACAGCCAGAATGCAGTTTAACGCCATATTATTTGTTTATTATTGTTTGTTTATTTAGCAGACACCTTTATCCAAGGCAACTTACAGAGACTAGGGTGTGTGAACTATGCATCAGCTGCAGAGTCACTTATAATTATGTCTCACCCGAAAGACTGAGAACAAGGTTAAGTGACTTGCTCAGGGTCACACAGTGAGTCAGTGGCTGAGGTGGGATTTGAACCAGGGACCTCCTGGTTACAAGCTCTTTTCTTTAACCAGTGGACCACGCAGCCACAGGGTGTGTTTATTACTTACATACACAAAATAAATAGAAACAAAACAAAAGCCTAACACATTCTCGGGCCCTATCTAAACAGGTGTTGATACTTTCTGAATACGAGGCAGACTAAGCCTGTTCCCTCGTCGTCAAAAGCAAATCACAATCCAAAAGTCAAAATCCATATACGTGTTTCAGTGTTCATTTATCAGTAAATCAATAACAAATAATTTCCTCCAGTCACTCTCCCAGTCACCAACCAAACTCCTCACATTCTCCCTCAACCCCTATATATATATATATATATATATATATATATATATATATATATATATATATTGTGTAAGATAGCAGGGAGGGGGTTAATATCCTCCCTGCATGTAAACCCCACATGGGTTGACTTTAATTGTTTCATTTAATTGTTTTATTGTTTTGTTACTTGTTTTATTAGTAATGATCCCCTGCACCTGGCTGTCATTGTAAATTAGAACCAGGTGCAGGGTATTTAAAGAAAGAAGCCAGTTCAGGGCTGCTGTGTGGTGTGTGTAGGAGCCCGCTTGACAGTGTGCACAAGCGAAAGACAAGGACAAGGACAAGGACAAGGACAGGGGATCAGTGATCAGTGTTAAACCTGTGTGGTTTGTTTTGTTTAAATGTCAGGTAAATGGCTTAGTCGTCCTGCAAGATAGTTTAGGTTCCTGTTTTGTGTTTAGTTAGTGCTCAAGGAAAGAGCTAGGTGTTTGTTTTGTTTATTTTGTTTTTGTGTTTATTAAATAAATAGTGCGCCAGCGCTTTAAAAATCCATTTCTGTGTCCTGGGTCGGGTTTTTTAATAAAAATTTAGTCGTTGCCAATTAGTTTTTATTATTATTTTTAATAAACTCAGGAGGGGCGAAGATGAACACACGCTGTCTTCCGAAGTGTGTGCCGTCAGCCGCCCGCTTCTTTACACTCTGCAGACTCACCGTGCAGCCCCCTCAGAGCTACAGCGTCGGAGGACAACGCAGCTCTGGGCAGCTTACAGGCAAGCCCGCAGGCGCCCGGCCAGACTACAGGGGTCGCTGGTGCGCGGTGAGCCAAGGACACCCTGGCCGACCTAACCCTCCCTCCCCCCGGACGACGCTCGGCCAATTGAGCACCGCCCCCTGGGAGCTCCCGTCCACGGTCGGCTGTGGAATAGCCCGGACTCGAACCGGCGATGTCCAGGCTATAGAGCGCATCCTGCACTCTAGCGAGTGCTTTTACTGGATGCGCCACTCAGGAGCCCCTTCCTGGGTTGGTTTTTAAAGGGGCAACGAACCGTGAGTGGTGCAGGCTCGTTTACGTATGGTGGCAGCATGTGTGGGCGCCCCTACAACCCAGAAGAAATGAAAAGTATTGAAGAGTTGATCAACCGGAATACCGCTGATCAGAAGGAGCAGAGCAGGAGGTAGAGACAGGAGAGGGGGCTACCGGATCCGGAGCCAACAGAGCTGGAGCTGCTGCTCCAAAAGTGGGAGGGAGTGGCGCTGCTGTCCCGAGAGCCAGAGGGGGTGGCGCTGCCGTCCCGAGAGCCAGTGGGGATGGCGCTGCCATCCCGAGAGCCAGAGGGGGTGGCGCTGCCGTCCCGAGAGCCAGTGGGGATGGCGCTGCCATCCCGAGAGCCAGAGGGGGTGGCGCTGCCGTCCCGAGAGCCAGCGGGGGTGGCGCTGCCGTCCCGAGAGCCAGAGGGGGTGGCGCTGCCGTCCTGAGAGCCAGAGGGTGTGGCGCTGCCGTCCCGAGAGCCAGAGGGGGTGGCGCTGCTTCCTGAGCAGGACAAGAAGCTGTTCCTGTCACCAGAGCCACCGGCTGAAGTCAAGGGGGAGGAGGTGAGCAACCTCCAACAGAGCCTCAGCAACAGGCCGGAGGAGGCACTCCGGAGCTGTCAAGTGCGGTCCCGTACTCCAGCTACGTGGACACCAGTCCGGAACACCTTGACCTCCCTCCACTCGACCTTGTGCCCAGGTCGCAGGACGGCCACGCACAGTTGCTTGCCTGGTTCCATACTCCACTTTCTCTTGGAACCCAGATGTCGCTGCGCAGGAGGAAGATGTCAGTGCGCAAAAGGCAGGTGTCTCTGGCGCTCCTCCTGCTGGTTGCTCCGTTCCCCCTACCTACTGCTCCACTCCCCCTGAGATCCAAGATGTCGCTGCGCCGGTCCACCGCCTCACGTCTCTGCCTACCAGTCCTTGCTCCCGGTCACCGGCCTGCGCTACAGTCGCCCAGGGCAAGCCATCCAGGTCCCTTCCTGAGTGCACCAGAGGAAGGACCGACCCACTGTCAAGCCTGCCCGTGGAAGAGGGCGAAAACCAAAGACTTGGGACATGAGGGTGGGTGGTCTTTAAGGGTGGAGGGAAGTGGCCGTCGAATGGCCAGTGTCTTGGAAAGATAGTGTCTTGTGTAAGATAGCAGGGTGGGTGGTTAAAATCCTCCCCGCATGAAAACCATGTGCAAATGCACATGGGTTGACTTTAATTGTTTAATTTAATTGTTTTATTGTTATGTTAATTGTTAAATTAGTAATGATCCCCTGCACCTGGCTATCATTGTAAATTAGAGCCAGGTGCAGGGTATTTAAAGAAAGCAGTCAGTCTGTTCAGGGTTGCTGTGTGCTGTGTGGTGTGTATAGGAGCCTGCGTGACAGTGTGCACAAACGTATGAAAAGGTAGTGTAAACCTTTTTGGGATCAGTGTTAAACCTGTGTGGTTTGTTTTGTTTTAGTGTTTTGTTTAATTGCCAGGTAAATGGCTTTGCCGTCCTGCAAGATAGTTTAGGTTCCTGTTTTGTGTTTAGTTAATGCTCAAGGAAAGAGCTAGGTGTTTGTTTTGTTTTTGTGTTTATTAAAAAAAATAGTTTGTCAGCGCTTTGAAAATCCATTTCTGTGTCCTGAGTCGGTGTTTTTGAAGGAGAAACAAACCTTGAGTGGTGCAGTTTTATTACTATATATATTAGCTCAAAGAGCCAGCTGCCCAACGTTTTGATATGTTGTACGTATCTTTTCAAGGGAGCCTGTGTTTGAATGAAAACATTGGAGGTATTTTATATTACTTCTAACTAAGCAGCAATGACCTGCTTTATACTTTCATAAATTTAAGAATTAGTGTCATTATATTTTTTACATTTAAATAGTTTAACAAAAGGTTATTTTTTTGTGAACCTGCAATATTTTCTTTTTGTTTATTCAAACATGAAAAAGTTGCTAGATTTTTGTTTTGAGAGATTTTTTTTCTTGTCCACTAGATGGCACAGTAGTATCATGAAAAGCACTGTCAGGATGGTTTATATAATTAATTAAAGCTGATATTTATAAGGCTGTTCTGTGTTGGTCATTTTGTTGCTATGCTGAAAACATCCTGACTGTACTATAACAAAAAAGAACGTGAGTAATAAACTGTTTTAATTTACTTACCACACTATCAACCCCTTTTCACTGTGGATTTGTTTGTGTGTGTTTTAATCTGTTGACAGTTTCAGTTCATGAGCTTCTTAATTTCCAGTTGGGGAGCTCAACTTCTAGAGTCATTGAAGTGATATCTTCCAGGAAAAATAGCCTGTCAAAAGTGGTCTTGTGACAGCATCACTACATATGCAGCTCATAAAACTCACAAATGTGTACATAAATTAAATAAATAATTGTATCTTGCAATGTCTGATATAGCAAACTACTAAATGTGTACTCAGACTGAGCTTAAGGCAATTCATTGATATAATAATTGCCCAGAATAATCTCTACTAATTACTTTCATGGGGATTTGAAATGCTGAAATTGCTTTGCCCAGCACAAAGCAAATTGGCACAATTGTAAAACCAATGAGGGCCAAGGTTGCCCCAATTGTTTCTTCTAACATATATCAAAAACACAAGCTAAGTTAGAAGAAACAATTGGGGCAACTATCGTTCCTCTCAATTTTTCTGATCAAGAGTAAACAGCAAGCAAAAGGACCAATCAGAACCATCCAGTTGCACATGTTTGGAAACCACATTAAATATGCCTTTTTAGTAAATACTTGGGTGATCAAGACTGTTGACATAATTATCAGTTTCTGTACACCAAAGATGAACATGGAAATAAACTGGAACATGGGTAAGGAAACCAGTAATGTTACTGAGGTAGTCTCTGAGTCAGAAGCAACTCATTGCCAGTTAACAATAGGCAATACATTTCCGATTAGTTTTTACATTTTTACTTGTATCTTATTTCATCCCAGTGAGGATACTTTAAGAATTCGTTTTTGAAATGTGAGGGTGCAGATTAACAATAAATCATAAATTACCTTTAAACTGGGTGAACAGATGCAGGGCCATTCAATCCTATAAAATATGTTCAAGAGGAATAATTACAGTGTAAGGCCGTGGGTATTTTACCTTAGTGTAGCGTGAAAGTAAAGAAGACACACGAATCGGCAGGTGAAGTACTCTGTCTCCGTTTGACTTGTTTTCTTACAGGACGGAAGTTACAGCACAGACTTTTAACAATACAGGTACACAGTGATTGTAATTTAGCAATGTAGAATATTAAAGTAAATAAAGACAAAATAAAAGCTATAGCAGAGCCCCCAGTCACAAAAAGCATGCGTACTTTAATACTAACAAAACACGTAATTCAAAACTACAGGTCCGAACTATGACTACAGCTAACCATGATTTTTGCTATTGTTTTTATTAATGTTCCACAACAGTATGGAACCAGTTTAAATTGTGAATTGTTTCTGGGACAGGTGTTCAGATGCAAAGTATTTTTGTGATACAAAAGCTGCATTTTATATCCGATTTTAAGCATTGTACAATTTTAAAATATACAACTTGTTTCAGTCTCGTACTACATACAGTACTGTAAGTAAAATATTTAAATTACCTGCCATACAATTTCTTACCAATTTCATTTATATAGCATCCCTCATGTGCAAGCACCTCAGGGCGCTTTACAAAAACAAACAGCAAACCAAGACAGCTCCAAACTGTTTGCTGGTGAAAGTCCAAACTCAAGAAATATGTTTAACCTTAGATTAAAAAATACTGATTGAATCAGGATTCCAGATAAAAATTGTAAGCGAGTTCCAAAGTGGAGGAGCTCGAAAACTCAAAGGCCTCACACCATAGGGTTTTAATCAAGTTCTTGGAATTACCAAGACAAGCAGTTGTTACGTGTTACAAATGTGCATTTAATTTAACAACTCCATGCTTAACATCCTTACTGAACCCAGTCAAAGTAAGGTCACTTCAGAAACCCTAATATTCGATTGTTTGAAGAACTCAGCTATAGTTCCCAGCATGTTGAGTTATTTTCCCATGATGTTGCTCACATGTAACAGAATGTAATGCCTCCTGCTGTTAGGAATCTTTCAAGGCTACTTGGTTGTAAAATATCATTGCAACTCTATTTATATATTGGAATGTACTGCTGTGCTAATTGTAAATGTTTTACTATGTGTAAGTGACTTTGCAACTGCTTGCAATTTACTTTCAATATGATGTTTCTTTTTAAAGAACTGTATTCACCACAAGTAATATAGCACGCACTGTGGACTGGTGTTTGTGTTTGTGTATGTGTTACATTGGGTGAACTGAAATGAGACTGTTATTATTTCGGGGCAAACCCGCGGATTATAAATAAGCAATACACACTGCTGTATTGCTTCATTAACATTGTTATTGCTTACTTCTGTTAGCCATCAGGCACTGGATTATACAATTAAACCTTCATTTCACCTGGATTATCGTTGTTTGTCTGATTATTGATCACCTGCACACTGTCAACCACTTTGCCACAGGCAAATAATAACTTACGTTCAAACTACAATGGAGAATCATACAGAACACACATAATAAAATATTAAGTAAATAATAATTCAAGAAGATGTAAATTAAATATTAGAAACATGTAGATGCTGATTAAGAATCTGTTTAAGTATTAGTGCTCTTTAGGGTACTTTAAAACAATCATTAACTCGAGCAATAACAAAAGTGTTTTAAAAAGAATATAGGCAACTGCTAACTTTCCCTTTTGCAAAACTTTTTTTCTTTTAGTCTTTTGGTCTCCAACACCACTCTGCTGTTGTCTTTTTGAAATTAAGCCAGCATTTGGAATTAAGTTTTGGGAGGATGGGAGGAAATCTACCCTGCCAACAATTACTTAATTAAGGCAAACCAGAAGTAGTTAATGGCTGAGCTGCAGCTGCCTAATAAGTATAGCAGCTGTATCTCCTGAAAGGGAACGTTTCTTCCCTCCACCCTGAAGCTTTCATTTAGGAGGATTGGAGCCAGAAACAAGAGATCATTCTTGTCCTTTTATAAATGCTAAGCCCTGTGCTGTTAGTGACTTAACTTCCTAGGAAGTATCTCTGCCAAAGTGTTATCTACTGGGAAGTGATGCAGACAGTGTACTGATGCCCCATATGTTTATATACCACATATTAAATTACACTACTTTTATAACACTATTATTGCCACTGCCTGAAAACTGCTATAATGCCTCTATTTATTTGTATACCTTTTTCTGCTTATTATTTCACCACAGGGAGTATGCTGTTCTGTGCTCCTGTAGTACTATAGTATATTTTACTGCTAAATGTATGATTAGGGCAAAGTATTTTTTTTTAAATATAACCTTCAGCTGTTTGTCTGTGGTTTGTGCACAAGTGCCTCTTCTCAAAGGCGATGTTGTAGGCAGAGACAATTATTTTATTTATTGGGCAGATTTAATGATAGGGGCATATTATTAAGGTGAATAAGAACTCCATTGTTATAGTAGAGAGGCTACTAGCATTGTATGAGTTAGGCCAAGTTGTCCAATGTTAAAATCAGGCCAACTCAGGATAGAGGCTAAAGAGACCAGATGCATTATCTTTGATGGTTGAACTAATAGCATTTAATTTAAATCAAACAACATTTTTTAAGTGGACATTTTCCAATGTATATGGCTATTGCACAATCCGGTAACAAAATTGGGCTAAATTTTGATGACATAGCAAGGTATTAAAGAAAAAAGTAGTTATTGGCTGATTATGGGGCACTAAGTGGGCAGTAACTGGCACAATCAGATTTTGATACTATGTTTTGCTACACATTTTTATGCCTGTTCTACCACCAGGTATTAGCCTCATTATCATGTTTACATGAAAAGTCTAGGCCCTTAATTGCAGTTTATAAATTCACTTTTTAAAAAAAAAAAAAATTCATCAACATAAAAAAGAGTAAACATTATTTTTGCAGCTTGCTGAACATTTTCTGAGGAAATAAATCAGGTGAGTGCTGGTGCTCTCAACCGAGATGCTGCTTGACAGGCATCCACTTCAAAGTTGGCAGTTTTTGAAACGTTTGAACTTTTGAAACCAACATCTCAGAGTGACCAACAGATGGCACAGTGCCTTTGTTTTAAACATTTGGGGTGCATATGCACATTTATTTATGTACATTTCCATGTCTACCCAATTCTATATGACATCACCATGGTGTTCTCCATGTATATCTGGGTCCTTTGATTACTCTGAATGCCATAGTAGTATTGCTGTGGATCAAGTCCACTTAACAATGCTGTACTTGTACCCTGACTTGCTCCTGAAACACATGATTTGAGGAGCATGACAGACTTAATGGCCACTACCGTCTCTGGCTCTCAATCCAGTTGAGTATGTTTGGGATGAACTTGAACCACGCATTTGTCATCTATGCCTAAATGCCTGCACTAATTGTGTGAAATGGATTGGCATGCCTCGAGACACCATCCATGCACCCTGCAGAGCTTATCAAGCCTGTGATCAGGGAAAGCAGTGGTCCAACCTGATATTAGAGGCATGAAAATGTAGTAGTACTGGGGCTTCGCATTGGCAACATACGTGGTTTGTGGATTCCACAAGCTACTGTATGCTAAAGACTCAGAAGTTAAAGCAGACAAGCAATATGAAATATATATATATATATATATATATATATATATATATATATATATATATATATATATAGTACTGTGCAAAAGTTTTAGGCAGGTGTGAAAAATGCTGTAAAGTAAGAATGCTTTCAAAAATAGACATGTTAATAGTTTATATTTATCAATTAACAAAATGCAAAGTGAGTGAACAGAAGAAAAATCTACATCAAATCAATATTTGGTGTGACCACTCTTGCCATCAAAACAGCATCAATTCTTCTAGGTATACTTGCACACAGTTTTGAAGGAACTTCGGCAGGTAGGTTGGCCCAAACATCTTGGAGAACTAACCACAGTTCTTCTGTGGATTTAGGCAGCCTCAGTTGCTTCTCTCTCTTCATGTAATCCCAGACAGACTCGATGATGTTGAGATCAGGGGCTCTGTGGGGCCATACCATCACTTCCAGGACTCCTTGTTCTTCTTTACACTGAAGATAGTTCTTAATGACTTTCGCTGTATGTTTGGGGTCGTTGTCATGCTGCAGAATAAATTTGGGGCCAGTCAGATGCCTCCCTGATGGTATTGCATGATGGATAAGTATCTGCCTGTACTTCTCAGCATTGAGGAGACCATTAATTCTGACCAAATCCCCAACTCCATTTGCAGAAATGCAGCCCCAAACTTGCAAGGAACCTCCACCATGCTTCACTGTTGCCTGCAGACACTCATTAGTGTACCGCTCTCCAGCCCTTGGCGAACAAACTGCCTTCTGCTACAGCCAAATATTTCAAATTTTGACTCATCAGTCCAGAGCACCTGCTGCCATTTTTCTGCACCCCAGTTCCTGTGTTTTCGTGCATAGTTGAGTCGCTTGGCCTTGTTTCCCACGTCGGAGGTATGGCTTTTGGCGCAAGTCTTCCATGAAGGCCACTTCTGACCAGACTTCTCGGACAGTAGATGGGTGTACCAGGTTCCCACTGTTTTCTGCCAATTCTGAGCTGATGGCACTGCTGGACATCTTCCGATTGAAGGAAGTAAGCATGATGTGTCTTTCATCTGCTGCAGTAAGTTTCCTTGGCCGACCACTGCGTCTACGGTCCTCAACGTTGCCCGTTTCTTTGTGCTTCTTCAAAAGAGCTTGGACAGCACATCTGGAAACCCCTGTCTGCCTTGAAATTTCTGCCTGGGAGAGACCTTGCTGATGCAGTATAACTACCTTGTGTCTTGTTGCTGTGCTCAGTCTTGCCATGGTGTATGACTTTTGACAGTAAACTGTCTTCAGCAACCTCACCTTGTTAGCTGAGTTTGGCTGTTCCTCACCCAGTTTTATTCCTCCTACACAGCTGTTTCTGTTTCAGTTAATGATTGTGTTTCAACCTACATATTGAATTGATGATCATTAGCACCTGTTTGGTATAATTGTTTAATCATACACCTGACTATAGGCCTACAAAATCCCTGACTTTGTGTAAGTGTACCTAGAAGAATTGATGCTGTTTTGAAGGCAAAGGGTGGTCACACCAAATATGGATTTGATTTAGCTTTTTCTTCTATTCACTCACTTTGCATTTAGTTAATTGATAAATATAATCTATTAACATGTCTATTTTTGAAAGCATTCTTACTTTACAGCATTTTTTCACACCTGCCTAAAACTTTTGCACAGTACTATATATATATATTAACAATATGAACAGTAGATCAGATTTTAAGTTGCCATCTTGCCACTTATATTGCACGGCAGTTCTTTTATACATCTACACACAATATGTTTAAAAAATTGTTTGTTGACGATTGACTACAAACATTGGAATTTGATCCTGAAAGTCTTTCTCTCACCCAGATGATACAAAAGTGACTGTACTTTAATGAATTAGGGGCATGTCATGTGGTGATTTCATCACCACAGCAGCTGAGAAACGTACAAGGAACATGGCACTTATACTACTTTTCACCCAATACCATGCAAAATCCAATAACCTAACTTTAACACTTACTTTTAGAACCCCTTAATTCTATAATAACTTTTAACAGGCTATGTTATTTACTTACAGTATTTTCCAGTTATATTTTAACAATGAATAATATTTTACAGTAAGTGTCCTACTATATCAGTATTGGGTTTGATTACTGTATATAGTACAAATAGTGCATGTTAGCTATTACACACACAAAATAACTATTTGTTTTAGGACACACTTTAATTATAATATGCACTGTCTCTAAGAATATGTCTAAGACAAAAGTGGAACACCCATAATAGTGAATATCTGAAGTGGTATTATAGTAATAGTGTTCAGTGTATTGTGTATATTGGTGTTTATGTAACCTTGAAATCTGATATGATATCTAATCAGTATATTTGGTGTTCATATGTTTACCCCAACACACGCACATGAATTGTTAACTGATTTATTTTGCCTTGTGGTGTTATTTCTTTTTGTTTCTTAATTTTTCGTTTAAGCAAAGTATACAAGGGGAATAGCTCTCTATCTAGTCTAAATTTAATAGCAGACATTTATAGACAGCTCAAAATAACTTCCCAGTTAACTGGAGCAGTGGGGCTGCCAGGAAACACAGATATTCAATATGTCACCACTAGAAGGGTCAGGCATGAAACTTTCCAGCACGGAAATAAAAAAGAACCGGACTTAACTGGTGCACTTTACCAGGAAATGAATGTGACACTGATACATAGTAAAGCCAGCCAAGTAAGTAGCAGTCTGCTGGTGGCTCTTTGGTATCAAGTGACATTAATCAGGCAGAAAGTCTTGGAGATTAAGGAGCTAGAGAAGCAGTCAACACTCTTGTAAAACATTCATTTGTCATAGGAAAATCCCTTGCAGGATACACAAGAAAGACATGAGTACAGAAGGGAGGTAATTTGCTTCAACTGGAATAAGGCCGAAAAGACACTCTCGTCTCCCAACACAATAAATCAGACATACAGTATTCAATCACATTTACAGTGGGGAACCCCTTTTGTACTGTTAGTACTGTGAGACTATGACTGGCTGGCGTGTGTGGTGACGTCAGGCCAGAAGCAGGAAAGAAAACACAGGCAGTACTGCAGGGCAAAAAGACGCTGCACACCATTTAATTAAATACAAAAAAATAAAAAGTTTAAACACAAAAACACTGCTCACAGAGCAAAATAAATATTTAAACAAAACAAAATCACGAACACAAAAATCGAACAACCAATACAGGTCAGGCTGGGCAAAAGCCTTCACTGATCCTATACGTTTTTTTTTTGTTTTTTTTAATTTTCGCTCTCGCTCTCGCTCTCGTTCCTCCTCTGAACATCCAACCCCCTCTGGGTCTTTTATATTCGTGGCTGGAGCCTTAATTACCTATGAATAAATTACCTTATTAAGGCTCTACATTCCCACAAGAGTTCTAGGGAAGGGGTTTTAACTCCATCCCCACGACTACACATTACAAGACCGGCTCTTTCGTCGGTCTCAAACAGTAAATAATAAAAGACGGACGGTGCTCGACCACCTGCACATAAACACAATAATGATTAGGATGGACGACTTTGTCCGCCCGCCTTCAAATACAATAATAATAATAATAATAATAATAATAATAATAATAATAATACAAAACATACATATATACACGTAATAATATAGGGGCAGGGTGTATTCCGTCACATATCCCCCCCTTTGTGCGCAGCACACATGGCCTCAACAGCCACCTCCCCCCTTAAAGTCCCAAAAGTCCCAGTCCACATTCTGGGGTGGGAGCGGAGGCTTCCTATTGCCTCCAAGTGGCAACTTGGGCCATGGCATACTGGCAACCTCGGCCAGTAGCATGCAGGCAGCATCCTCCAGCAGAGGCGTGCCAATGTTCCCAGGTATTCCTCCTCTGCTGGTGGACATGGGGACAGCAGGCACTCCTCCTCTGCTGGTGGGCATGGGGACAGCAGGCACTCCTCCTCTGCTGGTGGAGATGGGGACAGCAGGCACTCCTCCTCTTCTCGTGGACATGGGGACAGCAGGCACTCCTCCTCTGCTTGTGGACATGGGGACAGCAGGCACTCCTCCTCTGCTCGTGGACATGGGGACAGCAGGCACTCCTCCTCTGCTGGTGGAGGTAGCAGGCACTCTTCCTCTGCTGGTGGAGTTGGGAACAGCTGCTTCTAGGGCTTTGGATTCCCACGGTCCCCCCATCTGGGCGCTGGACGGTCACGTTCCCCCCGTCTGGGCGCTGGGCGCTGGACGCTTGCAGTCCCCGTCTGGGCGCTGGGCCTCGCGGTCCCCGTCTGGGCGCTAGTTCCTCCTTCTCCTCCTCCTCCTGGAGAGCGGGGCAGCCAACCACCCAGTGGCCATGTTCCCCACAGGCAGGGCACAGGTTCTCGGCCTTGAGCATGCTGAGGCAAGCCTTCCAGCTGCCCTCCGGCCACCACTCCTCCTTTCCTAGCCAGGGGCAGTTGAGGATCGAATGGCCCCTCTCCTCACAAAGTGGGCACCAACTCGCCGTCTCCACCAGGCGGTAGTACTCATCCCAGTGGCCCTCCCTGCACGCTGGACACTGGGGAGGTTGTTGGTGCCTTCTGCCCATCTTCCTCTTTCCTCTCAGTCCTCCATTCAAAATTAATTAACCTTTCTCTGGCCTGAGTCGGAGGCTGTGGTGGATCCCACGAAGACACCACGTGTGACAGGGTGGCGTGTGTGGTGACGTCAGGCCAGAAGCAGGAAAGAAAACACAGGCAGTACTGCAGGGCAAAAAGACGCTGCACGCCTTTTAATTAAATACAAAAAAATAAAATTAAAAGTTTAAACACAAAAACACTGCTCACAGAGCAAAATAAATATTTAAACAAAACAAAATCACAGATGGTAAATCATCATTAAACCATTATTATTTGTTTATTTAGCAGACGCCTTTATCCAAGGCGACTTACAGAGACTACGGTGTGTGAACTATGCATCAGCTGCAGAGTCACTTACAATTACGTCTCACCCTAAAGACGGAACACAAGGAGGTTAAGTGACTTGCTCAGGGTCACAATGAGTCAGTGGCTGAGGTGGGATTTGAACCGGGGACCTTCTGGTTATAAGCCCTTTTCTTTAACCACTGGACCACACAGCCTGCTCCGTAGTTTCCAAAATGGTATTTCTGTATCAATGGAAATATGCCATTCCAATAATCAGAGATCCTGGGTTAACTGCTAAAAAGGGGTTGAGGTGTTTCATCTTATCAGTCAGTCCTATATGCCACTAGTTGAGAAAATCCCTTATTTGGTCACACTAAAGAACACTAATTTGGCAGCACTTTGGACTCCTTCTGTAACCAGGCTTCAGCTCACTTTCAGCATGATTTTCAAAAGGGGCAAAATAAAAACTAGGTCGCAAACTGATTTCTAAAACCTGATTTGGGTCACTAAGTATATGGCTTTCAAAGAGTTAAGATGAAATTAGTCATGTATTCACTTGTTGACTCTTTAAAACTATAAATCAAGTGATGTGGTTACATTAATCAGACTTTAAAAATCATTTTGCGACCTAGTTCTTATTTTGTCCCTTTTGAAAATCATTTTAAATGTGTCTTTAAACTCTAGTTTGTATGATATCCATCTTTCAGATATCACACATTTAAAATTAACAGAACAGCTGGTACGACATCTAGGAACTTTAACCCAGACACTGACTCAGACAACAATTAACACAGTAAAGGTTTACATACTAAGTCTTTGTGTTCTTTCAAAAAGTATATAATAATTGTAGCTCATTTACTAGTGTGGTCGGATGTTCTGGTATCTTCTTCTTCAGATCGGCTTCTGAATTTTCTGCATCGTGATGGGGTCATTCGCAAGACAACCCCAAGCCGAACACAAAAATGTATTAATATCCAAATAGAGATATATTTAAATACATAGATATTTTGACGTTATTTGAGTGCCGTGTGAGGCTTCTCTGTCTTATATCAGTGGAAATATCATAAACAAGAGTAAGTAGGTCCAAACCATTAAAAATTACTGAAAGATTAACACATGTGTTTCAAAATTCGAATTATATTTAAATGTATGTTTAAAACATAATTACTGAATGATTCTGACTAGCTTGACTTTGGACTTAGTAATTGGCAATGGAATTTGGTTAGAATTTCTTACATTCTTTTTTACATTTAATGGCTGCTGGAAATCATTTGTTTTAAGCAAGGTCTCTGTTTTGTGCTTCATAGAAGGGGAAACTAGGGTTGGTGTGAAGAAGATGCAATACGTGGCTGAAACAGAAACTTTTGTGCCATAGTTTCACATCCCTTGGACTGTATCTTTAAGTAGGTTTACTAAGATGTGAATCAATTCTGTGATCAACTCTGTGGATGCCAGGTGCTCTAAAGACAAGCTGAGAGCTACAGTGTTCAATATCTATGCATTTATCTTAAAGTATCTAGACAGTGGCAGGTAAAAATTTTGGCAGCTGTATTCTTCAAAGCTACAATCTTTAAGTACAGTTTTTGTATTACTTACATTCAGACAAAGTGAAATCCAATAATGTTTAGTATGTAAATTGATAACACTAGTGGTCTGGCGCTCTATGAGTCTAGAGAGAGGTTTCCCAGGCTTGGCCCTTACCTCAAGGTTCAGCAGCTTGGTAACATCTGTTGTCTAGATTTAGCAAGTGAGAAAAGGAAATTGGCTTGACAGCAGGAACAGAAGGTACCCGTTAACCTTCAGTTCTCCTGATTGGTAAGTAGGTTGCAGCACTAAGTTGACATTTGACACTTTGAATTGGGTAAAAAAAGATGCCTTCAGTGACATTTCTTTCAGTTGTAAGGCATAAAATAGAAAACATTTCTTTGTGTCGTGTTATGGAAAGGGACTTTCAGATGGAGTTGCTGAAAGAGCAAGCTAACAATGGATGTATTGTGCAGTGGCTATTATTATTATTATTATTATTATTATTATTATTATTATTATTATTATTATTATTATTATTGTTGTTGTTTTTACTGGACACCTGGCTAGTTTGCTACTTGCCTGTACAGCTGCTCAATACATCTGTTAGCCTATTCTATTTTTATCTGTTTTTTGCTTTGTTTTCAGTAGGGCAAGAACCCAATGTCCTAAAACCCCTTTTTAAAACAAAATGAACAACATTTGTTAACACGTTAGAAAGCAAGTTGTTAACGGATAATAGCCAGAAAACTGTCGCTTCTCCTCATTTAAAGATTCCATTTGTAATCTGCATTTTTCACATGATGCTGATGAATTGAAAACTAATACAACAAACATATGAATACATTTAAATATAAATTACTCAAGCAACCATAATTAGTGTTAATAAACAGCTATTAATGTTATGGAACTAAAAAATATTTTTTGAATACAAAAATAACCAATTGGACTAATTGGTTTTGTGGATATTCTACTATTGTGCTGTATTGTTGAAATACTGCACTTAAAAAAAAAAAAAAGGTTCAAGTTCATGAATTTTCCGAGGCAGTATACTGTATGTTCACTATGTTGTACAGAATAGCTTTTGCATTTGGGCTGCAATGTGGAGTAGTGGTTAGGGCTCTGGACTCTAGACCGGAGAGTTGTTGGTTCAATCCCAGGTGGGGGACACTGATGCTGTACCCTTGAGCAAGGTACTTTACCTAAATTGCTCAAGTAAAAACCCAACTGTATAAATGGGTAATTGACTGTAAAAATAAACTGATATCTTGTAACAATTGTAAGTCACCCTGGATAAGGGCATCTGCTAAGAAATAAATAATAATAATAATTCCTGGTACAGTATGACTATGACTTTATAACCCCACCACCAAATCGTTCATATAGGAACAATGATGTAATGGTGATGTTAGACACCCATTTGAAGCCTTTTTAAACAACCATTGGTTGCTTACCAAATGACTGGCATCTCCAAAGGCTCCAACAACCAATCAGGGATGGTTTTATATACTTTCAAAGCGAAAGTTAGATAGACAGAAAGTGAGACAAGTTCTTAGTTTTAGTTATTAGTTTTCTGTCGGGAGATTCGGCGATCAGAAATACAAGCTTACCAGAAATCATACTAAATCGTCAAATTTTTTTTTAAACCCATTAAATAAATTAACAAAATATTAACTGTAGTGAAATATTTGTAGGATAAACTTCAGGGATAACTCTCCAATCAAAATGCATTTCACCTCAACCCCAGGCCAATAGAAACACCTTTTATTATGAGGTCCAGCATTTCAGTATCTTAGGTTTTGGTTTCAATTACTGCATATAACATGATTTTAAAGCACAGCATTACTGTAGAGCAGTGGTTCCCAAACTGTGGTCCGCGGACCACTTGTGGTGCGTGAGTAAACTCCAGGTGCTTCGCAAACAACTCCCAAAATTCGGTTACGCAGTTCAATGAAACATTAAGGATTGAGGTTACCCACAATCTTTGCTGTCAAGCTCATTATTTCACCAGTGTTCTAAATAAAACCAATTAACTCAGAATACAGTAGAGCTAATTCATTAGTTGGGACCTTCCACAAGCCATATTTCTCCAAACTTAATATTGGAATCAGCAACATTGGCTTTCTTGTATGAACTACACTGTTTCACATGGCAAAAGGAGTCACAGCATTTTCTACAGTATTATTATTCATTTTATTTTTGCACTGTTACCCATTATTCTTTCAAACTTTACAGTTCAGTAAAAATTCTTGCTAACATAATCTTATGGCTGGAAGCCAATTATGACATTGAAATGCTTATTTCTTCTTAGCAGACACCCTTATCCAGGGCAACTTACAATTGTTACAAGATATCACATTATTTTTACATACAATTATTTATACAGTTGGGTTTTTACTGGAGCAATCTAGGTAAAGTACCTTGCTGAAGGGTACAGCAGCAGTGTCCCCACCGGGATTGAACCACGCCCCTCCGGTCAAGAGTCCAGAGCCCTAACCACTACTCCACACTGCTTTAGGTACAATTGCAGATTTCTGCAGTTCAATGAAGTACATAAAGTCCTGATTCGCTGGTACAGTACTCCCCTGACCTCCCAACTCCCACCTAATAGGCTCTTGTTAACTGTCATTAAATGTACTGTATTCAAGCCCCCAAAACACACAAGAGTATAGTGCGGCAGATCGAGCCTCTCATGGCGCCGTTTCTAAAATGCCTTAAATCATTCAATAAAATAGTGCAGCTTTTGTAAAGCACAGCATTCTGATCAATTTAAAATAAACGCTGCAGCGCCAAATTGAAGTAATATGATATATATATATATATATATATATATATATATATATATATATATATATATATATATATATATATATATATTTACAGAAGATGTTGATGAGTTGACAGATCTATCTGATGCTGAACTTCTTCACATTAGGCCCCCATCAAACAATTTGGTGTAAAAGCAAAACCAGACACAGATTTATAAAATTATTTCTGATCCTAGTTCCTGATGTTTGTGGCTACCACTGAGACTGTTACAGTTTTTAGGTAGGAGATCACTAAATTATACTTACGGAGACATTTCTAAAGAAATGGATTTTTGAGCACATTTTAAAACTCTTTTATTATATTCAAACTAGGTAATCGTAGGG
Source organism: Acipenser oxyrinchus oxyrinchus (assembly GCA_030684275.1). Taxonomy (NCBI): domain Eukaryota; kingdom Metazoa; phylum Chordata; class Actinopteri; order Acipenseriformes; family Acipenseridae; genus Acipenser; species Acipenser oxyrinchus. The sequence continues at coordinate 52,569,796 of CM060250.1, forward strand.
TACATTTCATCATAAAGTTTAAATGTTATTCTCATAATAATCTTCAGACTCTCAGCTGTTTAGAAAGGTATAGTATGTTATACTTTCAGTGGATATTTATCCTGATACACAAGCCGAAAGTCAAGTTATGTTAGTCAGACCTTAAACAGGTAGAATGTTCATCAGAGCTGAAGGGTTAAAATGTACAGCAGTCAATAAAAGTCCATTCAGAGCAGCCATTAGGAATGCAGCCTTATCCTTTTCTGGATGAATGCCAACAATAAGATTTCGATTAAGTTAAACCTAGTCTCTCTCACACATTGGGACCATTTATAGATGTTAGCTTTTATTAAGTCTGCTTCAGACAGCTTATTACGTCTGCCAAAAAATACATGTATAAGGTATTAATAGCACACCAAAAGTAACTAGGACTTTTTGTTCTGCTCAGGACAGTTTAATGGAATTTGTACATTCCTTTAAAACAGATGGCAATATAGAATGTATGTGGTGAGACAGATAATTAGTCTACCAAATTAATTGGTAGATATGGTAACTACATGTAGACCAGACATCCCCAACATTATTTAGACTAGGTCTACTTACCGCAAGCCTAGGTACAGGTTCTTCAATAAAAAAGAGTCCATTTTTTTTCTCCCAAAGTAGATACATTGGACAGCTTGGGCTGTGACGCGAGCTATGAAGGATAATTCGTGCCAAAATTTTAAAAAAATAAATAAATACATACATAAATAAATAAATAACGAAATAAATAAATAAATAAATAAATAGGTAAATAAATAAAAATTGAAATAAATAAACAAATATATAACGAAATAAATAAATAAATACAAATCGAAATTCATTACATTTATTTTTTCATTTTGGCACAATCTTTTCACTCCAGTATTTCTGATTGAGCATCAATCACACTGGAAGGGCGGGACACTGCCTCTGGTGAGTTCGATTATCAACCAACTGGGCTGGTTTGTCAGTGCAGAATCGAGAACTGACGGCTGAAGAAACCATTCAAATTAACATCCCCAAAAAGAGGTTGCTAAATAGGTTATCATTGAACTAATTTAAATAAAATACATAATAAATAAATAATAATAAAAAAAAATAATTAAAAGGGCTGTAAATTCCACAACTGCATAGCGAAGCAACGGACTTCCTGAAACGGGAACCAAGTTTGTATATCACTTTTTGGTATCCCATTTCTTCCATTCTCTTCAGTTCCTCTTTCACCTTGGTAGTGAGGGCATAGGGCATTGCATTATATTTAATGCAAATTTTGTATTCACCTTCTAATTTGCCCAAACCGGTAAAAACATCTGGGAATTTTCGTTTGAAAAATTCTTCAGGCTTTACAATTTCATTTACCCTTTCTACTAGGTAAAGCCTCTATTGCTGGTAACCCTAATAAAGGCTTTGCCAGCCTTTTTGACAATATAGATGGGTTGATTGGTAATTTTCCCGTTATTTTTCAATGTGCCTACAAACTGTCCAGAAACCTTCAGTGGCATATTATTCGGTCTGCATAGCTTCTTCACTGTTGTTTATAGCTGGCCGTCTCTGCTGTGCTCGTACAACTCTGCCGGTACTGCTGTTACTGCTGCACCTGCATCTAGTTTAAAAAGCATGCCTTCTCCATTAAGATTTATGTTAATGTGCCAGACCATTTCTGGTTGTACTGCTTTTATCTCACCCAAAAACTATCTTGCTGAAGTGTTTCGTCCTCTGCAACAACAAGGACTGCTTGTTTTGTTCTGCACACCGCTGTGAAATGCCTCTTGCATTTTCTGCACTCAGCTGCTTTTGCTGTACAATCTTTCCAGCCATGGATCAGGCTTTTCCCACATCTGCCGCATTTATTTTGCGTCGAGAATGCTGCTCGCACAAATTGCTTTGCAAACGTATCTTTAAATTCTCCCTTTTCGATCGGTTTCCTGTACCATTGTGCTACGGCATCCAGGTCCCCTCTAGTTTCAGTCTCATTAGACGTGCTGCCTTGTTTTCTTATCGTCGCCTGTTGTTTTTTTACTGTTTCACTTTGCCTGGCTTGATTAGTGGCCTTTACTAACGTCAACTGTGTATCCAACTGCATTTTCTCGGACAAAGTTCTATCTCGGATTCCTACAACAATCTTCCTTCAACCCCCCTGAACTCGCAATGCTCCGCCAATCTATGTAATGCAGTAATGAAGCTATCAGCCGTCTCACCCGGTTCTTGCTGTCTTGCATTAAACCTGGCTCTTTCAAATATAACACTATGGCGCCCGACAAAATGTACATCAAAACAGGTTTTTACTTGGTTATAGACCTTCTTGTCCACCTCTGAGAGGGTTGATCACTTAATATATCTTATGCATCATCTCCCATTGCATACATTAGGGCATTAACTTGGTATTTCTCCTCTTTGGAATTTAATCCGGACGCTATTCGAAACCTTTCGAACCGTCTGATCCATCTGGGCCAACTCTGAACATCCGCACACAATTTTCAGGTGGGTTGAGTCTCTGACATTTTTTTTAAACAACTCTATTGTATTGCTTTAAGTTCTTTCTTTACTCACTTCTGGTCTTTTTTTTCTTTTCGGTCTCTCCCTGTCTCTTTCCCGCTTTGTAACTGTTGCCTGGCTGCTCCGTCTTACTCTTTGTTTTTCTTTTTGTTGATTTAAACCTTTCGTGTACATTTCTTCAGGTTTCGCTGCACTATTGCTCCCTTACGAATTATATTATTATTATATTTGGTGAGGATTCAGTCACTTCTGACACCATGTGTTATAAGTACGTATGGAAAATAACGGAGATCAACACGGATGCTACTGAACACAAACAGAACCTTCATTTCTCTTCTGCTTCTGTGCCAGGTTACATCAGATGCTGGCTACATAGCCCCATGTAGGATATTTCTATATTAACCCCTTAATGGTAGGTGTCAGTGTATCACCATATCTTACTACATGAAGTTTATGAACTGAAGCGTATACTGGCGGTGGTGTGTATCCGCATATAGAAATTGTAGCTACTGTGTTGCCGCTGTTGATACATTCGTAGTCTGGCAGCAGCTCTGCCTGTAGTGAAAGGGGTAGGGGGAGATCTAGAATGGCTCCTATGTGATTATTTAGCCTGTAAAATGAAAATCTATTTCCTTTCTTTGATAGCTGTGAGAATGGGATTATTTAGTCAATGGAATACGTGCCCGATGCTCGGTATCTGAACTCCATTGGAGGTGAGATTGAGGACTCGCTAGGTTTTGTTTTGTTTAGTTGGAGCACCACAGTTTTTTTTTTTGAGTGCATTTTTGTTGACTGAGTCCTCAACCACATCTCCAATTCACCAATGTAACTAACTGGATTGTTTTATTCAGTTTAGGTGCCTTTCAGTGCTTTACAAATTGTGATGCTGATTTGTGAACAATGGTGTCTAATTTATGTACATAAGAACATAAGAAAGTTTACAAACGAGAGGAGGCCATTCGGCTCATCTTGCTCGTTTGGTTGTTAGTAGCTTATTGATCCCAGAATCTCATCAAGCAGCTTCTTGAAGGATCCCAGGGTGTCGGCTTCAACAACATTACTGGGGAGTTGGTTCCAGACCCTCACAATTCTCTGTGTAAAAAAGTGCCTCCTATTTTCTGTTCTGAATGTCTTTTTATCTAATCTCCATTTGTGAACCCTGGTCCTTGTTTCATTTTTCAGGTCGTGCCTTTTAAACCCGGGATAATTCTGGTCGCTCTTCTTTGCACTCTTTCAAAAGCAGCAATATCCTTTTTGTAACTAGGTGACCAGAACTGAACACAATATTCTAGATGAGGTCTTACTAATGCATTGTAAAGTTTTAACATTACTTCCCTTGATTTAAATTCGACACTTTTCACTATATATCCGAGCATCTTGTTGGTCTTTTTTATAGCATCCCCACATTGTCTAGATGAAGACATTTCTGAGTCAGCATAAACTCCTAGGTCTTTTTCATAGATTCCTTCTTCAATTTCAGTATCTCCCGTATGATATTTATAATGCACATTTTTATTGCCTGTGTGCAATACCTTACACTTTTCTCTATTAAGTGTCATTTGCCATGTGTCTGCCCAATTCTGAATGCTGTCTAGATCATTTTGAATAACTTTTGCTGCTGCAACAGTGTCTGCCACTCCTCCTATTTTTGTGTCGTCTGCAAATTTAACAAGTTTGCTTACTATACCAGAATCTAAATCATTTATATAGATTAGGAATAGTAGAGGACCTAATACTGATCCCTGTGGTACACCACTGGTTACCTCGCTCCATTTTGAGGTTACTCCTCTAATCAGTACTTTCTGTTTTCTACATGTTAACCACTCCCTAATCCATGTGCATGCATTTCCTTGAATCCCTACTGCATTCAGTTTGAGGATTAATCTTTTATGTAGGACTTTGTCAAAAGCTTTCTGGAAATCTAAATAAACCATGTTGTATGCTTTGCAATTATCCATTGTCGATGTTGCATCCTCAAAAAAATCAAGCAGGTTAGTTAGACACAATCTCCCTTTCCTAAAACCATGCTGACTGTCTCCCAGGATACTATTACCATATACAGTGCCGTGAAAAAGTATTTGCCCCCGTCTGATTTTCTGAATTTTTGCACATTTTTCACATTGTATTTGGTCAGATTTTTTTGTAGGTTGTAGTAGTATATATAGGGAGTCTGAGAGAAAAAATGACACCAAAGTTTGGTGCTTCTTTCATTTGTTTGGTGTGCAAGGTAATCAAACATACAATCTTCAGGTGTGAAAAAGTTATTGCCTCCCCCCTAGTTAACTCAACCCAATTAAAGGGATAATTAGGGTCAGCTGTTTGAGTACTTTGGTTAACAACCAGACCTGATTTGGGCCAGCCCTGCCCAATATAAATCTGACTAACTTTGGCCCTTACCATCAGAGTGCAGTTGTCAGCACACAGGTTCTAGAGGCACATCATGCCAGGAACAAAAGAAATTCCTGAAGACCTCCGGAAAAAAATTGTTGATGCCTATCAGTCTGGAAAGGGTTACAAAGCCATTTCTAAGGCTCTGGGGGTCCACTGAACCACAGTCAGAGCCATATTGTCCAAATGGAGAAAGTTTGGGACAGTAGTGAATCTTCCCAGGAGTGGCCGTCCTGCCACAATCTCTCCAAGAGCAAGGCGTAAAATCGTCCAGGAAGTCACAAAAAACCCTAGAATAACATCCAGGGATCTGCAGGCTTCTCTCACCTCGGCTAAGGTCATTGTTCATGACCTCACCATCAGAAAGACACTGGGCAAAAATGGGATTCATGGCAGAGCAGCAAGCCGGAAACCATTGCTCACTAAAGAACACGAATGCTCGTCTCAAGTTTGATGAAAAGCACCTGGATGATCCTCAAGAGTTCTGGAATAATGTTCTGTGGACAGATGAGTCAAAAGTGGAACTTTTTGGCCGACATGGGCCCTGTTATGTCTGGCGAAAACCAAACACTGCATTCCACAGTAAGAACCTCCTACCAACGATCAAGCATGATGGCGGTAGTGAATTCTGCTCTGTATCAGAGAATTCTACAGGAGAATGTCTGTCCGTGAGCTGAAGCTGAAGCGAAGCTGGGTTATGCAGCAAGACAATGATCCGAAACACACAAGCAAGTCTACATCAGAATGGTTGAAGAACAAGAAATTTAAAGTTTTGGAATGGCCTTGTCAAAGTCCAGACCTAAACCCCATTGAGATGTTGTGGCAGGACCTGAAACGAGCAGTTCATGCTCAAAAACCCACAAATGTCACTGAGTTGAAGCAGTTCTGCACGGAGGAGTGGGCCAAAATTCCTCCACGCACTGTGAGAGATTAATCAATAACTACAGGAAGCATTTGGTTGCAGTTATTGCTGCTAATGGTGGCGTAACCACTTATTGAGTCTAAGGGGGCGATTACTTTTTCACACAGGGGCATTGGGTGTTGCATAACTTTCTTTAATAAATAAATTAAATATGTATTACATTTTTGTGTTATTTGTTCACTCAGGGTCCCTTTTATCTAATATTAGGTTTTGGTTGAAGATCTGATAACATTCAGTGTCAAAAATATGGAAAAATGCAGAAAATCAAACAGGGGGCAAATACTTTTTCACGGCACTGTAGGTAATTTTCCATTTTGGATCTTATTATAGTTTCCATAAGTTTACATTTAATAGAAGCCAGGTTTATTGATCTGTAGTTATCTGGTTCGGTTTTGTCCCCCTTTTTGTGGATCGGTATTACGTTTGCAATTTTCCAGTCTGTCGGTACAACCACTGTGTCAAGAGACGGTTGCATGATCTTAGTTAGCGATTTGTAAATAACTTCTTTCATTTCTTTGAGTACTATTGGGAGGATCCTAGTCCTAGCTCCTAGTCCCTTTAACACTTCTGCCTCTGTTATGCTAAAGTTATTTAAAACTGGATAGGAACAGGTCGACATGTGGGGCATGTTGTCCGTATCCTCCTTTGTAAAAACTTGTGAAAAGTAATCATTTAATATATTTGCTATTTTTTTCTTCGTCTATGATTTTGCCATTTGTGTCTCTTAGACATTTAACCTCCTCTTTTTATGTTATCTTGCTGTTATAATATTGGAAAAACATTTTGGAATTGGTTTTAGCCCCCTTAGCAATGTTCATTTCTATCTCTCTCTTGGCCTTTCTAACTTCCTTTTTGACTCTTTCTTTGTACTTTGTTTTTGGTCCCTTTTAAACGCTCTGTAAAGTGCCTTTTTTCGCTGATTTTTTTTAAAATTGATCTATTAAACCATTTTGGCCATTTTGTTTTAGATTTATATTTGTCTACTTTTGGGATGCAATTGTTTTGTGCCTCTAGTACTACATTTTTTAAAAAAAAAACAGCCATCCTTTTTCTGTGGATGTTTTCTATATTATACTCCAGTCTACTTCTGTTAGTCTCTGTTTCATACCTTCATAGTTTGCTTTTCTAAAATTGTAAACCTTAGCTTTAGTCATTACTTTTTGGGTTTTAAAAATCACTTCAAATGAGACCATGTTGTGGTCTTAGTTTGCCAATGGTTCTCTGACCTCTGTTTTAGTTATTCTGTCTTTGTTATTTGAAAAGACTAAATCAAGGCATACCTCCCCTCTAGTCGGTGCCTTTACAAATTGCGTTAGGAAGCAGACATTTGTCATTTCCACCATTTCAATTTCGTCCGTCGTGCTCCCCACCGGGTTTTCCCATTTTATACGGGGGAAGTTGAAATTCCCCATTAGTATGGGTTCTCCTTTGCTACACACATTTCTAATATCTGTATAACAGATTTTGCTCTGCGTCTGAATTTGGTCTACAGCATGCTCCTATTATTATGCCCTTTGAATTTTTGTCCATTATTCTGACCAATATTGATTCTGCGTTGTTTTCTTCGTCCAGATTTAACACCTGGACTTCAAGACTATTTCTTATGTATAGCACTACCCCTCTGCCTCTTCTGTCCTGCCTGTCTTTCCTATTCAGTGTATACCCACTAATATTATATTCGTCTCCATCACCCTCAGACAACCAAGTTTCTGTAACACCTATCACATCGTAGTTACTTGTTAGTGCAGTAGCTTCAAGTTCTAACATTTTGTTTCTGAGACTTCTAGCATTTAGATAAATACATTTAATGTCTGTCTTACCTGAGTTGTTGCCCTTGTTTTGATGTAGTCTCCCTTCTGTTTTTTTGTTTTCTCTCCCCTTCCTTTCTAGTTTAAATGCTGCTGAACCTGGTAGCTGGTAACTAATATGCCTCTGTTTTTATGACGCTCTGAATAAAAAAAAATCCATTTGATATATTCTATTTGTGTAAATGCGAAAAGCATTTATTTATTTATTTATTTTTATTTAGTCATTGCCAATGTTTTTATTTTTACCCCGGTTTTCTCTCCAATTTGGAATGTCCTATTGGAATTTTTTATCCCGGTTCACCACTGCAACCACCCGGCGGCTCGGGAAACGGAGGCTGAAACACGCGTCCTCCGTAACGTGTTCCTGCCAATCCGTCATTTTTCGCACTGCGGATCCACAGTGAAGTCACTAGACCTATAGTGCCGGAGGACAACACAGATCTGAATGGCTCCACTGCAGACCCGCAGGCACCCTATCAGCCACAGGGGTCGCTGGTGCACGGTGAACCATGGATTGCCCTGCCGACCTAAGCCCTCCGTACCCGGACAGTGCTCTGCCAATTGTGTGCCGCCCCCTAGGAACCCCTGGTCACGGTCGGCAATGACATAGCCTGGATTTGAACCTGCAATCTCCAGGCTATAGGGCGCGTCCTGCACTCCGCGCAGAGCGCCTTTACTGGATGCGCCACTCCGGAGCCCCCGAAAAGCATATTTTATCTTAATAAAAACGTCGAACTCCATCCTTGTTTGCTCTCTGCTTTTGTGGCTCATGCATTGCTCTTTCCCAATAAAATAACCTTTGTTGTTAAACTAAGGCAAAATTGGCAAACACTAAATTTTAGTGGCTCTTTCTTTGTATACCTGGCGAAGTCGGATTACTGCATGGCACGGCGATGGCTTAGCCTGAGCGTAGTTGCCCTCGAGGTAGCTGCCCACGGTCCCATGCTGGATCGGGCTCAGTTGCCCTCACCCCTGCCCCCGTTACACAAACATATACTTTCATATAAAATAGCATCACGTTTTTGCCTGCCCTACTCACAAAAAATATATCAAAACACATAACTGATGAGGCTAACTGATTTTATTCTGCAATGTAAAATAAATCTTCCCTTTATCCACAACAACACTAATAGGGGTTAGTAAATGTATCTGGGCAAGCTGCATCAATTAATACATTTTGAGAGCCACAAAAATACATGTTTTCTTCTATTCTGTTGTTGCTATGTTTCTAGTGTGAATTTCTGTGTGGTTCTAGTCCTTTATTTTATTTCAGTAACACTGAGTCTCGTTAGTATAAACAGACATTTCAGTTCCCTCAGAATGCAAGAATTGTTTGATTTGTTGCTGGGTAATGAAACTACAAACTGGAATTCAATCAATCAGACTTAGATTTATATCTATTTATTTATAGCTGTGTCAGAGTAGAGCCCTGTGCGTAAATAGGGGTCAGGGCAAGGCTCTACTGAGAATTGGGGTGTATTGTTTATGTTTACTTAAATGGGTGTTGTATTTAAATGTATTATTGTTTAGTTAAATGTGGTCTGGCAGAGGCGATGGTAACAGCTTGTCTCTGCCAGACACCTCGTGCAAATGAGTGGTCGGCAGCGAATTAATTGACAGATTGGCTGTCGACCACGCAGATATAAAAAAGCCCATGCAGAATGTGACCATCTCCAGATGGATTAATTTATTGCTAAACTGGAGCTTTGGCTGAGCGGGGGTTGTTCAGGAAGGAGGAACGGGAGCAATAAATATGCGCACCAGCACTTTCCACTTGCAGTACCTGTCTGTGTCTCTGTATCAACTTCCTGGTCTGAGCAGTCCCAGTTGGCCAAGGCTGGTGTCCCTCAATGCTCCTTCTGTCTGTGCTATGGGCATGAGGAGGAAAGCTGTCCAGAAGCCGACTGGGACCCAGATACGGACCTGGAGTGGGAGGAGCCAGAGCATCCAACACCCAAGTGGGAGGAGCTGGAGCGTCCAGCGACCGTAAGGGGGGAGCCCGAGCGTGCAGCACCCAGAAGGGGAGCTCCAGCATCCAGACCCCAAGAGGGGGGAAGCTGAGTGTCCAGAGCCCAAGAGGGGGAGGCCAAGTGTCCAGAGCCCAAGAAAGGGAAGCCCAAGCCTCCACCACCAAAGGGAGAGTACCCGCTGTTCCTGTCTCCACAGAGAAGGAGGGGGGAGGTGAGGAGACCACCACCACCACAGCCCCGACCATCAGCCCTATGTCAAGCCCGGTCCCTGGGGGTTGGATCCCTTGACCTGGGCTCCTAGACACCCGACCTACGTGTCTCGACCTATGGTCGCTGGGCCTGACTCCCAGGTCGCTGCACCATCAGGCACAAGTGGTCGCCTGGTCTCCTGCTCCGCTCCCCCTGACATCACTGCATGGTCGCCTGGGCTTGCACCACTGCCTGGGGATGCAGCAGGCTGGTCGCCTGCCTGCGCTCCCGACGCCCCAACCACTGTGACTGGGTCCCCTGTCGCTGGGTCTTTGGTCCCACCATGAAGGCACCAGACTGTTGGGTGATTGTGTTTTAGGGGAGGGGGGAGGTGGCCGTTGGGGCCACGTGTGCTGCCCACAAGGGGAAGATATGTGGCAGGGTAGAGCCCTGCATGTAAATAGAGGGAAGTCAAGGCCCTGCTGATAATTGGGGTGTATTGTTTATGTTTATTTAAATGGTGGTTGTATTTAAATGTATTATTGTTTAAATGTGGTCTGACACAGGTGGTAGCAGCTCGTCTCTGCCAGACATCTCGTGCAAATGTGTAGTAGGCAGCAAATTAAGTTTAGGGTCCAGAGCCATTTTTGGCTGTTTTTTTTAATTTTTTTTTTACTGTTGTTAGATTTGTGCCTATAAAAAATTGGCTTTCATAAAAAAGTGAAATAGTCTGAAACTCACCCTGTTCAATACAGATAACAAAAACACAGAAGAGAGATGCTTTTAGAAAAAAACATTATTTATTGTTTGTAAATTTTTTTTTTTAGCATGGCCAGCTCAAATCTGACAGTGTACAATGAAACTTCAACATGTAGGGAACAAAATTGAACAAAAAATTGAACAAATTGGATAATAAATAAGGGCCATATATGCAAAATGCACTAAAAGCAACCAAAAAAATGAATTGAAAATGTGCAAAAGAAAACAAAAAGAAAAAAAGAAACGAAAACCCATTCAAACTATTCGTCCTAGGCACCCTGATCATGTGGCACAAGGTGGGGCTGTTCACTGTGGCTTGAATGGCCAGCAAGGTGGCGACCAGTGCTACCTAAACCTAACAGCGCTTGTCAAACACAAAAAACAAACATATATTTATCGGAAAATAGATCCTTGTGCCTTTCATGTCGCCATTTCTATTTTGTAAAGATTTTATGTGAAAATGTTTGTTTTCTGCAACGAGGTAGATCTGTTATCAGCGCCGCAGCAATATTCCAAAACACTCACATTCAAGCCTATCTCCTAATATGGTCATCTACCGGAAATGCACCTTGTTTGAACGGTCTGAATCTCCTGTTTCCAATGGCATAAGCAGGGCTGTCTCTCACAGTGCCTGAGTAAAAAGAGTTAAAGAGCTAGGTCACCGGCAGGATATTTAACATTCAATGGACCCTAAAGAGTTAATTAATTATTAACAGACTAGCTGGCGACTACACAGATATAAAAAAAGTTTTTGTTGAAATGTGATCATCTCCAGATGGATTCATTTATTGCTAATCTGGAGATGGTCACATGTATAAAAACCTGCAGGTTTGGCTGGAAAGACTGGAGTCATGGGTTTGAATCCCACTACTGCCACCATGTGTGACATGACAGCTTGTGGTGATGTACCCAGACCAGGAAGTTGATACAGAGACACAGACAAGTACTGCGAGTGGAAAGCGCTGGTGCATGTATTTATTGAAAAAAAATATTGAAACAAAAAACAATGCGCACAGGGCAAAATAAAAGTGCATACAAAAATAAAGTCAAGTAACACAAAAAACAAATACCTCCACCCAAACAAGCACCGTGCTGGTGCTTCCAGCACGTGTTGCAATTGGTTTTCTTTTTTCTTTCATTTTAATTTCTCCGCTCTCTCACTCACTCGCTTGCTCTCGTTCCTCCTTCCTGAATACCCTCCCGTTCAGCCAAAGCTGTTTTTTTTATACATGTGACCGTCTCCAGATAAGCAATAAATTAATCAAGGTTAACAGCCAGTCTGTTAACAATTAATTCACTGCCGATTTCGCATTTGCACAAGATGTTTGGCAGAGACAAGCTGTTACCATCGCCTCTGCCAGACCACATTTAAACTAAACAATAATACATTTAAATACCACATCCGATTAAATAACAATACATCCCAATTATCTGCAGGGCCTTGCCCTGCCCTGTATTTACATGCAGGGCTCTACTGTGCCACAGACCCCTATATATTTGTATGTCTCGGGGGACTTTGCATCATCATATAACAAAAGCCCTATCATATAAGCAGGTTTTAATCTTCGATTTGAACATGCATATGGAGGAGATGCCTCTGATATCCCTAAAGAGAGAATTGCAAAACAAAGGGGCTATATGACTAAACGCCTCATAAAAGCAGAATGAAGGCTTCGGCCAGGCGTGTATCTTTGAACCAACTCTGCAATAAATCCACATAATATTCTTAGAAAGCACATGCCACCTTAGTTTTAGACTTTATCTGCTGAGCAGAAATAGATTTTGAGCTTGCAGCCTTCCGTGATTAAATTGGAAACAACTCATTGTCATTGCACAGTTAATGAAAGATTACAAACCAGAAAGTCTGGAATAAATAGATCAGAAGAGGAAAAAAAGCAATAATTGGAAAATAATTGTCAAATAAACTCCTGGTCCGGGTGAACAAACTCAAGTGACTGACCTTTTATCAGTCATATCAGATCTCTACACTAGTGTAAAAAGAATAATAAATACAATTTTAAAGTACCATATGCAAGGTATATTTATCTGGCATTTTACCATAGTAAACATAGTTTTCTTTTGAGTAATATGATAATCACCACATACATTTTGCAGCAGGTTTTAAAAGCAGTTATAGAAGTGTTTAAAAAATGTCCAATATATATATATATATATAAAGCTGAAAATGACTTTTGCCATTACATACCATAAAATAATATTATAGCTAAGTCCATATACTTGATTGGAGCACAAATGTAAAATGTATAGCATGAAGCACGAAAACAGATTTTATATATCCATAAAATAGTCAAAAGTCTGAGTCAGTGCTGTTCAGTCTTACATCTAACATACTGTACCTGAATACACACACAACTTAATGCTTCTTTATGTTTATACTTAAACCTGTGTTTTACAAAATTATTTTGGTAATCATTTCTACAAAAACATGACTGAGAATACCTACATAAACAGCAAAGGGCAACTAACTGGTACTTGCCCTAATTTGAACCAGAAGATAGCAGTTAATATATATTGTTATCCATGGCTGGAGGTATCTAAAACAGGTCACGTGAAGCCATGTTGGACCACCCAAGATCAGTGTTGCTAAAATGTATTATTTTGCCTTTCATTGTGTCCCTTACAAGGATCCCCAAAGACAGCAGTCATGGGAGGCCCAACATGATCAGCTTCATTATCCAAGCCTTAGCCCTTCTCTTGGATTGATTCTAAAATAATGGCTGAGCTTTTTGGATGGCTACCCCGTTTTTCACCCAATTTCAGACCCAGTTTGAATGTTGCCTCACCGTGCAACCCACTTACTAATCAAGAGCAGTGAAGATTAACATGCAACCCTTCCTGTTCCTGCTTCACCCGCTTAACGTAAGAAACAGATTTTATAGAGCTACAGCCCAGCCTGGGATATCAGGCACCTGACTAGTAGTTTGCTGACGTGCAATGAGATGAGAACTATCCTCAGCTGATCATTCTTCCTGTCATATGGTAGGCCAAAAGCCAACACAATGCTCCCTGTAGACCCCTAGCAATGATCAACAACTCGCTCTAAGCCTCAGCTTGTATTCTTAGGTGATGGTGCTTTTACCAGCGTTATTTTCTAAATATTATGAAAAAGATATGAGCTAGACTGTTATTCTAAAAAGCAGAGTAGGAACATGACCTGTTACAGTCACGTGGAACCAGTGTACACACATACAGAGGGTCAAACAGTTTTAATGACGACCCTAGAAATCCATAGACCAACTCCAAGTGGATAAGCTTAGCTTTTGCTTTAGTGGCACTGCATATTTCCAGTTTTTGTTATTAAAATGTTAAATAGTTATCTCTGTGTTTTTCACTTTATAAAACAGCATCACAATGTTTGGTTAGATAAGGAATTTGTCTGTGTACATTCTAAGACAGATGACTGGACTGGGAGGCTGTGGGGGTCGCTGGTTAGGGTAAGATAAAGGAGTGAAAATGTAAATTCAATGGGTTCTTTTATAAAGATTGTTGTTTATCTTGCCATTGGCACTTTCAGAAGCAGTTGGTTAACACCATCTGGAACAGTTTAGCAGAAATAGGTGTTATGCAAAAAAGGACTATTCAGGAAGAAAAACCCAACTGAAAACTGTTTTGACATTCAGGAACAACAGGAATGAATGCAATGTCAGCAATTCTAACTAAACTAAAATGAGCCAAGGTAGAACAGTTTAGAAAGCTGAATCAGATGGCAGCACTTGCTTTCAGAGTGGCTAAATTGATAATTTATAAAGATATTAAGGGCTAGACATTCAGTTGTGTAAGGTTTTAAAGGCCTTAATGGGTATCACACAGTCTGACCTTGTAGTCATGTAGCTTTGCACATACACAGTATCGCAGTTCTGTTTGTTTTGTTGAGAAACCAGAGAAAGAGGGAAGTATTGTACTTAAGCTCAAATCAGACAAACTGTTGCATTTTGATTTATGTTATGTTAAACTCTACGCTTCAGAAACCTCTCAATGTTTTTACTGCAGAGCTATAAAATGACATAGGTTATGTTAACAGCCATTTATTGGCTACTGATACATCATAAGTTCTACTTCTGCTTTTGATATTATTAGGTATATTTAACACATGATGATTTCTGCTTTCGATATGATTAAATATTTTCATAACCTGCAGTTCAATTTTCTGCCTAGATACACATAGCTATAACTTGAATAACACTGATTATGTTTGTTAATACCATAAGGGCACTGGCAAGCATTTATTGGTTGATTGGGAACATCCCACTTCCAATATGTTTAGTATTAAAAATGCATGTAACAAGCTCAGAAATTACCCCAGCTGAGGCCTACCGTGTGCTGCATGTGTTCTTTGTTCTCGTTCCTGTTTTTTTTTACTTGATTTTTAAATAAACTCTTTTGATTATTTTTAAGAAGAAATCAAACCCATCTTACAGTTGCTACATAAAAGTACCACAACATATGACATACTCTGTCTTTATTGGCCTGTCTTGTGAAAATACAATTAACAGTGTACAACTTTTTTAATTTATTTTTTTTAAAGTTAAAATACTGGAAATTGATGCATCATTCAGAGCATGTAGTCGTTTGCATTGATTCAATAAATTGTGCCCATATCTTCTCGTTGATTATTTGGCTAAGTGTGGTAGCCTGGCTGGAGGTAGTGCTGGTAATATTGATAATTCTCCTTATTTCAACATTACCCTGAGTAGCATGTAATTATTGTTTAATGATATACAGGTAACACTTGGAATCAAGATGTAACATTTCAATGAGGTTTTTCTGGTAAAACAGAATCCTTGCAAGCTCAGCTGAAGAGATGTTAAAAATAAGAGAGTTTTCATGTTTTAAATATCCATGTTTTTTCTAGTATATATATATATATTGTGTATTGTGAATATTCATGGTTATGTTAACATACCAAGTTCCTACAGGTTACTGTAACTGGATTCTTTCTTACTTTTCTAAAATTCTAGACTTTCAAAAATATGCTTCTAGGTATTGAGAAAACATATCTATTTTCAAAGCTTCTTTTGCACATTTAACTCTTAACTTTACAAAATGACTAAGCAAAATATGTCTCATAAGCACTTTTAAAATTGCCGCTACTTCAGTAATGCATTACTGTAATAATATTACTTTTGTCAATAACAAGGTAATATAATGCATGATATTTTTATAGGCGCAATAATATTACAGTTACTTTCTGCAAAAAAAGACACCAGTTTGTCTTGTTATCTTTTCTGTGTTGTACACTTACATTAGTGGTCTTTTATTTTTTCCCTCGACTCGCCAGACTGCTCTAATTTTGAGGCCTCAGCACTGATGATGCAATCTCTTTCTGGGATGTCTCACAGCAATAAGCGGTGGGGCAATCAAATCAGTCTTTCTGAGCCTTGTCATTGAATAAGGCTAGGGACTAGGAACAAAAAAAAAATGGTATCCCTACATGCCAATTTAGATAATACACGTCATACACAGGAAATGTCTTCCACCTTTTAAAAGTATTTTTAAGTTGAACAGGCTAAGCTCGAGCGAGGCTTACTTGACTGTACGTACCACTTGTATTTTTAATTTGTTTGTTGCTTGCTTTACAGTGGTGGCCACATTTATTGCATCACCCCATTATTTTTACGTTTACTACTTTATCACCATATAGTTTGTTTGTCTATAGACTTTTGTTGTTATTGCTGATTTGCTATTCATGGTTTTATTGAATTCTACATTTGAATGATTTTCTCTTCATAATGCAAAATGATTGAGTCAGGAAATATACAGTACATTATGTTTATATGCCATCAATGAAATGCATTTATACTACAAGCCTGTTTGACACATTTAATAAATGAATTACCAGACATATAGTTAAAAAGTAAACGATAGTAACAACTGTTTCGCAGGACAAGGCAAGAGAAGGACATATAATGAGTAATATGTAATGAGTAATATAACGCTCTACTTTTTATTAAGTAATAAGTAAGGACATTATATTATTTTTTTCAAGGTAACGTGTCTAACTCTGCAAATTGTAGTCATAGTATTGTTAGTGTGTGACTTTTCAAACAGAATTGTGTCATTTCAAACTGCAGATGCATTGACAGAGTGTCGTCTATGTTAATCTATGAGCTGAATTATAATAATAATAATCTAAATTATTATTATTATTATTATTATTATTATTATTTATTTCTTAGCAGACTCCCTTATCCTTAGCAATGTAGCAGACATTTACCCTTTTGTTTTATCCCATACAGCTTTGATCCTCTCTGTCTCTCAGTTATCTACAGTATGGTGCTGGGGAACTAGAATTATTCCAGTCGCAACCATTTGTCTTTTAATTTTTACTAAATTGAATTCATATGTGGACGATAGAGGGAGCTGTTGGTTTTCCTATAGGTTTCCCTTGACTGTTTCACACTGGGGATAATAAAGCTGTTTTACTGGAGCAGCAACTGCCAGCCTTACAGGGCAAGCCAACATGCTGTGTGTTATTGTTATATTCCAGAAAGAACACATGCAGGATTGAATAAGGAATGTGAAGAATGTTGCCAAATAAAACATTTATATGGCTTAAAACCTGCTATAGCACAGCACCTGTCTAGTCATGAATTTGAACATGTAGACTGTCCAGTAGGTTTTTGATATTTTAAATTATTTTTCTTCAAGTCTAGTTCTGGATGACAGACTTATATCACAAGTTGATTTTATAATA
Organism: Acipenser oxyrinchus oxyrinchus; assembly: GCA_030684275.1. NCBI lineage: Eukaryota > Metazoa > Chordata > Actinopteri > Acipenseriformes > Acipenseridae > Acipenser > Acipenser oxyrinchus. Next base: position 52,587,043 of record CM060250.1, read on the forward strand.
TATATATATATATATAGCTGGAACTCTTAAGATTAGTATATTGGATTTAGTCATATGAACTAATTTTGGAGACTTAGGGCAGGATTTCAAAAGTTTGTAAATGATAATTCTAGTGTTAATCAACAAATCATTATGTACCATTGATTTTGGCATTTTCAAGAGGTTGTTATGCCTATCTCGTTATTAAATAATGCTAACGTGATTTCCCAAATCATGATTATTTATGAAATAATGTTAATATCTTAACAAGCAGTACTTCTTGCGACTATTTATTTTATTTTATCAAGAGTTGCACTTGGAAAAGGAGGGTTTTAATTAACTAAAGACTATAAGTCACATTGAAACAGAAATTTAACAGACCACGGCTGTGACGCCGACGATACAGAGACTACCTAGATAATTCAATATTTGTAGTTATGAAAATATTTTAGACTTGTGATTATGAATGAGATTAATTCACGTGTTTGAACAATTTGTAACCTTAAGCCAGGAACACACTGCCCGATGACATCGCAGGAAGGGATGCATAAAGTAAAGTGGCAATGGGATGAATCAATAGGTGAAAAAATCAGGCTATGGCAGAACAAATAGATACAATTTTGGCTAGAACTTAATGCGACGTGATAGTGAAAACTTCATATTACTGGAGACATGCATATATTCTCTATCTATTAAACACACACACACACATACATACATACATACATACATACACACATACACACATACATACACAGTATTCCATTGATTTGTCTATAATTAGGGCCTCTGTTTTTCAGTTTTAACTGATAAAACACCCCCGATAAAAAAAAAAAAATGAAATCGGTGGATCGCCAATAAACACCAGAAAACACTGGAAAAACTGGAACTGGTCAATCAATTCACGTTGACTTTACCCTTTTCCCATTAGAAAATTACGAGGAACGGTAGTTCCTCGTAGAAGTTAGAAAAACTTGCCGGAACTGCCGAGACTATACAGCACCAAGAGTTTTGCTGTTTCGACCATGTTGCAGCGGCAAAACTAAATAACTTAGAAGTACCATTCCACTTTAAACATAAAGTTTTAAGCTTTCTTAGATCGAATGTGAAAAAAAACGTAAATACCTCTTATACACACTGAGATATCAGTCGTCAAACTGAGGTAAAATTGTCATTCCCCTTTTTTCATCATCATCATCATCATCATCTTCTGTTGTTACTCGGGAGAAGAAGAAAACAAAAAATCCTGAGGTTCAAACTTCCAACCTGCTGCGCCTCTGGGTAGTTGTTGAAATGTATTTAATTTTTAAACTTACATAAATTAATAAATGGCAAGCCAGGAAAATACATATATACATGTCACTAATTGCTTTGGTTGATGTTTTTATCCAGAGCAATTGATATTTGTGTAGGCCTACCCATATATTATATTAAAAAAAAAAAAATTAAAAAAAAACAACAATATAGTATACCGATAGTCGATTATATCCATGACGCTCGTGAGCCATAACGTAGTGTTTGCATTTGGTAAAATGTCAGTGGCGTAATGGTTAGGGCATTTCACTATATACGAGAGGGTCATAGGTTCAATCCCTGGTGGGGGACACACTGCACTTTTACATATTGCTCCAGAAAAAATATTGATTCCACTTTAAACATAAGGTTTTAAGCTTTCTTAGACCGAATGTGAAAAAAACGTAAATACCTCTTATTCACATTGAGATATATTAAGATATAAGTCGTCAAACTTAGGTGAAATTTGTCATTCTTCTTTATCATCATCATCATCATCATCATCGTCATCATCATCTTCCGTTCCTTACTTTGTGTATGTGTGACGAGCCAGCCGGCTCGTCACATATTGAATGAAACATTGGCAACCTCAACTGGACTGAGCATTACGACCAATGACGCCATACCAGGGAACACAAGCACTTTGATATCCATACCAGTTACACTAAGCTATTTATTTATGTTTTGTAACAGCACATGTTATGGAGGATATTCCCTGCCAAAATTAGAAATAAATGAATGAATAAATAAAATAAATAAAAATATAGACCTTTTATTAATTCATTTCGATATTCATGTATTTCACAATTTCCACTTTGCTTTTTACATTTTGATGTGACGCTCGCCATTTCTTTCTCAATATTTATTTTTCAATGTGCCACAACTGCTTCTGTCAATCACAGCCAGTGGGTGGTCTCAACGACTCCATTGGCTGGCAGAGATTGTTCCACCCATAGATATGGTTCCACCCCCTCCTCCGGCAATGCCATGCAACACAATTGATGTCAATCTGACGAGGTTCCTCAAAGTTATACTACTGCTGTGAGCTACAGATATTTTATGTTTTGAGTTGACTGAAATATCCAACATTTGTCCCTGTTTTGCCACTCGTTAGCACTCCCAATTTCACTTTCGTAACTTAGAAACTGGGAGATGGGGTCTGGTAAGAACGCTTTTTTTTATTTATATAGCCCATCGTAAATTACCAAAACACGATACACACACACACACACAGAAATGCCCCCTTGCCCCAGTAACATGGGGCCTAACATTACAATAATGATTACACGTTAAATATATGTCATAGTTCTGAGATTTCATTTGCAGTGTCACTTCAGTTTTGCTGTCAATTATTTCAAATTAAGTAGTGAGACACAATAATTAACATGTACGACACAGGACAGGAGTAAGTTAACTTGGCTGTTCGATAAAACTAATTTTAGTCAAACTTGTTCGAATTTCACTACAAACAATCAACTATTGGGTTAGGGCGGCATCAAAGCCATTGGTTAATCATCAGCTAATGGAGTCACTGATACCACCGACTGGCTGTGATTGAAAAAGAAATGGCGAGCGTCACATCGAAATGTAAAAAGCAAAGTGGAAATTGTGAAATAAATACATGAATAAATATCAAAATAAATGAATTAATAGTCTATTTTTATTTATTTTATTTATTCATTTATTTTTCTAATTTTGGCAGGGAATATCCTCCATAACATATCGCACAAAAATAAAATACAGAAATCCCGAGGTTCGAAATAGCAACGTGAGTTCTAGGGTGTGATACAGACACGGTTTAAACCACTGCGTCACTGGGTAACTGTTCAAATATGTTTAATTTTTAAACTTACATAAATTAATAAATAGCAAGCCAGGAAAATAAATGTCAATTGATTTAATTCCTAAACACATTTTAGAATCATAAATTTAGTAACATGTTTGGAAAGTATGACAAATAGCCTGCGTGTTTAAACCTATTTTGTGCGCCATCATGTAGAGCCTCACAACAAAAGAGCCGGGAGTCTAGCTGTGGGAGTCCAGCAAGGGGAGGCCTGCTCTGAGACGCTGTTGGAAAAGATCCAAACCTAGCAGCGCTCTGGAAGACGCCATCTACTAGTCAGGTCTGTACCCTCCCCCCACCACCACCACTCCCACTCCCACTCCCACTGTGCCTATTTGTCTCGCCTGTCCTGCTGTGACTGTCTCTCTCATCCCTGTTCTGTCCTCTGACTCGTCCTCTGCCCTCTCTCTGCCACTGCTTCTCCAACCCCTCTAACCTCATACCTCTGCCACTTCCCCCCTCGCACTCTGGTGCAGTTTGGAACTGTCACTCTTCTGCTAACAAAGCGGATTTCATCGCTGTTTTTTGTCAATTCCACCAAACTCTGTGGATGCAGAACGAGCAGTTTCTGCATATGGACAGGTTTTTACACCACAAAGACAAACCATGACTGTTGAAACTGCAACAAGATGCACTATGCTGGCGTTCAACAAATAACTAGTTTTCTGCTCACGGGCCAGATAATAATTATTGTGTGTGTGTGTATGAGGCGCCGTTAGGGGCATAATTCAAACTGACACCTCATACACTACACGCTGAAATTGCATGCGGTACAAATTGAAATCTCATACACTACATACTGAAATCGCATACGCTACACAGTGAAATCGGATACGCTACACAATGAAATCGGATACACTACACAGTGAAGTCGCATACACTACATATTGAAAACGCATACGCGTACACAGTGAAATCTCATACACTACATAGTGAAATCGGATACGCTACACAGTGAAATTGCATACACTACATACTGAAAACGTATACGCTACACAGTTGCCGAATTTCTCATTCAAACCTGTTTTGTTTTAATCAGTTTTGTCTGCTTGTTACTTTTTTCAGCCTACACATTTAAATGACCCTTGTCTGTTACATTTTAAAAGATGTACAATGTACATGTTGACTCAGTAGCTACCATTAAATGTTTCAACCTCAGTGATTTTCTTTGATGCGCTATTAATTTTAGGCAACTTACAATAGAAACTTTTTTTTTTTTAATAAAATGGCACTTCCGTGAAATGTATTGTTTTTTTATCGTCATTCGTGAATTTCTTGAAAAAGTACCATGAATTTTCCATGGCCCTATTTATAATATAAACATGCAGCCTATTCATTTCTACATTTATTTATTTAAAAATATTTATTTCTAAATGTATTTATTCCTCTATGCATTTGTTTAAATAATTTATTTATTTCTACCAAATCAATTATTCCTTTATTTATTTTTAATTAAACGAGGAACTACAATTTATCAGAGATTTAGACAAGGAAGCTACATGCCACTCAATTCCATTCTATGGTATCTACCAAACAAACATGAAACTGGAAATTTTCAAACAGGAAATAGAACATTTCTAGAATCGAGCAGAACCTTCAGGTTTTCACCAAAAGCTGGTCAGGCTTGGATGTAAGCTTAAAAAATGATGCATTTCAACAACTGCACAGTGGCACAGCAGGCTAAGGTTGTGTGTTCTTCAAGGACATCATGTTGCAAGTTCAAACCACGGTAATTTTTTTTTTTCCTGCAATATGTGCTGTTTTAAAACATAAATAAATTGTTTAATATAAATGGTGTGGATATTAAACTGCTTGCATTCCCTGGTTTATTTTGACATTAACCAACATGTGGAATCACATGATTGGTAGATGTCCAGTTATTTAGCTTTTCTGTTTGAAAAGTCGCTACACACTCTTAAAAAGTAGACGGAAGAGGAAGAAGGAGAATAACAATTTTTTAGTTTGATGACTTATATCTCATTGTGTATAAGAGGTATGTACGTTTTTTTCACATTTGATGTAAGAAAGTTTCAGACTTTTGATACTGGTACAGATGGTAATTCTAAGTGATTTAGTTTTGCCGCTGCAACATGGTGAAAACAGCTAAACTCTTTGAGCTGTATAGAGACTCTCGGTAGTTTCAAACAAGTTTTTCTAACTTGTATGCGGAACTACCTTTCCTCAATTCCTAGCTACTCCCCTGCTTAATGAATATTGTGCACAATACCCTGACCGATGGCTGAAGTCTCTGCGGCAGGACAAAGTGGGCCCTTCTGCCTTGCCTTCCAGTGACTCTGAGTCCAGCTGTGCTGAAGCAGGAGAGGGGCGGACCTCAGACTCCAAATAATAAGTGCAAGTTAGTTCTGTTCAACTATCTCTAGTTCTGTTCTGTACATATTATTTTTACCTGTAAATTTTATGCTATAAAACCCCTGTAATACACTTTTATATGCTGTGGTTTATTTGAGACCATTTTTAAATGTGTGTAAGATTTTTATCTGTATGTATAGCACTGCTGTGACCAAACGTTATTTCAATTAGAATGTTGGTAACCATGGTTTTGTTGCATGTTGAATATGATAAAGGGGTTTCGCTAAATTAGACGTTTCTCAATGGTATTGTGGCAGGATGGCTGGGCGGTGACATCATGGCAGAAGCAGGAAGGTAAACACACCAGTACTGAAGATTAAAATAAATGACGCAGTGCGCCTTTTCATTTTTAAATAACAAAAATAAATAAAAAGTTTAAACAGAAAAAGACTGTGCTCACAGAGCAAAACAAAACAGTAAATAAAACAAATCACGAACACAAAACATACAGGTCAGGCTGGGCAGTCGCTGGCACTGTTCCTATATTTTTAAGTTTCGTTTTTCTCTCTTTCTCCACTCTCTCTACGCTCCTCTCGTACACCCACCCAGAGTGCAGCGAGCTGCAGGCTTTTATATCGTGGCTGAGGGGTTTAACTGGTTAGTAATTATTCTATTACCCCTCGGTCACAGTCTGCACGAGTTTATTAACTACTGTGGATGGGACTACTCATCCACGCTACACAAAACAAAGTGGCTACGCCGTCATATTTATAAACAAAACATACAGGGCTTCGCCGACAAATCTAAATAATAAATACATAAACAAACACAAAATATCACGGGCGGAGGGGGAAACCCCGTTCTGAAAATAAATAAACAAATGAATGTAGAGGGCTCTCTACTGCCCTGCTATATATACCCCCCCTTGTGCAACGCACACATGGCCCCTACGGCCACCTCCCCCCTCAGTCTCAAAGTCCCGGAAGAGGGGGAAGCAAGGTGTTTCTGAGGGTGGCCATGGTGGAATGTCCTCCACCCCCCACTTCTTCGTGGCTGGCAGCTCCCTCTTCCGGGGCTCCCGTACACACGCTATCCTGCCGTGAAAGTGCGACTGGGGGAGCTGGTCTCCTGACCTCCCCCCCCTTCTTCATGGCTGGCAGTTCCCCTCCGTGGGGCTCCGGCCACCCAATTTCCTGCAGCGAAACTGCTACGGGGGGAGCTGGTCTCCTGACCTCCCCCCTCCTCTTCATGGCCGGCAGCTCCCCTCCGTGGGGCTCTGGCCACAGTATTTCCTGCCGCGAAAATGCGGCTGGGGGAGCTGGTCTCCTGACCTCCCCCCCCTTTCTTCATGGCCGGCAGCTCCGGCCACAGTGTAGCAACCCCAGGCGAAGCAGAGCCCCCTCTGCTGGCATCCCTGAGCGGTGCGAGGCTGGCATTCCCAGACGATGGCGAACTGGCATACCCAGGCGATGGCGAACTGGCATCCCCAGGCGATGGCGAACTTGCATCCCCAGGCGATGGCGAACTGGGATCCCCAGGCGATGGCGAACTGGCATCCCCAGGCGATGGCGAACTGGCATCCCCAGGCGATGCATGACAGGGCGGCAGCGGACCCTCGGGAGGCGATTGCAGGAGGGGAGCCAGGACCAGCGGTGGTGCTGGGGTTGGCCCTCTTCTCAGCCGTTGCGACCCGGCGGTTTTCCCTCTTAGTCGGCTCAGCAGCCTATGCAAGTGTAGCTGCGGACCGCCAGCCTCCTTTTCCGGTCCATCCTGTCGTGAAGGGAGAGGCAGCTCCTGCTCCTCTCCCTCGGGTGGTGGTGGAAGCAGAGGCAGCTCCTGCTGCTCTGCTCCTGGCGAAGGCGGCAGGGGCTCCTCCCCTTCTGGCTGCGAAGGCGGCGGAACCAACAGGCATGCTCCCTCTGCTGGCGGAGGTGGGAGCGACACCCAGTCCTCCCACGGCGGTAGAGGTGGAACCAGCAGGTACTCTCCCTCTGCTGGCGGAGGTGGGAGCTTTAATGTAGTTTTCTACATTAAAGTTAGTTTAATGTAGAAAACTAAATGTAGCTTTTGTAAATTAAGTAAAAATCAAGCTGAAATAAACAGCCTGCTTTTTACTACTTGTTTCCAGCACACGTAATCTATTTGACTAGTATTAAAGTGTGTGGAGGGCTGTACAGCAAGACTTGGCTAGTAAATGGTAATCTCTGATCAATACATGTTTGTAGTTGGCTATCCTAAGGAGTACACTGTGAAGAGGTGTAGAACCTGGCATACCCAAGTTATTTTTACCTCGACAGACTTCAAGGTCATCAAAATTCTGTTAACTGTATGTAATAATAACTATACCTAAAATTAAACTAATAACTAGAACAAAAAAAAAATGTAACTAAAAAAACGCTGCATGTCACACATACTCTTTCAGCCTCTTGCGACGTCATTCCCAGAACACGGTTCAGCAGGTTGGTTACATTTCGGCTTCGGTTTTCGTAAATTGTCAAAGCACAGATTAACAACAATATGTGGCAAAAAATACTCCTCTCTCTCTTTCTTTTTCTCTCTCTCTTTCTCAGTTGAGATGCTCTCTTAGTTGACGACGTTGGAGAGTTGAGATGCTCACATTTGTTTTGTTGGCATCTTTTTCAGCAGTTTCTTTCCTCAGTTCTTTCATGAAGCTTGGATTCCATTTTATGTTTATTTTTCTTAACTATTTTTTCTCATGAAATTTTTTGTCTTGGTGTCTGGTGTTGAGGAAGTATTTACCAATACCCAAAGTATTCTAATTTTCTGGTCTTTCTGGTGGTGATATAGGTAATAAATTGCACTGGATTCTTGTTGTTTTAGTTTCCAATATTGTCGCTTAGATCTGACTTTCTTTGGTGTGACAGGCTTCTTTATCTTTCCTTCCAACACATAATTTCTCCATAGTTCTCGGTTTCATATGCTGCTTTTCTGATAGGATAAGATTTGATTTTTGCCCTTTTTATCGTTCTGTGTCTTCTTTTTTTACTCAATTGATTTATTTCTTATTTATTGTATTGCCTTCAAAAACAAATAATTAATAGAATTATTGTTTAGTAATTAAAATTATTTTAAAATACATAATTTAAATTTTTTTGGGGTGTGAGGAGATCTAACAGTCGGCATATCTACACAACTGCATTGTATCCACAGCACAAGATTACAGGAGTTAATTGAATGCCCCTTAAACTCTTAGGTTACCCTTCTGCTCCCCCTCCAGGAATGTTTAAGCCTCTGGAACAGTAAATTGCTTCTCCACCTCTCTTCAAGCTTCCCTTCCTTCACCCCACTGATTCTTTACCCTTACTAATATGTAATTTACTACTCCTAAATGCACATAAACAAATGAAAATCCACCTGGAAGATGCATTCCTTAATAATTTATATGGTTTAATTAAGAGAAGTTAGAATAGGTCAAATAGGTCAACTAGGTCAAATAGGTCACACAGACTTGCATGATGAACTGTGACCAAGTTGACTGTGAACAAGTTGACATTTTTAAAGATATGCAGATAACCTTTCACACTTTCTGTACACTGAATATTAAAAAAAATAATAATAATAATAATAATCTAAATTCAGACAATGGACCAAGTTGACATGTTATGTTTATCAATACCACCTACATTACATAGATATTAAAAAATCTATTAAAAGTTAAAGACTTACCAAAGCATGTTTCATCTTCACACTGTCAGCAGGAAAGTCTTCTTAAGTGCCTTACTTAAATTGGTGAAAATCATAAACCGTGACCAAATTGACAATTTTTGTGGAACATGATATTTTTAAAATTCAAATACATTGATTTCAAATTTAAAGTTGTTTTTTTTTTAAATTTTGGATTATTGGTAATTTAAAGCATATACAAATGTTTATCCTCAGGGAGGTTTAATTGCCAAACAACCTGCAGAATTGCATTTTTATAAGATTTTTTTGAGACCCAACCTCCTCCATTGAGATGTGATGATCGCATCGGGCAGTGTGTTCCAGGCTTTATTTGAACGAGCTATGCCAAAGATATTTTATTACATCAAGATACTCAACTCTGCTGATTCTCTATGGGGACTTCTGCCATGCTGAGCACAAATGATTATGGGATATAAAGAGAGCTTGAGAGTTTTTTCTATTGACTGTCAATTTTATTGATGTTTACTACAGCAGTAAATAAAGTATTTTGCTACATGTAAATATGATACTGCAATCACAAAACATTTTTAGACAGCGTGTGACACGATAAAGGTGCTAGAAAGAGGTGCTGTTGAGGCTAAATTCTTTGCCCTTATTCAGATGGTACTGACAATGTCTATAGTCGGGTTGTGGCGGCCATCTTGGTAAGGGCAGCTTCACAGATGCTCCTGGTTCCACACCATCAGTACCAGGTTTAAGCAATAAACTAGTCTGTTAGAGATTGGCTGGTGTTGGATTGATGGGGCGGAGGCCTAGAGCATATAAGGAACTGTGTTAACTAAGAAGGTTAATTGCTTGTGGGGAAAAAAGGAGAGAGCACAGCTGTGGGATTAATTATTGCAAAATCCTTGCAGTTATCTGTGACCAGGCCCGGTAGGAGTCCCTGTGACCACGGCTAATGAAGGAACATTGTACAATATCACTACTATGCCAGGCAGTCTCTCTGCCAAGACTCAAAACCTCTGTACCCCTGTAAATATTGTAAATACTATATATTGTATATATTGTGACAAATGGACAGGTATCAAGAGATGGGATGGCGAAATCTGCACTATTTGTCATGAAATGTTAAAGGTCGGTGCATTTTGTCAAAGAACTACAAATCCCCCAATTCCTGCAATCAAGAGGCTCTGCAACGGCAGGAATTATGGGAGAATAAAAAGAGAGCAGTAGGGGGTGTATAGTGGAGTGTAGTAAAGTTTGTAGAAGTAATCGTAAGAACGACGAGAGCAGAGCAAGCAGCTGGCAACGTTCGCCACTGAGAGGTTAAGAAATTATATTGAGTTCAGTGAAGGAGATCGCCCCAGCCTGAACAAAAGAAGAAAAAAGAATAAAAAGTAACGTTGCTACGTTTGCAACAAAACCCTGGAGTCAACTCAATGGAATGTAAATAGTTGATTCCAGAGAAGCCTACAAGCCAGAGCTGAGAAAAAGGACAACCAGGCTACAGCACAAGAGAGTTGAATCAGACAGGAGGTGTGCTCAGGCTGTACGTTTTAGCCTGGTGCAAAAGAAAAAAGCGAAAGAAGCAAAGAAAGAAACGGAGGACGAAGGAACGCTGACTCCAACTACAAGGCTGAGTGTCAAGTACAAAAATGAGCTTTGTATTAAAACATGTTTAACACGGATTTAAAAGTTTAAAGAATAAATTAACCATAGCGGTTGCATTAAGAGAACCGACAGTCTGGGAAATACCATTTCTAGAAACAAAGGAATCTATTATACTCCAGTGAACAGAGACTATTTGTTTATGAAAGCCTGCTTGGAAAAGAAAACATTACCTGTATATAAGTTTGTTTGCACAGCACAGGAGAAATGTGCACTGTTTTGTTTTGTTTTATTTTATTTGTTTGTTTTATTCATTTGTCTAGCCCAGATAGTGGCTTATTTAAATTATACAAACCCACGATTGAGCCAAGGACACGGCTTGTCATATGGACGGTATTCTAATGAAGTAAAACACTACATTGTATGAGTAAAATACGACAGAGAACAAAGGACATCAGCATGTTTTTAAAAGGGTGTTTTATTGACCCACTGGTTGTGAAACAATTATTCAAGACCTGCACGTTGTTCATACAAATCAGCAAAGGTGACCACTTTGTTTCAAGCTCAGGAGCCAGGGCCTGAAAGACAACCAACACCACCAGCGCCCTCTACTGGAGAAAACACAGAAACCTGGAAAAGGGAAAAGGAACAAATTAAAAGAAAGTTACTTAACAACCAGTGATCAATTCACGTTTTTACACTTACCTGGTCTGTAAGCAAACAGAACTGGTTACAGCTTCAAGCTTGGATGCCAACTGGACCTGTTGTGCTTAAAGGATTTCAGTTATATTTAAGTAACACATTTTAGTTGTGTTTATGATTTGAGTGACTAAGTTTAAAGTGCATTATTAAAGAGAGACTGTGCCACAGCCGAGGAGCCCAATGTTCGGGCAAGGCTGACATGTATTGTTTATTTTATAATTTACTTTTCATTAAAACCCCATTCATGGACGTTTGGTCTCAAGCCTGCTCATTGAAAGCACCACCTGCACGTCGGTCATCCTGCACACTAGTGAACTCATCCTTCACAATAACAACACACATCTGACTAAAATACAAAATAAAATAACTCGCTCTCTATAATGTACATATAGTGAAGCAAACATGTAACTTTCCATGAATTAACCATGCGTAAAGCAGCATGTAATCAACGCTATTTTTTTTTTACAAAAAAAAGGTAACATTTCCACTTGTGGATCATTTTAATTAGCAGTTTTTAAACTATAAATAGCCTGACTAAACGGTGGTCGGGAGACAGGCAAGCAAATCAAGTGCGAGAAGGAGAGCTGGTCGGGAGAGGGGATGAGGGAATGGGCTCGCCCCAGCTTCGGGAGCGGGGCTGAAGCAAAGCTGAAGCATCTCATCTCCCTGAGGAAGCTGCAGCTCCTCTCACAGCAAAAAAGTAAATACATTAGCAAAGATAACCACGTCATAGGCCTAATATTTATTTAGTTATAAAACAAATGCTGAATAAGATGTCTGTGTTATAAAGTGCCAGTGCAGCTTTTCTTCAGTTCAGATACTGTATCAAAAGGGAGAGACAGAAAGAGAACTTACACTGAGAACTTGTTTACAGTTTGAACAACACCAGTCCTGCATTTACTGTAGAAATGTTGCATGAATCACTAGTATAAGGAATTGGGGGACATGCTGTAAGAGCATTATATCCGAGGCACGTTATAATCGAGAGCCTTATAGCGAGGGAGCACTGATTAATTGCAGTTAACGTTATTAATTATGCAGTTAAGGTGTTCTAACATACGGAATTATTACATTTGCAGGCATTATTACATTCATGTGTACTACGAAGGTCTAATGAAAGGGTTTAGTTAATAATAATTTTACAGGTCAAATTCAGAATGAGCAAAAAACAACCTTTATAATTTATTTTTTATTTTTTATATATTTTAGAACCATAGATCATTATTTATGGAAGTTCACTGGACAATTGGGCACGTTTATCATATCAATTGATAATGGAAATGCATGTTTTACACATTTGACATTTGAATTTAGCTGTGAAATCTGATTGTGATGCCAAGCTCACAAAACACAATATGCTCAACACTTCATCTGGGACTTTCCAAGAATCCTGTGAAACAGATGTAATTCCTGACATAGTTATACTCTGGCTAGCACTTTCTGTTAAATTCCTGAAAGACCAAACAGGAAACCCATTCCTGTCAGTCTGTTTAAGAGCTTTAGAAAAATCAGTGTCAGTGTACTGTGGAACTCAGGAAGGCATTTATTGCTTCATAACCATTAATTTAGAGTTACCTGGTAATGTCAAGAGGAAATGTGTAACACTCCCTCACATATTATTATTATTATTATTATTATTTATTTCTTAGCAGACGCCCTTATCAAGGGCGACTTACAATTATTACAAGATATCATATTATTTTTACATACAATTACCCATTTATACAGTTGGGTTTTTACTGGAGCAATCTAGATAAAGTACCTTGCTCAAGGGTACAGCAGCAGTGTCCCCCACCTGGGATTAAACCCACAATCCTCCGGTCAAGAGTCCAGAGCCCAAACCACTACTCCACACTGCTGCCCTTGTATGTGTTAAATCATCCCTTGCCCTAAACAATCCTTACATTGTATTTTCATGCACCCATTTTTTAAAAGGAAGTAGTTATGCAATGTTTACGGCTGTGCTTTATGGGTATGATTATAGCAGAAGCATATGGAAATGTGTTACAAGCTTTGAATGGCAGATGTCCAGTGACATGGTTTTAACTCTATAGGCAAGCATTTCCAGGAACAACTGGGATGTAGCCTATATCATCTAGCATCTTCAGGCCCCAGGGCCACAAATATGACATTTTAGGGGTTTTCTCAGCATACAGAAAATAAAATCAGGACTAAACAACAGCACACACCTTTACAAACACCCAAATTAACTTCTCAAAATGAATTCTAAACTAACACCTGTGATCACCCTTTTTATACACCTGTGGCTCCAGCCACATTCCCACGTGATTTTGCATGAGGAATTTAACTCTCCCTGCCACCCAATATTCCCCACACACGCACACATTTTACCCCAGCAGGGCTTTCACCCTGCCACTAGGGGATATAGAGAACATGCTGAACTTAACATATGATCCCATTCAGTTAAATGCACACACCTCAGATATTAGAGCTAATAACAAACAGCACGGTCAGATGCAAATGATGGTTAACCTATCAGATTTGTTTTTGTCTGCCTTAATCAGACCAACCAAAGTTTTACAAGATTAACCTTGACACCTATTGAAGACTTTGGTTTTACAAGTTTCCATCTCTGACTTAACTTTCTGGGGATAAATGTTCTTACAAGCCTCAAAAGTTTACTCACCACATTGGAAGAACATCTTTTCTACATGTTCCATTGCATCCCCTACCTCTATTTTCCCCCTTGACTTTGAAGTGCCATCTTGTATGTGTTAAATGGATGTATGGATGTGCATGTGTGTGGTGTGGTGCATGATACTCACCGTCTCCAGACATGGTTAATTTTAACTCTGCTTGGCAGCCGTTCAAGTATCGCAGCACAGTAGTTGCAGTCCTCTCAAGGTAAACTGCTTGAGAGATCTCCTTGGTATCCTCACCTTTCCAGTTGGGTTATTAGGCTTTGAGACAAAAACAACATGTGTTACTTTTCATACCAGTGGTATGCTTGAGCAACCTATACAATGTCTTTCCATACACTACAGCTATGGACAAAAGTTTTGCATCACCCTATAGAATTAATAAATTGTGCTTCCTAAAGTGAACCTGCTGAATAATGTTCAGTTAATGTATAAAATGACATACTGTTTTGTAGTTTTCCATATACTTAACAAAAAACTGACAAAAATGGAAAAATGTGGCATTTTGAAATCTGACATGAGATATTTACTACTATTAAGGCTTCCAGTAGATTGTAGTTTCTTTGATTACATGATATTCAATAAAATATCTAAATTATGTTCATTTTTAAATGATGTCTAAACCTAAAATTCTAGGTGATTGTGACAGGGTGGCTGGGCGGTGACGTCACGCAGGAACTTAAAAATACTGACACCAAACTGCAGTTTCCAAATAATAAAGACGCGGCACGCCGTTTTTATTAACAAAAATAAATAAAATATTCAAACAAAAACACTGTGCTCACAGAGCAAAAATAAAACAGTAAACAAAAATCATCACAAACACAAAGTAATAAATAAACTATACAGGTCAGGCTGGGCAGTCGCTGTCACTGTTCCTGTATATTATTAATTTAGTTTTGTTTTTCTGTCTCTCCTCGCTCTCTACTCTCGCTCCTCATACACCCACCCCGAGTGCAGCGAGCTGCAGGCTTTTATATCGTGGCCGAGGGGTTTAACTGGCTAGTAATTATTCTATTACCCTCTGCCACAATTTGCAGTTTATTAACTCAAAAGCTGTTACATATCCCCCCCCACCCCCCTTGTGCTAAGCACACATGGCCCAACGGCCACCTCCCCTCTTAGTCCCAAAGTCCCGGTTGGCAGTCCCGGCCCAGGAACAGGGGAAGCAAGGTGTCTCCGGGCGCCACGGCGGGATGTCCTCTTCCCACCCAAACAACTGTAGCGCCCCGGTGGATCACGGCGACAGGCCGGCTCCTCCGGCCAAGGACATTTTGGGGTGGTCTCAGACCTCCCCCTTCTTCATGGCCGGCAGCTCCCCTCCGTGGCGTTCCGACCACAACTTCTCCTGCCGCGAAAGTGCAGTTGGGGGAGCTGGTCTCCTGACCTCCCCCCCCCCCCTTCTTCATGGCAGGCAGTTCCCCTCCGTGGGGCTCCAGCCACATTATTTCCTGCCGCATGGCAGGACTAGTAGCGACCCCAGGCAAAGCAGGACCCTCGACGACCCCAGGCGAAGCAGGACCTTCGACGACCCAAGGCGAAGGCAGCAGCAGCAGCGGACCCTCGGGAGGCGACGGCAACAGCAGCGGACCCTCGGGAGACGATGGCAGCAGCAGCGGACCCTCGGGAGGCGACGGCAGCAGCAGCGGACCCTCGGGAGGTGACGGCAGCCGCAGCGGACCCTCGGGAGGCGACGGCAGCCACAGCGGACCCTCGGGAGGCGACGGCAGCAGCAGCGGAACCTCGGGAGGCGAACCTCGGGAGGGGAGCCCCTGGCCATGGAGGCGGCAGCGGAGCTCCACTTAGCAGCAGCGGACCCTCGGGAGGTGAACTTCGGGAGGAGCCCCTGGCCATGGGCGGCAGCGGGAGCTCCACTTCTCCCTTGTAGCCTGTACCCTGTGGATCAACAGGCAGCCCCAGGCGATCGCGGAGCAGCAGGCAGCCCCAGGCGATGCAGGTGTGGCATCCCTGGGCGGTGCGAGGCAGGCATCCTTGGGTGGTGCGAGGCAGGCATCCCTGGGCGGTGCGAGACAGGCATCCCTGGGCGGTGCGAGGCAGGCATCCCTGGGCGGTGCGAGGCAGACATCCCCAGGCGATGGCGAACTGGCATCCCCAGGCGATGCACGACAGGGCGGCAACAGACCCTCTGGATCTTGTCCCCGATCCATCCTGTCCTGAAGAGAGAGGCAGCTCCTGCTCCTCTCTCTCGGGTGGTGGTGGGACCAGCAGGTACTCTCCCTCTGCTGGTGGAGGTGGGAGTGACCAACAGTCCTCCCACGGCGGTGGAGGTGGAACCAGCAGGAACTCTCCCTCTACTGGCGGAGGTGGGAGCAACACACAGTCCTCCCACGGCGGATGCAGCACCAGCAGGTATTCTCCCTCTGCTGGCGGAGGTGGGAGCGACACACAGTCCTGCCACGGAGGTGGAACCAGCAGGTATTCTCTCTCTGCTGGTGGCGGTGGGAGCAACACACAGTCCTGCCACGGAGGTGGAACCAGCAGGTATTCTCTCTCTGCTGGCGGCGGTGGGAGCGACACACAGTCCTGCCATGGATGCGGAACCAGCAGGAACTCTTCCTCTGCTGACGGAGGTGGGAGCGACATGCAGTCCTCCCACGGAGGTGGAGGCGGAACCAGCAGGAACTCCTCCCCTGCTGGCGGAGGTGGGAGTGACACGCAGTCCTCCCACGGCGGTGGGACGATGTAACCAGCAGGAACTCTCTCCTCTGCTGGCGGAGGTGGGAGTGACTTGCAGTCCTCCCACGGAGGTGGAGGCGGAACCGGCAGGAACTCTCCCTCTGCTAGCAGAGGTGGGAGCGACATGCAGTCCTCCCACGGAGGTGGAGGCAGAACCAGCAGGAACTCCTCCCCTGCTGGCGGAGGTGGGAGTGACACACAGTCCTCCCACGGCGGTGGAGGTGTAACCAGCAGGAACTCTCCCTCTGCTGGCGGAGGTGGGAGCGACATGCAGTATTCCCACGGAGGTGGAGGCGGAACCAGCAGGAACTCTCCCTCTGCTGGCGGAGGTGGGAGCGACATGCAGTCCTCCCACGGAGGTGGAGGCGGAACCAGCAGGAACTCTTTCTCTGCTGACAGATACCTGGGCTGTGGACGTTTGGCCTTCCCCCTCTTGGGCTGTGGACGCACCGACTCCCCCCTCTTGGGCTGTGGACGAACCGACTCCCCCCTCTTGGGCTGTGGACGCACGGGCTCCTCCCACTCAGACGCAGGACGTTCTGGCTCCTCCCACTCCAGGTCTGTGTTCCCTCTCTGCCTCCTTCTCCTCACCTTCCGCTCTCTCTTGGCCTGTGGAGGTGATGGGGTCTGCTGCTCCAGCAGCCAAAACCACCCAGACGCACAGGATACCCTCCCCATTGAGTAGGCCTTCCAGAAACAGGGGTCTTCATAGGGGCAGTCCTCCTGGCCATGCCCAAACTCCCTGCAGATGACACACAGGGGGGCCCCTTCAGCCCTCCACTGCTCCTGTTCTGTGTCCCAGTATGGGGGTCCCAGTTGGGTGGGGTCCCGTGACCACCATCTCCTCTCTCCTCTCCCCTGCTTCTGGCAGCTCTTCCTCTTTCCTCCTATCCTCTTTCCTCCCATTCTCCTTCCTCACTCTCGTTCTCACTCCACACGTTAGAAAAACTGACAAAATGGAAAAATGTGGCATTTTGAAATCTGACATGAGATATTTACTACTATTAAGGCTTCCAGTAGATTGTAGTTTCTTTGATTACATGATATTCAATAAAATATCTAAATGATGTTCATTTCTAAATGATGTCTAAACCTAAAATTCTAGGTGATTGTGACAGGGTGGCTGGGCGGTGACGTCACGACAGAAGCAGGAACTTAAAAATACTGACACCAAACTGCAGTTTCCAAATAATAAAGACGCGGCACGCCGTTTTTATTAACAAAAATAAATAAAATATTCAAACAAAAACACTGTGCTCACAGAGCAAAAATAAAACAGTAAACAAAAATCATCACAAACACAAAGTAATAAATAAACTATACAGGTCAGGCTGGGCAGTCGCTGTCACTGTTCCTGTATATTATTAATTTAGTTTTGTTTTTCTGTCTCTCCTCGCTCTCTACTCTCGCTCCTCATACACCCACCCCGAGTGCAGCGAGCTGCAGGCTTTTATATCGTGGCCGAGGGGTTTAACTGGCTAGTAATTATTCGATTACCCCTCGGCCACAATTTGCACGAGTTTATTAACTCAACTGCTGTGGACCGGGCTTCCCATCCATGCGACTAAATAAAATAAAACACACGGCTACGCCGTCAATAAATACAATAATAAATCATAAAACAAAACAAATACAAAACAATAATCTGCACAGGGCGAGACGGAAACCCGTTCTAAAATAAACAAATACATTTAAAGCAGCAGGGCTTACTGCCGCCCTGCTACAGTGATGCTAAACTTTTGGCCATTGCTGTATATTATTTAAGTCTCTTCATGGTTGCCAATTATACAGTGTCAAGTAGGTAGTTTTGACAAAGTATACTTATATAAAAAATATTTCTATTATCATAGGACTATACAAATGTTACTTTATTTGGAAAAATTAATACAATGACAAAAAGGAGAGATAGAAAATATAACGTAAAAATATAAATCACAAATATGAGATGAAATAATGACCAAAGTATTTCAACAGTATTCAAAAGGTTAAAAAATGACAGTATACTCAAGAAGATGGCACATCTATCTGATCTGCATAAAATGTCATTATTATTATTATTTGAAAATAACTGATCACTGCATGTAGCAGTACACAAATCAATGGGAATACAATGAAGTACACGCATGTGGAAAATAATTTGGTAAAACAAGTGACACGAAGAGTACTTGTAAGGAGAGAAACTTCTAGTTGGTGCCAGCTACTCAGTGTGCTGCCACATGAATTGACGTGGCTGTTTGTTATAAGAACATAAGAAAGTTTACAAACGAGAGGAGACCATTCAGCCCATCTTGCTCGTTTGGTTGTTAGTAGCTTATTGATCCCAGAATCTCATCAAGCAGCTTCTTGATGGATCCCAGGGTGTCAGCTTCAACAACATTACTGGGGAGTTGGTTCCAGACCCTCACAATTCTCTGTGTAAAAAAGTGCCTCATTTTCTGTTCTGAATGCCCCTTTATCTAATCTCCATTTGTGACCCCTGGTCCTTGTTTCTTTTTTTAGGTAAAAAAAAGTCCCCTGGGTTGACATTGTCTATACCTTTTTAGGATTTTGAATGCTTGAATCAGATCACCGCATAGTCTTCTTTGTTCAAGACTAAATAGATTCAATTCTTTTAGCCTGTCTGCATACGACATGCCTTTTAAACACGGGATAATTCTGGTTGCTCTTCTTTGCACTCTTTCTAGAGCAGCAATATCCTTTTTGTAACGAGGTGACCAGAACTGAACACAATATTCTAGGTGAGGTCTTACTAATGCATTGTAAAGTTTTAACATTACTTCCCTTGATTTAAATTCAACACTTCTTACAATATATCCGAGCATCTTGTTGGCCTTTTTTTATAGCTTCCCCATATTGTCTAGATGAAGACATTTCTGAGTCAACATAAACTCCTATGTCTTTTTCATAGATTCCTTCTTCAATTTCAGTATCTCCCATATGATATTTATAATGCACATTTTTATTGCCTCCGTGCAGTACTTTCAACTTTTCTCTATTAAATGTCATTTGCCATGTGTCTGCCCAGTTCTGAATGCTGTCTAGATCATTTTGAATGACCTTTGCTGCTGCAACAGTGTGATTGTGTCGTCTGCAAATTTAACAAGTTTGCTTACTATGCCAGAATCTAAATCATTAATGTAGATTAGGAATAACAGAGGAGCAAATACTGATCCCTGTGGTACTCCACCGGTTACCTCGCTCCATTTTGAGGTTTCTCCTCTAATCAGTACTTTCGGTTTTCCACATGTTAACCACTCCCTAATCCATGTGCATGCATTTCCTTGAACCCGTACTGCGTTCAGTTGGAGAATTAATCTTTTATGCGGGACTTTGTCAAAAGCTTTCTGGAAATCTAAATAAACCATGTTGTATGCTTTGCAATTATCCATTGTCAATGTTGCATCCTCAAAAAAAATCAAGCAGGTTAGTTAGACACAATCTCCCTTTCCTAAAACCATGTTGACTGTCACCCAGGATATTGTTACCATATAGGTAATTTTCCATTTTGGATCTTATTATAGTTTCCATAATTTTACATATAATAAAAGTCAGGCTTATTGGTCTTATATACACTGAGTGTACAAAACATTAGGAACACCTGCTCTTTCCATGAAATAGACTGACGAGGTGAAAGCTATGATCCCTTATTGATGTAACCTATTAAATCCACTTCAATCAGTGTAGATGAAGGGGAGACAGGTTAAATAAGGATTTTTAAGCCTTGACACAATTGATACATGGATTGTGTATGTGTGCCATTCAGAGGGTAAATGGGCAAGACAAAAGATTTACAGTAAGTGCCTTTGAAAGGGGTATGGTAGTAGGTGCCAGGCGCACCGGTTTGAGTGTGTCAAGAACTGCAACGCTGCTGGGTTTTTCACGCTCAACAGTTTTCCGTGTGTATCAAGGATGGTCCACCACCCAAAGGACATCCAGCCAACGGCAGGCCAGTGGTCGAAAACGGCTCATTGATGAAAGAGGCCAAAGGAGACTGACACGAATTGTCCAGAGTAACAGACGGGCTACAGTTAGTCAACTGACAGTCCAGTACAACAGTGGTGCCGAAAGACCCATAAAAGAATGCACTCGTCATACCTTGACACGAATGGGGTATGGCAGCCGACGACCTAACAAAGTTCCACTTATTTCAGCAAAACACAAGAAACTACAGTTGCAGTGGGCTAAGGAATGAAAACACTGGACACTGGAGGATTGGAAAAACATTGCCTGGTCTGATGAATCCTGGTTCTTGCTGTTTCACGCTGATGGGAGGACTAGGATATGGAGAAAACCACATGAGTACATGCAACCAACCATCCTGCTTGTCAACATTGCAGGCTGGTGGTGGTGGTGTGATGGTGTGGGGTGTGTTTTCATGGCACACACTGGGCCCCTTGATAAAAGTAGAGCAACGTTTGAATGCCACATATCTGAACATCATTGCCAATCAGGTGCATCCCTTCATGGCAGCAGTGTATCCATCTGCTAATGGATTTTTTCAGCAGGATAATGCCCCATGCCACAAGGCTAGGATTGTCCAGGAATGGTTCCACGAACATGACAGTGAATTCAGCTTACTGCAGTGGCCTGCCCAGTCACCAGATCTCAATCCAATTGAGCATCTGTGGGATGAGATGGAACGAGCTATTTGGAGTAGAGATCCACTACCAGCCAACTTGACACAACTGTGGGAAGCATTGGAGTCAACATGGGCCAGCATCCCTGTGGAACGCTTTCGACACCTTGTAGAGTCCATGCCCTGACGAATTGAGGCTGTTCTTAGGGCAAAAGGGGGTGCAACTCAATATTAGGAAGGTGTTCCTAATGTTTTGTACACTTAGTGTATGTCTGAATGTACAATACAATAACAGATCAGGGATCATTATTAGCAAGCTTGTAAAATTTGCAGATGACATTGATGGTCTCTTGCTTGTAAATGCTCTTATAGTAATTGTTCTATTATATTTAAATTCATTACTCACAAGGAAGCAAAACATATCTTGATCCGGTACCAATAAACTAACATTACAACTCCTTAGGCACTGTCTTTTATGGGAACTCAGAAGACATGTACTTTAGAGGTACTTTAGATTTAAAATGTCTATATTTTGCTCTTGGATAACAGGAGGTAGGTACAGGAAGCTCAATACTCCTGAAAATGGGAGCATTAAGATATTGGTTAAAGTCTTAGCTAATTTCTGTAATGCTTTAATATGCTCACACAGGGCTAGGCAAATAAAGCCTTTGACCTGGGTGAAATGGTTGCAAAACCACAATACCTTGCAAGAACTTTGTAAAAATGATTATTCCTGGAACTGCGGTGGCAATATTTTTAGCATTGTATTTGTTTTATTTATGTATTTCATACAAGTTTTAAAACCTTAACACTTTTTTTTAACAAATCACAAGTTCTGTCTTGAAGTGATTGTAGCTAATAAAATCTTAACTTTCCTAGTGTTGAAAGAAGCATGTTCTATTTTAATTTTAAACCATAATATCTGGTACTACACTAGGTTAAAGAAACTTCTTGGTTTGTTTGTCTTGCCTTCCAGGAAGAATGATACTGCTTTACATCCTTGGTCATTTCACCACACAGCATGTCACTCATTAGGGAGGCAGAGGGTTGAGTACTGACATGAAAAGAAGACCCTGGAGGGGTCAGGACAATTTCACTCTACAGGTGACCCAGGAAGTACAAGACCATCTAAAAGCATGGTTTGTAAACAGAGGTCTCATTCAGTAACTTTTTACTTGTCAGAGTTGCTTATAGTTTATCTGGATAGTGCCAGATATCTGAATGGAGCAATATTACTGAACTGTCCATGTCTTGGTTTATTGTTGTTGAAATATGCTGTCTGAGCTGCAGTCGAACTGTGATTGGCTGACTCTGTAGTTGTGGATACAGGATTGGCTGCCTTCTTCGGTGCAAAGTATTGATTGTATGGTTTTGGTAGATAATAAAATAAATGCGGACTAATTGTGTCTTTGTTTAGTATTTTCTGTCCAATAGATGTGAACTGAGCTTTCAATACAGTATGTCAAAATGAAAAAGCTGGCACTTGCAGATTGATTTTAGGTTTGATTCACAGTTAATGCAGCGACATTCCAATGGGCATCTACTGTCTTTTAGAAGCCTGCTAGAGCTGGAAGCTGATTGGCTGATGATAAGAAAACTCTTTCTTATCTTTGATATTGTTTCATTTTTTAGTTTCTTTTTTAAATGCATGAGTTCACTGTTTAAGGACTATGTTTTTATAATGCTGTCATAGCAGCAAACATGTTTAGAGGCTAATGTCATTACATACAGATGGTTATACAAGACCTGACTGGCAATGTGTGATAAATGAAGAGAGTTATGTTGGTATGAAATCAGTGTTTAATTTGTTTAATGATACAGGTCCAAACACAATGCTCTGATGAGCACAGACATCAACACAACCCATTTATATGAGGCTCAAGTCCAGGTCACTGACCCTGAATGGCCTACTATTACTGGAAGATGTCAATGATCAGATAAGCGGAAAACTGGATGGTTTCTTATGTGCAACTTATAGGTCAGAATAATCTTCCTAGTGTAGAATTTGGAGAATGCAATAGAGATGCAATGATAAGAGTACGTTGGTTCATTTCCCAATGTTCTTATACCACTGTGCAGTTTAGGCTGTCCTATTGTTAGCTATTTTAAACATAAATAAGTCAATCCAAGTGAACTGATATGTAGCAGGTTTCACAGACCCTGATACGCATTCATTTTGAATTACCTAATGTTACCGTAGGTAAGGTAATCCAAGATTAGTGCTATTCAGGGTCTGAAATTAGACGATATGCACGTATGTGGCCTTGAAAGATTCTATATTTTTAACTTTTATGTTGGTCAACTGTAACAATGTTTTTTTTCAACTAGTCTAAAGAAGGCCAGTTTTATTGCTTCTTTAATCAGCACAACAGTTTTCAGCTGTGCTAACATAATTGCAAAAGGGTTTTCTAATGATCAATTAGCCTTTTAAAATGATAAACTTGGATTAGCAAAGACAACGTGCCATTGGAACACAGGACTGATGGTTGCTGATAATGGGCTTCTGTACGCCTATGTAGATATTCCATTACAAATCAGCCGTTTCCAGCTACAATAGTCATTTACAACATTAACAATGTCTACACTGTATTTCTGATCAATTTGATGTTATTTTAATGGACAAAAAATTTGCTTTTCTTTCGAAAACAAGGACATTTCTAAGTGACCCCAAACTTTTGAATGGTAGTGTATATATATATATATATATATATATATATATATATATATATATATATGTTTTAGCTCAAAGAGCCAGCTGCCCAATGTTTCGATATGTTGCACATATCTTTCTCAAGGGAGCCTGTGTTTGAATCAAAACATTGGAGGTATTTATAGGATTTTGACGGCATGACAACTACTTGTTATTGTTTACATTCAAATCTATGATTTATTCTTACATGATGTAATGCTGTTCTATATATTGTGACATCATTTTTACTTCTATCTTTGAATCTGTATTAATTCTAATTAACATTACTTTATATAAATTTATATTTTTATTATATCAGGCAATGCTGGCTCTGAGGATCAGTCTAGATTTGGCCTCCCCAGCGCATCAGCATGCAAAACCTTTGAACGAACTTTGTTTATTTATTTAAATGTTATATATCTATTGAAGTTAATTAGTTCATTCTTTTCTGTTGAGTCCCACTGGCATAATCGTGTTCAGCCTATTTATCCATTTACTTTCTTTTATTCTTCTATATGTCGCATTGTCTAATTTTAGCTCTTCTAATACTACAAACTTTACATCATTTATGTCATGTCCTTGACTGGTGAAGTGCTGTACTATTGGTTCATTCATTTTTCCAAACCCCAAAAATATCATCTACAAACCGAATGTATTCTAAAGGTTCTCTTTCCGATTTTCTAAGTAATTGTTCTTCCCATTTTCCCATGTATGTACTGGCAAAATGCATTCCTAATTTAGATCCTATTGCTGTACCATCGTTTTGTTTGTGATTCTTATCAACAAATGTAAAATAACTGTTTTTAAAACTATGTTGATCATGTTCAGCACCTCTGCTGTTGGTATTGATTTATCTAGTCTATTATCTAGTGCTTTTTGACAAGCTTCTAAAGTTTCTTTACGAGGGACACTTGGGTACAAGGATTTTACATCCATGCAAAATAAAATTGTATTCTCTGGAAGGTTGTGTTTTATTGATTCAAGTCTTTTTAAAAATTGTGTTGTATCCTTAACATAGCTTGGTAATTTCTCAACGTGCGACCTAAGTTGTTTTTCTGCTGTTTCAGCTATTGTGTGTGTTGGATTATCAATTGTACTGACTATCATTCGCATAGGGTGATTTTCTTTGTGCATTTTAGGATTTCCTCTTGCTAGGCCTGTTCTTGCATTATGTGGCTGCATGTATTTTTTAAATTCTTTTGATATAATTCCTTTATTGTATAGTCTCTCCGCAATTTCCTTAACCTCTTTTACCGATTTATTGATCTTATTGCTTTTAACTTCTTCATATGTATCTGTATTATTTAATTCACATTCTACAGATTTCATATAGTCATCTGTGTTCATTATCACTATTCCTGAGCCTTTATCTGCTGGTCTTATCATTATATTATCATCATTTAACAACTCAGTCATAGCTTGTTCTTCAATATTGGTTAGATCTTTTCTTTAGTCCTACTATTATTTCTTGTTTAACTACTTCAATATACATATCTAACCATTTATCTCTTCCATCAGGAAGGTTAATATCCTCCCTGCATGAAGAACATGTGCAAATGCACTTTGGTTTAATTTAATTGGTTTAATTTTGTTAATTGTATTACCCCCTGCACCTGGCTATCATTGTAAATTAGAGCCAGGTGCAGGGTATTTAAAGAGCGCAGCCAGTCTGTTCTGGGCTGCTGGTGTGTATAAGAGCCCGCTTGATAGTGTGCTCAAGCGTAAAAGGAAAGGTAGTGTAAAACCTGTTTTTCTGTGTGAAACTTGTGTTGTTTGTTTTGTTTATTTGGCAGGTAAACGGCTTAGCCATCCTGCAAGATAGTGTAGGTTCCTGTATTTTAGTTAGTGCTCGAAAAGAGCTAGGTTTTGTTTTGTTTTCTTTGTTATTGTTTATTAAAAATAGCGTGCAAGCGCTTTGAAAAATCAAGTTTTGTGTTTCGCTGGGTCATTAAAGTGCTGGAAAAGAACCTGAAGGACTAAAATCCTTCACAATATATATATATATATATATATATATATATATATATATATATATATATATATATATATATATATCCCTATTAAACGTAGAAGGCAAGATTTTCTTAAGCATTATTGCTCAGAGATTGTCAACTTACCTAATAAAGAACTGCTTTATTGACACTTCAATACAAAAAGTGGGCATTCCAGGTTTCCCAGGATGCTTAGAACACATCAATGTGATCTGGCAACAAATTCAATCAGCTAAAAAGGAGAGGAAGGAGCTCCATGTGACATTCCTGGATTTGGCTAATGCATATGGTTCAGTGCCACATGAACTTCTTTGGGCAGCATTTGATTTTTTTCAGTGTACCGATGACAATAACAAATTTAGTGAAAGCCTACTTTGGAGATTTGCAATTTAGTTTTTCAACTTCAGAATTCAGCACTACATGGCAATGCCTAGAAGTTGGAATAATGGCAGAATGCACCATTTCTCCACTGGCTTTTACCATGGCAATGGCAGTAATCATTAGGACATCAAAATGGGTATTAGGAGGAGAGCGCTTGGCTTCTGGAATGCGACTACCACCAATTCGAGCATACATGGATGAGATGACAACCATGACTACAACAGTAGCCTGCACTAATCGGTTATTGGGCAAATTAACCAATAACATTGAATGGGCACAAATGCAATTCAAGCCCACTAAATCAAGGAGCATGTCTATAATTAAAGGTAAAGTAGTAGATAAAACGATCTTCATTCATGGTGAGGCAATACCAACAGTGTCTGAGAAGCCAGTGAAGAGTCTTGGGAGATGGTACGACGGGGATCTAAAGGACACAGTTCGTGTGGGAGAAGTTAGACAACAAGCAGTGGAAGGGTTGAAGAGCATAGACAGCAGCGCTTTACCAGGCAAACTAAAACTCTGGTGCTTTTAGTTTGGTCTACTGCCGAGGTTGCTGTGGCCACTGACTGTATAGGAGGTTTCTTTGACAACAGTAGAGAAGCTGGAAGCTTTAATCAGTTCATACATCAGGAAATGGTTGGGAGTTCCATGCTGCCTCAGCAGAGTGGGACTTTATGGTAAAGGAATACTGCATCTACCAGTCTCCGCTCTAACCGAGGAGTTCAAGTGCGCCAAGGTCAGACTGGAAATGATATTAGTAGAGTCACGCGACAAATGCGTAAGGGAGGCAGCACCTGTGTTGAAAACTCAAAGAAAATGGGCGGCAAAGAAAGCTGTGGAGGATGCAAAGGTTGCACTTCGAATTGGTGATATCATGGTTCAGCATGGAAGAGGGGGTCTTGGTCTCAGTTCAGCTCCTCCTACATGGCACAAGGCAGCCCCAGCTCAACAGAGGAAGATGGTAGTCAACGAGGTACAAAAGCAGGAGGAAAGGATGAGGTGTGTCAAGGCCGTTTCCCAGGCCAAGCAGGGAGAATGGATGAGATGGGAGAGTGTGGAACAACGCAAGATTGGCTGGCAAGACCTATGGTCAATGGAACAGAGCAGGATCAGTTTCCTCATCATGTCAACATATGATGTTCTCCAATCCCCACAGAACCTAAACCTCTGGGTAGAAGAGGATCCCTCATGTCCTTTATGTTCATCACCTGCAACATTAAGGCACATTTTGACAGGATGTAAGGTGGCTCTTAGCCAAGGACGGTTTACTTGGCGCCATGACCAGGTGCTGCGATATTTGGCCTTAGCATTGGAAAACAAGCGTAACATGACCAGTAAGTTGCTACCTGTTCCATCAAAACATTACACACAAAAGACAACATTCCTCCGCCCAGGAGAGCAACCACCAAGAAAAGGTGTTAAAACCAATCCTCACCCAGGACAACTGGAAGCTGCTAGAGACTGGAAAATGCTGGCAGATGTTGGTTAACGGCTTATTTTTCCACCTGAGATTACCACCACTAACCTTCGACCAGATATTGTCTTGTGGTCTGGATCAGCATGCCTTGTTCACCTGGTAGAGTTAACAGTGCCATGGGAGGATGCTGTAGATGAGGAGTATGAGAGGAAGAATCTGCAGTATGCTCAACTAGCCACTGAAGCGGAACAGCGAGGATGGAGAGTCCGGGTTTACCCAGTGAAGGTGGGTTGTCGAGGATTTGTAGCACACTGTACACTCCGGTTTCTCAGAGACGTCGGATTCAGTGGCCAAGAGTTGCGTCGCACAGTGAAGAACTTATCAGCAGCACAGAGGAGCAGCAACTGGCTGTGGTTGAGCCGGAAAGATTCTGGCTGGGGATCTCAAGCACAATAGAAAAAAAGAAACGCTGATGTACGGGTAAGTAAGCTGGGCTGAGTTGGGTGGGGGATGGAGGGGGGTGATGCTGGGACGCCAGAATCACCGTCGAGCCCTCTTGAGGTGTCGTGGGCTAGTCGACGAAACACCGAGGATGGAAGGTGCCCACGGTTGTCATGCTGATGCGCTGGGGTGACCGCACTGTGGTTGACCCCTGGAGCCAGCATCGCAGCCGTTGTGTATGCTAATGCGCTAGGGAGGCAATAAGCTGATCCCTGGAGCCAGCATTACACTTCAGCCATTAACACCAGACAGAAGGATATCTACATCATCATATGGAAGGAAACGCAAATGGATGGAGACACATATGCATCACATTAGTTTACTGTAAAGCTACGTCTTAGTTGGTGCTTATCTTGGCGAGAGCCGATTTCAAATCGGCATGAAGATTTAACATCTACTCTTGTGTAATGGAAATCATTATATATATATATATATATATATATATATATATATATATATATATATATATATATATATATATATATATATAGTGAGAAGCGGTGTCGCCTTTAAGAAATGGCGACACTATGGGGGAAACTACACAACCCAGACACCCGAGCACCAATTGATTGGGAGGGGTTACTGGGTTTATAAGGAAGCAGGGCAGAACAATCAGGGGCGATGTGTGATCGTGGGGAAGACTACCTGATTGTCCTGCTCAGAGAAGCCTGCAAACTCCGTTTGGTATCAGAAAATAGCGTAAGGTAAAGTGAACGCTTGCATTACGTTAATAGCTCAGTATTCAGTTTAAAATCGAGTGCGTTTTTCCTCTTGGTGAGGAAGTGTTTCTAGCTGGAGTTCGTATTAGTTACACAGTGTTTAATTTAAAAAGGTCCCGTGTTGTGCCGCGGTGTTAAGTTGTGCGCTGTCACAGCAGCAGTTCTCTTTTGGTGTTGTGTTATGATGCGGGACCTGGATGTATATGGATTGTTCACGTGCTGCAGGGACAGCGAACTGTACTCAGAAATAATTGAATCACCAGACTTTATTTCAAGACACTGTTTATTGTGGGATGGACATGAGTCATATTGCATATAGTTTACACGGGAAGTGCGGGTACCCTGCTTCTGCGTAGGGACTCAACTTCCACCCGTGGACGTCTGGGGACTTGGCTGCAGGGGACCCTTCCCCACAGCCCGGATACAATTATATACGATTCTTGTTCACTTCTCTTGGCGTCTGTGGTCACCTTAACAGTGTTCCTGGATCCCTTCTTCAGAGGGGGCCCGTCCCACATTTACCTGTGTTGCAGGATTGCTCCACCAGAGGGATCCTGTTCTGCGCTTACCTGTGTTGCAGGATTGCTCCACCAGAGGGAGCCTGTTCTGCACTTACCTGTGTTGCAGGAATGCTCCACCAGAGGGAGCCTGTCCTGTACTTACCTGTGTTACAGGATCACTTCAGCAGAGGGAGCACGTCTTGTACTTACCTGTGTTACAGGATCACTCCAGCAGAGGGAGCCTGTCCTGTACTTACCTGTGTTTCAGGATCACTCCAGCAGAGGGAGCCTGTCCTGTACTTACCTGTGTTACAGGATCATTCCAGCAGAGGGAGCACGTCTTGTACTTACCTGTGTTAAAGGATCACTCCAGCAGAGGGAGCCTGTCCTGTACTTACCTGTGTTACAGGGTCACTCCAGCAAAGGGAGTTGGTCCTGCGCTCGCCTGTGTCGACTGACTCACTCCAGGAGAAGGAGTCTCTTTTCTACCTACCGGGCTACACATCTACATTGGCTAGTGAGGTTCGCTTCGGTGGACTTGGACTCTTCCAGTTGGATCTTGCACAGGCCGAACCTGTAGGTCTGTAGTAGTCTTGAAGTAGCTTAGAGAGGGTCGAAGAAGTGAGTCAGTCAGTGGCCCGTACAGGGCTTAGGCTATAGCAGAAACTGTTTATTTGTGTAAATATTGTAAATAAAACATACTTGCCTGAGAACGCAACGAGTACTTTGATGCTTGATCTTTTACAATATATATATATATATATATATATATATATATATATATATATATATATATATATATATATATATATATATATATATATATATATATATATATATATATATATATATATATATATATATATATATATATATATATATATATATATATATATATATATATATATACTGTACTGTATATATATATATATATATATATATATATATATATATATATATATAGTGCCTTGCAAAGTATTCAGACCCCTGACCAATTCTCTCATATTACTGAATTACAAATGGTACATTGAAAATTCGTTCTGTTTGATATTTTATTTTAAAACACTGAAACTCAAAATCAATTATTGTAAGGTGACACTGATTTTATGTTGGGAAATATTTTTAAGAAAAAGAAAAGAACTGAAATATCTTGCTTGCTGTGGAAGCTCCCAGTTTACACCGATGAAAGAAATTGCCCTAACAAGGACACAATTACCTTTCCATTGGCCTCCACCTGTGAACCATTAAAGTTGCTGTCACATTTTCTGGATAAAAACCCCACTGTTGAAGGATCATTGGTCAGGCTGTGAATCTGAAGGAAAATGAAGACCAAAGAGCATTCTACAGAAGTTAGAGATAAAGTAATACAAATGCATAGATTAGGGAAGGGGTACAAATAATATCTAAGTGTTTGGATATCCCAGTGAGCACAGTTGGATCAATAATCAGGAAGTGGAAGCTGCATCACACCACCCAGGCACTGCCAAGAAAAGGCCGTCCCTCAAAACTCAGCACTCAAACAAGAAGGAGACTTGTGAGAGAAGCCACAGAGAGGCCAACAATCTCTTTGAAGGAGCTACAGAGTTCAGTGGCTGGGAGTGGAGTAATGGTGCACCAGTCAACCATATCAAGAGCTCTGCATGGGAGGCCTGTATGGGAGGGTGGCAAGAAAGAAGCCGTTACTCAAAAAGTACCATCTGAAAGCACGTCTGGAGTTTGCCAGAAAGCATGAGAGTGACCCAGCTGCGATGTGGGAAAAGGTTTTGTGGTCTTTTTGGCCAAAACTCAAAGTGCTATGTGTGGCGCAAACCTAACACTGCCCATGCCTCAAGACACACCATCCCTACAGTGAAGTATGGTGGTGGCAGCAGCATGCTGTGGGGATGCTTCTCATCAGCAGGGACTGGGCATCTTGTTAAAATTGAAGGAAGAATGGATGGAGCAAAATACAGGGAAATACTACAAGAGAACCTGCTTCAGTCCACTAAAAAACTGAAGCTTGGGAGGAAATTCACCTTTCAGCAGGACAATGATCCCAAGCACAAGGCCAAAGCAACATTGGAGTGGCTCAAGAACAAAAAGGTGAATGTCCTACAGTGGCCCAGTCAAAGTCCTGATCTCAATCCCACTGAGAATCTGTGGCACTATTTGAAAATTGCGGTCCACAAGCATCGTCCAACCAACCTGAACAACCTGGAGCAAATCTGCCAAGAAGAATGGGCCAAAATCACTCTGACACTGTGTGCAAAGCTGGTACATACTTACCCCAAAAGACTTAAAGCTGTTATTGCAGCAAAAGGTGGCTCTACCAAATATTAATGTGTGGGGGTTGAATACTTATGCAAGCAAGATATTTCAGTTTTTTCTTTTTCTTAAAAATATTTCCCAACATAAAACCAATGTCACCTTACAATAATTGATTTTGAGTTTCAGTGTTTTAATATAAAATATCAAACAGAACGAAATTTCAATGTACCATTTGTAATTCAGTAATATGAGAGAATTGGTCAGGGGTCTGAATACTTTTGCAAGCCACTGTATATATATATGTCTTTTCCCCTGAGGATACTGTAATAATGCTACTGCAATCTGCACCTGCATCCAGGACTACAAGAACCGAGACAGTTACTGATAGGTATATTGATAGGTACACGATGTAGGAAGTGTCTGGTAATTGAAAGCAACACTTGACTTCTAAGGATGGTTGATTGGACTGTGTACTGATAAAAAATCTTATGAGGTCAGACAAATCTTTATCCTTCATGTTTTTTTTAACATTGATATCAAGGTTACAGTGTGGAGACCACCTCACAATGGAACTGGATTGTGTTATGCTATCTATACATTCAGTAGTTCAGGACAAGCCCCATAACACAAAAATGTGAGTAAGGAGCATTTTCTATGCGATATATGAAAGAATGATCGAAACAATTAGGCATCAAACCTGCTTAGTTTGAGGGTCCACCACCTGGCTGTCTGGACAAGGCAGGAGATCCCCATAGAGAAGCTACTGAGGTAGAGGGATGCGAATGAATCCAAATGCAAGAGAGGGGTGAGTTACATGGGTATTTATATGTTTTTGGTAGGTTACATTGAGATGACGAAATGTGCAGGAGCCATCTCTCCTCCTGAACTTTTTAAACTTAATTCTAGTAGTTCAGGACAAACCCCACAGCATTAATAAAGACATTTTCTTTATTGATAATTATGATAATTATGATGTATGAAAGAAACAATTTGGCTTCAAACCTGCTTGGATTGAGGGTCCGCCGACTGGCAGGAGACCCCCAAAAGATCCAAGCGGGATCCATGTTGCAGAGTAGATTTTAATTACTTAGCAGAGCAGAAGCATTTTTAAGGCCATTGATGTCAGTTCTGATATATGACTGGTAAGCTTCTGATGACCAGCAACTGAGTCGTTTGATGAGGTGGATGGGAATTCCACAATGGGAGGCCGTGGAAGTTGCTCCTGTCCGAAAAGAGTGACCTGAATATTTTTCTGCTGGAAATCCCGACCTGAACAGGATCTGGTGGAGGTGATAGATGAACCAGTGACGGGTGACAGTGGTTCTGTTTTCATTTAGAAACAGGTGAATCCGAACTGGTAGCTCCCTACGATAACTTAAGTTGCTGAAAAGAAAGAAGAGATTCATATGGACTTAAGTAATACATCAAGGAGCCTTTTCTTTCTTGGTCAGTTTTGCTCTTTTTTATCATTTGAGAGAATAGACAGGTCATAGATGCATGGGTGAATGTTAGGTTTGAAATGGCAAGAGAAGCCAGGAGAAATAGTGCTTTAAGGGTCTTCTCTAAAACATTAGATTGAGAACCATATGGAAGAGTGAGTATACAACTAAGTATATGTATTGTGATAAGCAAATGTGGCTGAGGTGTGAATACTTCTGAATGTTGGATCCCTTTGGGAAGTAGAGAAATTTGTGAGTTAGCAAAAGCAGGGCTACACAAACCATAAATTAGTTTGTGAAAAAACTGGATGCCAGATTGTGAAAGGGTGACTGAGCGGTGACGTCAGGCAGAGGCAGGAAGGTAAATAATCTGACACCCAAATACTGCAGATTTCCAAACAAAGAGACGCGGCTGGCCGCCGTTTTTATTAAGCAAAAACAAAAATAAATAAAAGGTTTTAACAAAAGAAACTTGCTCACAGAGCGAAAATAAAACAGGTTAAACCAAAACAAAATCATCGAACACAAAATATACAAACACAGGTCAGGCTGGGCAGATTGCCTTCACTGTTCCTATGTATGCTTTCACGTTTCGTCTCACTCGCTCTCACAATCTCCTTCCAACACCCACCGCGAGCTAGAGAGCTGCAGCCTTTTATATTGTGGCCGAGGGGTTTAACTAACTTGCAATTAATTATTCTATTACCCCTCGCCACAATCTGCACGAGTTTATTAATTACTACGTGGATGGGGCTTCCCATCCACGTAACTAAACAAAACATAAACAAACAAACGGCAACGCCGTCACTAAACAAATTATACGGGCCGCCGTCATCTA
The DNA here is from genome assembly GCA_030684275.1 of Acipenser oxyrinchus oxyrinchus. Lineage (NCBI taxonomy): Eukaryota > Metazoa > Chordata > Actinopteri > Acipenseriformes > Acipenseridae > Acipenser > Acipenser oxyrinchus. The sequence goes on from CM060250.1 coordinate 52,621,078, forward strand.
AAATAATACAATAAAAATAAATAAACAATACAAAATAAACACAGGGGCGGAGGAGGAGACCCCGATCTAAAATAAATAAACAAAACAATGTACAGGGCACCTCGCCCTGTTACATATCCCCCTTGTGCAACGCACACATGGCCCTAACGGCCACCTCCCCCTCAGTCTCAAAGTCCCGGAAGAGGGGAAGCAAGTTGTTTCTGGGGGTGGCCATGGTGGAATCTCTGGCACCCCCAACTCTTTGTGGCCGGCAGCTCCCTCTTCCGGGCTCCTGCCACACCCTATCCTGCCGCGAAAGTGCGGCTGGGGAGCTGGTCTCCTGACCTCCCCCTTTGAAAGCCATCCACCCTCCCTCAAGTCCCCTATTGTCCTTCCTCTCCCATCCTTGAGGGAGGGTTAGTCCATAGTCCGGCGCCTTCCCGGCGGGACCGAGACCCGCGACAGGGGACCCAGGCGTAGTGGATGGGGCATCAGGAGCGCAGGCAGGCGAGCAGTCGGCTGCAGCCCCAGGCAGAGGTGCGAGCCCAGGCAACTGTGGAGCGGCGCCTGGGCAACCAGGGGAGCGGAGCAGGAGACCAGGCGACCTCCTGTGCCTGGTGGTGCTGCGACCTGGGAGTCAGGCCCAGCGACCAGAGGTCCAGACATGCAGCCTGGGTGTCTGGGAGCCCAGGTTGAGGGAACCAACCTCCAGGCGCCGGGCTATGGCACAGGGGTGGTGGTCGGGCTGTGGTGGAGGTGGTCTCCTCACCTCCCCCTTTCTTCATGTCCGGCAGCTCCCCTTCATGGAGCTCCGCCACAGTGTAGCGACCCCAAGCAAAGCGAAGCCTGCAGTGACCCCAGGCAACGGTGGCAGCGGACCCTCGGGAGGCGACGGCGGCAGCAGCGGACCCTCGGGAGGCGACGGCGGCAGCAGCGGACCCTCGGGAGGCGACGGCGGCAGCAGCGGACCCTCGGGAGGCGACGGCGGCAGCAGCGGACCCTCGGGAGGCGACGGCGGCAGCAGCGGACCCTCGGGAGGCGACGGCGGCAGCAGCGACCCTCGGGGAGGCGAACTCGGGAGGGGAGCCCCTGGCCATAGAGGCGGCAGCGGGAGCTCCACTTCTCCCTCGTACCCTGTACCCTGTATGGAGCAACAGGCAGCCCCAGGCGATGCGGAGCCACAGGCAGCCCCAGGCGATGCGGAGCCACAGGCAGCCCCAGGCGATCCAGGCGTGGCATCCCTGAGTGGAGCGGGCGTAGCATCCCTGGGCGGTGCGAGGCTGGCATCCTTGGGCGGTGCGAGGCTGGCATCCTTGGGCGGTGGTGGAGGCAGAGGCAGCTCCTGCTCCTCTCCCTCGGGTGGTGGTGGTGGTGGCAGAGGCAGCTCCTCCCCTTCTGGCGGCCAAGGCGGCAGGGACTCCTCCCCTTCTGGCGGCCAAGGCGGCAGGGGCTCCTCCCCTTCTGGCGGCCAAGGCGGCGGCAGGGGCTCCTCCCCTTCTGGCGGCGGCGGCGGCGGCGGGCTCCTCCCCTTCTGGCGGCGGCGGCGGCGGGCTCCTCCCCTTCTGGCGGCGCGGCGGGCCGGGAAACCAGCAGGTATGCTCCCTCTGCTGGTGGCGGCGAGGTGGCGGAACCAGCAGGCATGCTCCCTCTGCTGGTGGTGGTGGGAGCGACACGCCGTCCTCCCATGGAGGTGGAGGTGACACCAGCAGGAACTCACCCTCTGCTGGCGGAGGTGGGAGCAACACCCAGTCCTCCCAGGGCGGTGGAAGTGGAACCAGCAGGAACTCTCCCTCTGCTGGCGGAGGTGGGAGCGACACACAGTCCTCCCAGGGCAGTGGAGGTGGAACCAGCAGGAACTCTCCCTCTGCTGGCGGAGGTGGGAGCGACACCCAGTCCTCCCAGGGCGGTGGAGGTGGAACCAGCAGGAACTCTCCCTCTGCTGGCAGGTACCTGGGCTGTGGATGTTCGGCCTTCCCCCTTTTGGGCTGTGGACGCACTGGCTCCTCCCTCTTGGGCTGTGGGCGTTCGGCCTCCCCTCTTGGGCTGTGGACGCACCGGCTCCTCCCTCTTGGGCTGTGGACGCTCGGCCTCCTCCCTCTTGGGCTGTGGACGCACCGACTCCTCCCTCTTGGGCTGTGGACGCTCCGACTCCTCCCTCTTGGGCTGTGGACGCTCGGCCTCCTCCCTCTTGGGCTGTGGACGCACCGACTCCTCCCTCGTGGGCTGTGGACGCTCAGTCTCCTCCCTCGTGAGCTGTGGACGCTCAGTCTCCTCCCTCGTGGGCTGTGGACGCACCGACTCCTTCTCCAGGTCCGTGTCCCCTCTCTGCCTCCTTCTCCTCACCTTTTCTCCCCTGGCCTGTGGAGGTGATGGGGTCTGCTGCTCCAGCAGCCAAAACCACCCTGATGCACAGGACACCCTCCCCATGGTGTAGGCTTCCCAGAAGCAGGGGTCTTCATAGGGGCAGTCCCCCTGGTCATGCCCAAACTCCCTGCAGATGACACACAGGGGGGCCCCTTCAGCTCTCCACTGCTCCTGTTCCATGTCCCAGTAAGGGGGTCCCAGTTGGGTGGGGTCCCGTGACCACCATCTCCTCTCACCTCTCTCCCGCTGCTGCTTCTGGCAGCCCTTCCTCCTTCCTCTTCTTCCTCCCATCTTCCTTCCTCACAAGTGATAAAAAAAAAACGAACGAAAAAACAAACAAACTGCAGTACCCTCTTCTGCCTGAGTCCAGGAGGCGCTGGTAATCCCACGCTGGACACCACGTGTGAAAGGGTGACTGAGCGGTGACGTCAGGCAGAGGCAGGAAGGTAAATAATCTGACACCCAAATACTGCAGATTTCCAAACAAAGAGACGCGGCTGGCCGCCGTTTTTATTAAGCAAAAACAAAAATAAATAAAAGGTTTTAACAAAAAGAAACTTGCTCACAGAGCGAAAATAAAACAGGTAAACAAAACAAAATCATGAACACAAAATATACGACGAGGCTGGGCAAATAGCCGTCACTGATCCTTTACGTTTTAGTTTCGTCTCACTCCTCTCGCTCACTCTCTCCTTCCAACACCCACCGCGAGCTAGAGAGCTGCAGCCTCTTTATATTGTGGCCGAGGGGTTTAACTAACTTGCAATTAATTATTCTATTACCCCTCGGCCACAATCTGCACGAAGTTTATTAATTACTACGTGGATGGGGCTTCCCATCCACGTAACTAAACAAAACATAAACAAACAAACGGCAACGCCGTCACTAAACAAATTATCACGGCGCCGTCATCTAAAATAATACAATAAAAATAAATAAACAATACAAAATAAACACAGGGGCGGAGGAGGAGACCTCGATCTAAAATAAATAAACAAAACAATGTACAGGGCACCTCGCCCTGTTACACAGATATGACCACTTTAATGGATGAGGGTCTTTTGTGAGGTATGTTAACACTAGAACCGCCATGCGGGTCAGCTTGACCCATTTAGCATTTAAAATGTTAATTACTCTTCCGTTGTAAATTGTATGTGTATGTCAGTTTTTGACTTTTACTAAATATATGAATTAAATATCCTGAAGGCTTTTGATAGCCAGAATTGCAAAAATGATAAAGTTTTAAACAGTTCTACCTAGAACCGCCACGTGGGTCAATGTGACCCATGCATTACAATTGTGATAAATATGCAAGTAAGTAAGTAATAGTGCAACATAGAAAGGTGAGGTTCTATAGTTGCATTACTACAGGGCAAATTATCACTAAGGAAATTGTGTGATACGTCTTTAAATATCCCACAGAGTAACTGCCATAGGGCTCCACTTTCCGGGATGGCCAAAGGGGTTTAATTAAAAGCAGCTGGAAGGGGGGAGGGGAGCGTTATTTAAGGTGGTGAAACAAGGGGATAGAGAAGGGCGGTATATGTGACCAAAAAGCAGCAGGGCAGTCTGTTCAGGAGAGAGCGTTATTATGCATTGTGTAGAAACAAGTGTTTAAAAGTAAGCAACGTGACCATGAGTGTGGGTTCATTTGCAATAAAGCCCCAGTTCAGGAACAAACGGAATACTTTGGAGGAAACCAGCGAAACAAACTACAGACACGGGAGGACAACTATGGTGCAGTAAAGTAGTTGAAAAAAAAACTTCTAATAATCTAAACGGGAGTGTGGTTGGGATTTTAGAAGGGTACCTGTACTGTATGTTTTTACGCTGGGAACTGCGAGTGAAGGCAGCAGCCAAAGATTGTTTTTATTCCTGCTGTAACACGAGCGTGGAGTGTGTTGACATTTTTTTAAAATGCGTGTTAACTGAACTTGGAGTGCATGGTTCAGGAGGTAAACCGCTTTTAAAAAATAACGCTGGCACTGGAGACTGTATCATTTTGTAACAAATAGCACTTTGCTTACACTGTGCTTGTATTAAGGACTGTGTACCATTTAAAAGGATCACCAGGACACGCGGTGATGAGAAGTCCCTGCAGCAGGAAATTGTGTGTTGGAACCAGAGTAATGGACTGTTCTGATAGAAAGTCAACACATTTAATTTCAAGACTTTTATTTTTAGTTGTTGTCTGGAACAAGTACGTGGTATTTTGAGCTGGCTCTGTTGGGAAAATGAGCCTTGTTCTTTTCTTCATTTTTACTTTGTAAATGGTGGGATTACTTCATCCTCTTTGCCCGGGACTTACCTGTAGGGGGCACCCTTATTCATCGGTGGAACCTGGAAACAGAAAGAAAGTTTGTGCACAATCCTGAGCAAGGATAATACAAATGCAGAGACTAGGAAGGATAACTTACCTGGGAGTTCTCCTGGTGGCGAGTGGTGGAATTGCAGGCCAGGAGGCCTACAAGCGATTGAACTCCTCTCACCCAAGAGTGTGGGGCGCTGTTTTGTGTTTGAGTTGGGTGGGGGGCTAGCCCTGCCCAACTGTTAAGACTAGGGAACTGAAGAAGTTAAGACTAGGGCCCGGTGAGTGGGCTAGGTTTTTATTTTCTGGCAACCCACTTGAAAGGTGTGATTTCACTGTAAATAAACCCTCACTTAGACTTCATTCCTGCCTCCTGTCTGGTCTCTCATCAGGTTACCACCCCAAAACAGAGCTCCAAGCTCACACAATACATGTCTTTTTTAATATAGCGTAAGAGATTCTATTTTTTTGTAACTGCAGGAAACAAGACACACATCCTCCTCCAAGCACACATCTGATAGTATGTCTTTCATTTTCATAACGAAGCAGTTTAAAAATGTATGGGTCAAAGTGACCCACGTGGTGGTTCTAGGTAGTTCGGAAATCTGGCCGTTCTAGTGTTAAGAAAGATGCCGTCATTGTAACAGTAAATTAAGGAAAAGGAATATTGAATGTTGAATGGAAGGTTTTGAACAGTATGTTTGAAGGGTCCGAGGCGAGATGCTAAGGAGGGATTTTTCCTGTGCTTGTAAAATAAGAGGAAAGAGAATATGATTTACAGGAATGTCAGGTCTGAAAAAGGGGTAACCGACAATGAATGTAGATCCATTTCTGGAGCTAAGAGTCTGAATTTCTGAAATTGAAAATGAGAAAGAGCGTCAGCAATCTGGTTCATGTAGCCTGGAATGTGATCCACTCTTAATATATAAATTGATGGCAAACTGATAACCAAGTAACCCCTCATAAAATGTTCATAATATATAATGAGGAAGAAAGACATTTGTTAATGATTTCAACTGTTAAATTATATGAATGGATGAGAATTGATTTTTTAGCCCAGAAAGACCCCCAGAGGAGTACGGCTACGGCAACTGGATACATTTCGTACAATGCAGAGGAACGATAGGAATGGGGAATAGATTCAAATTCTTTACACCAGGAAGCAGCAAACCATTTCCCCTTAAAATATCCTCCAAAACCATGAGAAGCAGCATCTGTAAAAAGTAAGAGAAGACAGTTTTCATAAAGAACGTAATTCCATTCCACTGACTTAGAAGGAGTTTACATAGGTGTAATTCTTAGAGACAGAAAGAATTAATTGAAATAATATGAGAGAGGGAGTCGACAGATGAAGCAAGCTGAAGAAGAGAGGAAATAAATGCATGACCCTGCAAAATGATTCTCATAGCATAATTAAGGTGGCCGAGCAGAGACAGAAGGTCACATTTAGTTCATGTGCCTCTAGAGAGGACTGTAGAAATGAACATGATAATGCAATCTATTTTCTTGAGGGAGGGAAGCTTAAAAGGAACTAGAATCTAGCATGATGCCCAAGAACTCAAGAGATGTGGAGGGACCAGATGTATTCTTATCAACTAGAGCATCGGTTCTCAAACTTCGGGCACTGTGACCCCCTTCTACCAATAAAAATTACTTCACGACCCCACTGCCCTGTATTACTGCAGAATAGTTAGTATTGATAAGTAAAACATGCATTACAAGGCAATATCAACAAAACTAAAATATAGCCATTGCTTATTTTTACAGCCAACAGTATAAAAAAACTTTTTTTTTTTTTAAATTACATTGCTTACCTAATGGGAGGGAGCTTGCATGGATGAACACAAATGCTTGAAACGGGGCTCCATGTGGCTGAGGTAAAAGCGAAGGTCATCTTCAACAGTGAGATGGGTCCTGTACTTGTTTTTTAGTAAAGTGAGTGCAGAAAAACCTGATTCACAAAGGTAGGTAGACAGGAAAAGCATGAGCGCTTTTAGAGCTGCAGATGACAGCTCTGAATATTCTTGTTGCACAGAAATCCAAAAGTTAGCAAGGGTTAGAGGTTGCTGAGAAAATCTGAGCTTCAGTGTCTCGTTACTGGAAAGGTCCATCAATGTTTCTTTTGCTGTAAGTGACAAATTAGCATTTGCAGTCGCTTTAGTAATAAAGGGGTTTCTAATCCACCCCTCTGCTTTCCAATCCTTTTCAGGGAAGTACTCTCGAAACTGTAGCGGAAGGCTTTCCAGGTGGCTGGTGATAATGGATTGTCACTTGAAGTCACTCTTTGAAAATGTGCTCTCATCAAAAAAGTTATCTAATAAATAAAATGCTGCCAGACTGCCACGATTTACGTGATTGTACCACAAATCCAGCTTCTTGATCCAGCTTTCAATTTTGTGAATGAGAGTAAGGACTGATGTATCTCGTCCTTGGAGTAACATGTTAACACTAGAAGCCCCGCGGCAGTCATTTTGGCAGTTTTTGGTTTTAAAATTTAATTTTCTCCATTTGTGTAACACATATGGGGCTGTGCATTCATGTACCTTTATGTCCTTATGTATTAAATATTCTCACAAAGCATGAAATGTGGGAGTGCAGAAATAAAGAGATATACATTAAACCTAAAAGCCCCGGGAGCAGTAGCATTGACAGCCACACAGAAAACAATTGTATTTTGATTATACAGAATGGTATTCTACTTTATTATTTTTATTTACCATAGTGTTTAACTGTAATTAGATTAGTCTCTAGTCTCTGCCTGAGTGAATGACTGACAGTCTATTGTTTTTCAATCAGCCTTTTCAAAGGCTGGCGCCTGATGGTGAGGTGTGCTTTTTTGGTTGGTCAATTAGCATTGGGACTAGTGAAAAAAAATACCAGAGACCGTGGAGTTTTACAACGCAACAAAATATGGAGTTGATGTTTTGAATCAGATGGAACTGAAGTATTCCGTGAAAGCTGGCTCCTGCCGGTGGCCTGTTCAGGTGTTTTACAATGTATTGGACCTAGCAGCCATCAACTCCTGGGTACTTTACAAAGAATGCACGGAGAAGAATTTACCAAGGAGAGAATATATTTTACAGTTAGCACATGAACTTCGCAAGAAGAATTTGGAACAGAGGGAGACTGCCAAGCGTGTACCCACAGCTGAAGCTGGCAACCCCGCTGAGGGCCGCAAGAGACACCAATGCGAGGTTGGCAAGTGCAGAAAGGCGGCATGTGGAAAGTGCACTGTACGTATAGAGAAGCATATTATCTGTGTTGATTGTGAACAGCCTTAGACTCAAGGTAAAGGAATACCCTTTTGTCGAAAAAAACCCTGAAAAAATAGAAAAATAAATTCGTTTTTATAACTTGTTATTATGCTGCACCTCTGCAAAAAGTTTTCTTCTAAGTTTATTTATCTACATTGTTCAGTTGCTTTTGCGCATCTAATAATAAACCGATTTCTGTTGAAAAGTAAAAAATGTATTGCTATTATTTCAGTTTTATAAATATGTATGTTGTAAACCGATATCTGTTCTTTCTTGTTTTGATTTGTAAAATAAATGTTCATATATATATATATATATATATATATATATATATATATATATATATATATATATAAATAATTTCTTAGCAGACACCCTTATCCGGGGCAACTTACAATTGTTACAAGATATCACATTATTTTTTTTACATACGATTACATTATTTTTTTACACATTATTTTTTACATACATTTACCCACTTATACAGTTGGGTTTTCTAGGTAAAGTACATTGCTCAAAGGTACAGCAGCAGCGTCCCCCACCTGGGATTTAACCCACGACCCTCCGGTCAAGAGTCCAGAATCACTACTCCACACTGCTGCCTATATAAAAAAAAAATTGAAACCGACTGTTTCTCCTTTTGTCACAGTGACGAATTTTAATGGGTTCCTGTGTGTTTATATTGTAAATTTTAAATTGTGTGGAATCTGCTCCTCTTAAACCCCTGCTATTTTTTTTTTGCTGTGCTGATTCACGGACAGGGTGCTGTTCTGCCTAGCAACAGGAAGCCCCGCCTGGTTAGTGCCACAGCCAATGGTGCTCCAGGTGGGACTATACAAGGCAGGGAGTTGAGACAGGAAGGAGAGAGACGTGGAGGCAGGAAACAGAAGACTGGACAGGGCAACAGGAGTGTGTGCAGGCTGAAGCGTGTAGCCTTGGAGGAATCATCTTGGGAAATTGACTGTTTGCTGGATTATTTTCTTCTGGCTGGAACGCTGCTGAGGGAACTGGCCAGAGTTTCAATCATTGGATCCAACGGGTTTGGAAAAACTATTTTTTTTTATTCTTATCTTTTTTGTGCGGGACAGTATAGGACAGAAGGCTGTATTTTGTGGCTGTTACTATATGTGATAACCAACATAGCTATCTTATCTAAACAAACAAAAAAAGGGATTCACATTCACGTTTTTTTGTTATTTTATTGTTGATTTAATTTGGACACTTTAATTTTTTCTGTTTTCTTTTGTTCACTTGCTTTTGTTATTGCTTATTTTGTTGTTACTGTTTCTGGAACAAGATACGGGTTATTGGTTGGTGTCCCAGCTTTTGGACACCTGGGCTTTTCTCCCCACGGATCTGGGAGAGGGGTTATATTTTGAATTCTACCCTCGCTGAAGGAAATAAGAAGAAAGGATTACTTGTGTTATTGTTTACTCAGACAGACAAAATCCTAGTCTATTTTTTTATTGCAAAAAAGGAAACTACTTACCTACGCTGGTTAGCCCCGTACCACCCTTCTGGGTGTATTTGAGGCCTACAGTGTGTTACTTACCTTACCTCCAGGTTTTCCAGTCCAGCTTCCAGGTCGGGCGTGGTGGCAGTACACAGAGGTTCGGGCGAGGTCAGAGGGCGTGGTAGGAACGTGGGAGAGAGGAGAGAACCGCAAAGTGAAAGACTGTGGTACAGTTCCTGACGGCCCCTTTTTCTTTACCCCCGCTTCCTGGTTGCAGGTTCTTCGGGGTGGTGGTCAATCAGCCGGGAGAGGTCCAGCAGAGAGCGGCTGCCCTACCAGCGACGAGGAGTCCGATTACGGACCAAGCGAGATGGAGGGGGAGACCCCGGGAGAGTGGGATTTACCCTCTGACTATTTCTTTCTGTTTCGTCCCATCTTTGTGTTAAGTCTGTGACTGTTTTATGTGGACCTTGTTTTTTATTTTTTTCTCGGAGCCAGTGACCGACAGGAAGGGATTGCCTTAGTGTGCTGTGGATTTTTGCTTTTTTTTCTGTTCTGTTTTTAGCATTCCCTAGTGTGGTCCTTTTTTGATTTTAGTCTAGCGATCTCTTTTTATACTGTGTTTTTAGTACCCTGTCTAGAACAATAAAATTTGTTTTACCCGATACAGTTTCATTGTGTGTGTGTGGGAACCTGGGGATCAAAGAACCTGAACGGGAGAGTATAATTATCACTCGGTTACTAAGGTCCTTGCTTTATTAAGAACAAGGTGGCGTAGTTGTCAGCTACATAGGTATTATCGTCAAGGTTATCTCAGGTCACCCCACCCGTGACACTTCGTTATACTATTTACAGTGTTTTGAATACAGCTGTCAGAAAGACTGCTGTGGGGCTTCTAGGTATGGGTAGATCTCCGGGTCTTCTAGTGTTAAGTATGTCCAAGAAATTGAAAATATCTGCCAGGTAAGCTAGCAAAGCAAGCCATTTAGCATCTACAAGCTTTTCGGCCAGCGGAGAACTGTTGTCGGAAAGAAATTCTCACTTCCTCTCTGAGCTCAAACAAATGATTGAGCACGTTGCCCCATGACAGCCAGTAAACTTCTGTGTGGTAAAGTAGCTGACAGTGCTCTGCTCCCATCTCATCACACCAAACTACAAACGGGCAGTCATTTGTTGGATGAGACTTGATAAAGTTGACAATGCAAACAGCTTCGAGAACTTGTTTCAGAATGGGTAGCATTTTTATTTAGGAACAAGCGCTTGTCTTTGTATCATCCAGTGAGTCCAAATGTTTTGTGGCGCAAGAGCCTGCATTGGCGCACGGTAGAAAAAAAGTTTCTCCAGTATTGTGGGGTTCACAGGTTTTGGCTATCCAGTGTGACAAAGTAAAATATCCACAGAGAGCCTTATTGTTAGTTGTAGCCACCAACTTGACTTTCGTCTGGACCCTCAGCTCTGTAAACTATCGCTGAAAGAAAATGATAGATTTCCCTTAAAGAGAACCGTGCTTTGTCTGTAAGTGGCGTAATAGTTTCGAAGATTTTAACCCTTTGCGGTCCATTTATTAATTCTGCGTCAGGCTCGTCAGGTCTAATTAATTTTTTCACGCACAGTTAATTTTAGACGCGCTGTTTAAAAGTATTTTTTTTCACAGTCAAACGGGTTTAAATGGCCCCGCATATCAACAAAGCACTCACTAGTGATCTTCAGCCCCGCCCCACCCTTTCGTTTGCTATCGCTTTCACAAATAAAAAATAATAATAATAATAGTCGTACATACCGATCAATCGTCTCCTGATGACTCGTTTTATCACCAAACTCCTCAATAATGCAATCCAAGTCATTATTTTATTGCTATAACATCTCAAAAAAGCTCTGCAAATGTCCGTGATAGCCTCTGTGTGCTGATACTGTACTCCCAGCTTGTTTCCATACGACCGCCCCATCTGATGCCAATGGGGTACTATGACTATTCATGAGATACGCCTTTTTTTTTTTTTTTATCGGCTTGTCTCGGCTCCTTTCGTTCCCACTCGGCCATTGAATGGTTTTCGGCTTTTTCCGTTGAAAAACCGACTTTTTCGTTTTTGCGTTTTAAAATGATGTCGGACAGGGTCCGACAAAGGACCTGATGGGAATAATTGCAATGTCGGACCCAGTCCGACAAAGGACAGCAAAGGGTTAAGCTCTCCTTAGCCAGCACTTCACCACACACCACTCACTGTGGCCGTGGGTCCTCTTCAGATCTAAACCAGGTAAAACTGTATTCCAAATATTTTTTATCATACTTTCACGTTCTTGGTTTTTTGTTTGCAGTGCCGCTCGACTCCCCTTCATTAGTACCGTTTCCAATACTCTTCTTCAGAAAATGCTCCATTTTAAAATACTGCAGCATGACATTATTGCTGGCAAAGAAGGAACATGAACAGATACTGGGTAGGGAGGGATAGAAAATAAAAGGAGGTATGCACCAAAACACACAATAAAATAAAAAGGTTAAACAAATCAGTCTCGTACACTACACTTTCTTTATCATTTTCCAATCGGACAGAAGCTCCCACCAATCTCCAAACTAGCTCGTGGAGGACAGATTTCACCCAATATTTATTCCCCATCCTGTGTGCACCTTTTCCGTGCTGGCGAGGGGTCAGTCCCAGAACATGCACCCATTATAACTATTAGGAAAACAGATTTGCAGGGCCGTGAGCCCATGTCCTGTCATGCATCCAGCAACGTACTGCTAGTTCTTGTATTAACACAATGTTGCCATTAGTCACTGAGCTTGCAAACAGCTTGTGATAGAGAGAAAAAGAATCAATGTTGCAAATCTCCCTCCCAACCAGAAAGGGCGCTGTGTAAGGGTGGTGGTTTGCTGCCTCCTAGATGGACCGCCTTGATGGTAGGTGGAAACCGGAAGGTGACCATAGTAGGGGGAGGGCGTAGTTGCAAGAACTGAGGATGCCTCCATTGCAATCAGCTGTGGGAAGGCCCTCTATTGGAATAAACCAATGCAACGGGTTGATTGCAGGGAGGCGTTTTGTGGGTACAAAGGGGAAGCAGCTACGTCAGTATCTCCCCTTGCACTGAGAGAATGAGCGACCAGCCGGAGCTGTTCTTGTTGTTTTGTTTTGTATTACGTGCTGTTTGTTTTGTGTTTTTCGTAGAGGAGGAGTAGGAGCGAGGGGCTGCAGCTATGGAGCCAGCACATACCCCGGAATACATGCCTCACAGCACAACACACTCACCACAATCCCTGGAGGAAAGGAGAACAGTTTTGTGCACGGAGGATTGTGGTAAAGGAGTGCTTTTCTTTTGTTATTTATTAAAGACTGAAAACTGCCGGGTTTGGTAGAGGTGTGGATTATTATTATTATTATTATTATTATTATTATTATTATTATTATTATTATTATTATTATTATTTGGGACTGTTTGCAAATAAAACACGGACATTATTGGGAGAATCTTGTTTGGACATTGTGTTTTGTTGCACCGCTCCACTCGCATCCTGTCACACAGCTCAATTAAACTGTATACTGTATTTTACTCATGGGGGGGCAGCGCTGAAGCAGTTCTTTCAGTTGTGTCAAATAATACAGGACTTAATGTCGGAACGAGGAAAACATCTTGTGGAGCTCAGTAATCCCCAATGGCTACTGGATCTTGCGTTTCTTGTTGACCTCACAAGGCAAATGGACATTTTAAACAAGAAACTCCAAGGGCCAAAGCAGATCATAACATTAATGGATGAAGAGGTGAGGGCTTTCAAAGCAAAGCTGAATTTGTGACAGCAACATGTGTCAAACCGAAATTTTGTTCACTTCACTGCGTGTCGAGAGATTCAAGAGTTACACAAAGATGCATTTGATGATGAAGACTATAAGCGCTGCAGTAAAAAATTAGCAAACCTGATAAAATAATTTGATTGTTGATTTTAAGACTTCCAGTCTCATCGCAACATCTTTCAGTTATTTGGAAATCCATTTACCTGTAATGTGACAACAGCCCCGCCACATCTTCATTTGCAAACAGCATCTCAAGGATAAATTCAGCAAGATTTCTACCAGAATGTTCCAGTCAACGTCCCCAAATTGTCAGAACGTTTTCTCAAAACCCTGAGCTTATTTGGAAGCACTTACACGAGCAGCTTTTCTCGACATTAAAACTTAACAAATCAAAACACAGATCAAGGCTTATGGATGAACACTTGGCTGTTGTGTTGTGAGTGGTCACAGCTAAGGATATACAGCCAGATATCAAGACACTGGTGCGAGAAAAGAAGTGCCAATTGTCCAGACAGAAGTCATAAAAAGGTACATTTCATAGTGGTACTGTTTACTAAATCACATTTTCACAGCGTGCCAGTATCTTTTTTTTCAGTGGTGTTAAAAACTTTGTTTTGGAATATAAGTTAAATATTGAGACTAAGCCTTTTTTTTTGAGTTTCCAGTAAAATACTCTTCTACTGCCTCCATTATAATACATATTACATTTGTGATTGTAACAGGGGGAGACCTGTACTGACTCTTCTAATGTATTCAAAGTGCTGCAGGAAGAGGGCAGCAGCCGTTCAATATCCGCCTGTTGGTCATTGCAGTGACACGGAGAGGTGGGAGAGAGGGTGTGTGGGCTTTCCTTCTGTCTGAGTGGCTGAGAGGCGGGTCTTAGGGGGATTGCTAGCCCTATAAAATAACATTCTGCTGTTCCCTCAGGTCTGCCCTTTTAAGAGACGTGCGGACGCTCTGGTCCGGAACTGAGAGACAGTCGGGAAGGAAAAACCCAAAGAACTCAAAGAAAGAGAACAGGGTACGTGGGCAGCCCCCATTAGTATTTTTAGCAAGTTGGGGGAGCGGCAAGAGTAGGACGGCACCTTTTATTTGTAGTTTTTGATTACTGTTTTATTTTCCTTTTTCTTTTCTCCTTTTGCTTATTCTTCTGTTTGAGCACCTGTGAGTGCGCCTGCACTGGTAAACGTTACCGCCTGTGGTATTACTGTGGTTCTGCATATCATCGCTGATAGGCAGACCACAGACAACAGCGCCCTCTGCAGGCCAAAAAGGGGAACTACCCCAACATTAATAAAACTGGGCACCTGTGCAGTGTTTCAAGTTCACCCATGTCTCCCTTGTGTCAGTGAATTACCCACCACCCTTCCACAGTGATATTAAGTTGTTTTTTTTTGTCAGTGTTCTAGGAAAGCTGCTTCTAGTTATATCTGCCTATTTTTATACTATAAAATACATTAAGTAATATGTTGATTAATTGATTGAAGCCATGCCTGCATACTTATTGATGACTAGGAATCATGCAATGGGGGTAATGTGTTTTGTGTAAAGTAGTATATTTGAGTATATTGGCCTACATACAATTTCTATAGACATTTTCTGCAGAATTTACAAAGATGTGATCTGCGGGGGCCAGCTGGACGCCCGCAGTGGATGGATGGGTTTGCTGGACGCCTGAGATGCCCAGTAGGGAGGCTAGGATGCCTGGCTGAACAGGGACTGATGACTTTGGCCTACTGGGGTCCACGGGGGCCAGAGGATGATCTGCAGGGACCTGCTGGACGCCTGCAGAATTCAGAGATTGACATACTCCGGCTTGTTGTAAGGTTAATATTAAAGATGCTAAATTAGACAAGGCAGCTGGAATAGTAACAGTACTGGAAGTCGTTCAAGAGAATCAGGGACAGGCACTCGCGGATGTTATTATCCACACACACACCAAATGTGTTTATAAATTAACCCCTCAATTACACTATACATAAAATTTTGTCTTTACAGTGATAAAAAATATATTCTGGTAAAGACCTCACAAGAAATATATGTAATTATGTTTATATGAAAGTGACCCCTTTACGCATTGGCAACTGTGTGATAGATGACAAGGTGCCAATAAGTCCAGCAAGCTAGTTAATCCAGCAGTATTTAAACACTGCAGTTGCTCAGTACATAAATGGAATTCCCAAAATATGTGATCAAATATTACATGTGTATCACGATGCAATAAATGTTTGTTCCTGTGTTACGTTTTTAAAAGATAAAGATTAATTTTGTAATATGTAGTAGCAGTAGTATTTCAATGACTTATGTGTCCTGTTACGGCTGGAGGATTCAGAACAGGGGGATTGCATACTCCAAGATGGCTGCACCCACAATGGTGATCAGCTGGGGAGGCTGTACAGTCTCTAGTTGCCTGAGTACAGAGATTTCAGTTGTCGTTGTTGCGGGGGCGACTGGAACTTGGATGCTTTTGCCTGGACTGCATAGAGACAGAGAAAGCAACTCTTCCTTGAGAGCCGATGAGCCAAATGAAATGTTCCCCTCATGAAGAAACGAACAGACCAGCTCCCAATGTCAGGAGCTGCTGATCTCTGCCCAGCAAGAGAACGGGCATGGTGAACTGGAGTAGAAGGAGATGCCAGGTGAGCCTGCCTGGAAGAATAATGATTTGAAAACAAAGCTGCAGAGAGAAGAATTCTACATTTCTATTGGAGACTCCGCTTGCGAGATTTAAAACAAGATTACAATTGCAGCAGATGGCCTGTTTCCGGGATCTAAAGCTATATTAGAGTAAGTGACAATTAAAAGAATTGCGAATTGTGGTGAAATGTAAAAAAAATGCATAGACACACAAAAACCCCAGAAGAATGCACCTGTGACTATAAGGTATTAGAGGCCATGACATTATTGGAAAGGGATCGGGCACAGCTAAACCATCAGTGCCACCATAATCTGTTTTTACTGTACCTGAAACTGCAATGCTAAGCTTATATGGGAAATCAGCATCCTCTGTTGGCGCTGTTGGAGCTGCACACATCTTAGAAGGAATGTGTCGAGACACATGTATATATATTTTAAACATATTTAATAATGAAAATAATATTTTTTGTATATCTAGCGACAGTATCTATTTGTGTTTTTTTTCTTTCAGTTCTCCCACCGTTCTGAACAACCACAGATTTTATTTATGTTTTTATGTTTAAACTTTGCATATTTCATATTTCCAGCACTGTATTCTCTTTCTTTTTTCTTGATTGTGTTGTTCAGCCATCTTGACTAATTACAAACATTCACACGCTTAGTCGACCTTTAAATAGTATTTTAGCTTGTTTGCGAATTAGTTAACTGATACATGCAACAAATTTGTCCCCAATTATCATATTTTTTTTAATTTCACACTTGTAGGAGCACTTTAAAAAACGATAAAAAGGCACAACTTCCTCACGACAGAATTGAGTGGGAAAAAATCCCTGCACAAGCCTGTGTAAACCATTCGCATAGAATGACATTCACTTATTCATACCTGCATGCAGGCATTCAGGTTTTTTCTGTGTTGCTTTATTAGACATCATTTATTTTCAAAATATCTCAAAATGTTTTTTGTGTTTGTTTTGGTAAATCTTCAGCTGTTTTGGTAAGCACACGTTTTCTTTCAAGAGAACTCGTTATCTGGACATTTAGAATTGTATTTGCTGTTCATGCAAAAACTGCACAATTCAGAATGGCACCGGCTGGTTTTTATTTGATGTGGCCCGCCAACAATTAAGATATTTTTTTATTCTGCTGATAAATGTACATTACTGCGAGTATAAAGTGTTGTGGAAGACTAACAGCTAGGGGGCAACGTTGCACGCTTCTTTGGGTTGCATGTATGTTGAATACAACAAGGAAATTCAATCCCCTGAGCGTTAGATCTATATCCACGCTCTGACAAACTTGTGGCTGATGAGTAAAAGAAAGGTAGACAGAGAAAACTGTCAGTGGGAACGTGAATTTCTTTTTACTGAATATGGAGGTAAGCCCCAATGCCTTGTATGTTTGCAATAAGTGTCAGTGAAAAAGGAATATAACTTGAACCGTCACTACACTACCAATCACAAAGCAAAGTATGACAAATTTACTGCCGATCCTAGAGATGCCATCGTTGCTGATCAAAAAGACAAAGTTTTAAGGCCGCAGAGTTGTTTTTCAGAGCCACAACAGTACAAACTTCAAGTCTTAATGCATTATATTTTGTTGCTCTTGAGCTGGCACAGGCTACAAAGCCACTGATTGACGGCCAAACAGTGAAACGATCTGCAGTTGCAAGGCAGGGACCAAACTGTGTCAGACCTCGTTGCTCACCTGGATGGTTTCCAAAGCAAGCTCACACTTTTTATGACTCAGCTGTTGCATTTGGATTTCACCCACTTTACAACATGTGCTGAACTTGCATCAGAACTGCAAGAGCGTGAGTCAGAGTTCAGTCGGTACGCTACTGACTTTGAAATGCTGTGCCTTAATTTTAACAAATGTTTTCAGGATTTTGAAAGTTCACAACCTCACCTGATACTTTTTAATGATTCACTCACAGCTGTTGTCAGTGACTAGCCTTCTGAATTACAAATAAAACTATGTGAACTGCAGACTGATCCTTTCTTTGTTGCAAAGATGAATGAAAGGGGCATTCAGTTTGGAAACTGCTTCCTGAGTCTTGTTTCCCAAATCTGAGAAACTGGGCACTGAAATTGTGTTATATGTTTGGGAGCAGTTACATTTGTGAAAGTCGCTTCTCTTCACTGAATCATTTGAAGTCAAAGGAAAGGAACCGACTGAGCAGTGAAACACTCTTCCATCTTATGCAGGTTGGATACACTAAAATTGATATAGATGTGTCCTTCTTAGTGCACAAGCAGGCTAACCCTGAAGTTTCACACTGACTGGCAAACTACTGTAATGATGATAAGCTGCAGAGACGTTAAGATGCTTTATCTTTTGTTATTTTCCCCTGCTCTTCTGCACACTGAAACAAGGTTAGTAAAAAATTTATATTTAAACTGTTTTGTTGTTTTGTATTTAAAAGAATACGTCAGTGTTTCACTGTAAGACGCGGTTAATAGTCCTTTAACATGTTGTATTGGAGCAAACATTTCAGTAAGGCAATGTGTAGCCTCAAAAAATGTGTGGCCCGCCAAAGGGTTTTAGTGGATTTTGTGGCCCTCTGCTACCTTAACGTTGCCCATCCCTGAGGTAGAGGATGGAGATCAGCACCAGGACTTGCAACTACTAGGCTGGGAAAAGCATTCTGTGGGAATGTGATAAGAATGAACCTCCCTTTGAGTTACTACTCACGTGTGATCAGAAGAACATCTTGCCATCCCTATAAAACCTTCTTTGAGGCAGATGAAACGAAAAGTACTTTTATGTTGGTCCATGAAGATAAACTAAGAAAAAGAGGGGAGTGCTCTGGGAACATTATGGGCCCTATTTAGCAATGTTCACAAACTCCAATCGGAAAACACTTTTGCAGACAGTTAGCGCACCAGAAACAGGCGCACATATGGGCAAACATACTTTGCCCACCTATGTGATGTAGCAACCGTGTTTTAGTGCCCTCTCGGGCAAGTCAACGTTAGCACTTGACATGTGCTGAGCTTTAGGGGAATGTCCTCATTTACATACAAATGTAGCGATTTAGCAAACCATCAACAGTGTTAGCGTTTGCATTTCAATTGACATGTGAAAACCAGGTCTAAGCTGTGTGCAAATTACATGGTAATGTCTTTGTGTTTATTTTTCTCTTAAATAAATAAATAAATTAAATCAAATGAAATGTTGTTAGGACATGAAAATACCAGGGAAGCAGTTAAAGAAAAGAGATAGAGAAAAAAGAAATATGAAGTGCGCACTGGGTTAATGTGATATTTTATAATGTGATACTTTGTACTATGATTTTTTAACAATTGTAAGTCACCGTGAATAACAGCGTCTGCTAATAAATAAATAATAATAATAATTTCTACGTGGCCAGACAAAGAGAGGAGGAGGAGATGTCCTCAAACATTTAGAAGTCATCTGTCTTTTCTGAGCCTGTCTGACACACAATGTATGCAGCAATTTTGCCTCAACAGACAAACAATCACTGACATCTGCCAACTGCTTCATGCTGACCTGGAAGGAGACATGCGGAGAGCACACTGTTTGCCTGTAGCGCTGTTTGCCTGGTACGCACACCGACACAGAATAGGCACTTCTACGTAAACGTGCAAGTAGTGTGTGATCTGTGATGCCAAAAACTACATCACAAATGTGTATGCAAACTATCGTTGCTACGCTCATGACTAGTTTATCCTCGCTAATTTGCAGGTGGCAGCTGCGTGCCAGCGGGGTGACAGTCTGAGAGGCGGGTTGATAGGGGACAACGGGTATCCACTGAAGCGGTGGCTACTGACACCGCTGTTCAACTCCACAACCCCAAACAGAGGTGTAACTGTACCTTTAAATGTGCTCGTACTGTAATTCAGCAAACAATCCTCAAAATGTGATTCCGATGTTTGGATGTCTCTGGGGGAACTCTACAGTACACTCCTCAGAAGGTTAGCAATATCATAAGAACATAAGAACATAAGAAAGTTTACAAACGAGAGGAGGCCATTCAGCCCATCTTGCTCGTTTGGTTGTTAGTAGCTTATTGATCCCAGAATCTCATCAAGCAGCTTCTTGAAGGATCCCAGGGTGTCAGCTTCAACAACATTACTGGGGAGTTGGTTCCATACCCTCACAATTCTTCTTTTTTTCTGTGTAAAAAAGTGCCTCCTATTTTCTGTTCTGAATGTCCCTTTATCTAATCTCCATTTGTGACCCCTGGTCCTTGTTTCTTTTTTCAGGTCAAAAAAGTCCCCTGGGTCGACATTGTCTATACCTTTTAGGATTTTGAATGCTTGAATCAGATCACCGTGTAGTCTTCTTTGTTCAAGACTGAATAGATTCAATTCTTTTAGCCTGTCTGCATACGACCCGGGATAATTCTGGTTGCTCTTCTTTGTACTCTTTCTAGAGCAGCAATATCCTTTTTGTTACGAGGAGACCAGAACTGAACACAATATTCTAGGTGAGGTCTTATTAATGCATTGTAAAGTTTTAACATTACTTCCCCTGATTTAAATTCAATACTTCTCACAATATATCCAAACATCTTGTTGGCCTTTTTTATAGCTTCCCCACATTGTCTAGATGAAGAAATTTCTGAGTCCACATAAACTCCTAGGTCTTTTTCATAGATTCCTTCTTCTATTTCTGTATCTCCCATATGATATTTATAATGCACATTTTTATTGCCTGTGTGCAGTACTTTACACTTTTCTCTATTAAATGTCATTTGCCATGTGTCTGCCCAGTTCTGAATGCTGTCTAGATCATTTTGAATGGCCTTTGCTGCTGCAACAGTGTTTGCCACTTCTTCTATTTTTGTGTCGTCTGCAAATTTAACAATCTAAATCATTAATGTAGATTAGGAATAGCAGAGGACCTCTTACTGATCCCTGTGGTACACCACTGGTTACCTTGCTCCATTTTGAGGTTTCTCCTCTAATCAGTACTTTCTGTTTTCTGCATGTTAACCACTTCCTAGTCCATGTGCATGCATTTCCTTGAATCCCTACTGCGTTCAGATTGAGAATTAATCTTTTATGCGGGACTTTGTCAAAAGCTTTCTGGAAATCTAAATAAACCATGTTGTATGCTTTGCAGGTTAGTTAGACACGATCTCCCTTTCCTAAAACCATGCTGACTGTCTTCCAGGATATTGTTACCATATAGGTCATTTTCCATTTTGGATCTTATTATAGTTTCCATAAGTTTACATATAATAGAAGTCAGGTTTATTAGTCTGTAGTTACCTAGTTCGGTTTTGTCTCCCCTTTTGTGGATCGATATTACGTTTGCAATTTTCCAGTCTGTCGGTATAACCCCTGTGTCAAGAGACTGTTGCATGATCTTGGTTAGCGGTTTGTAAATAACTTCTTTCATTTCTTTGAGTACTATTGGGAGGATCTCATCCGGCCCAGGAGATTTGTTTATTTTAAGAGCTCCAAGTCCCTTTAACACTTCTGCCTCTGTTATGCTAAAGTTATTTAAAACTGGATAGGAACAGGTTGACATGTGGGGCATGTTGTCCATGTCCTCCTTTGTAAAAACCTGTGAAAAGTAATCATTTAATGGGCAAAAGACAAGACGCAGCCATTTTCATGTCCTAGCAACATAAGTGATACTCAATGAAACGTTGACATTTTAAATTTTATATTCCATAAAACTACTTACTATGGACTAATTTACAGTGATTTTTAGTAAAAAAAGGATTATTTCGTGTTTGTTTTTTTCACTCCAAATAGTCAAAATGTCCTGTGGTGTGACTGTCCCTGGAGGTGTGCAGCTAAAAACTCAAATCTTTTATGCATAAAAAATGCAATATAAGGCTCCTGAACTGATTCTACAGGGGTTTCCTATTCTACTATATCACACCGTAAAAAAAAAAATTATATTTTCACTTTTTTTTATCTAAAAAAAAAAGTTGTCACCCAAATCAATGTCCTATGGTGTGACGGTTAATCTGCCAAGAAATTCAGGCATTTTTGAAGACGGCTACACTTCATTTTTGACAACAGGAAGTCAGCATTTTCAGTCAGTCTTAGGAGGACCCCCTGCACATGCATCAAGGTAAGTTAGTCTCTTACAAATATAATTTAAATCACCATCTATACCTCCCTGTAAGACGTGTACATTTTTTATGTCCTTTGGTGTGACGTATAGAAAAGTAATTTATAATTACATCTTTTTTAAATGGGCTATCTTGCATTGAAAACTAAAGAATAACAATAGGTTCAAGGCCATGAGATAATATATAGGTGGCTTCATAAGTGCCTGTTTGGGATCAGAAATCAAAAAAGTCCTATGGTGTGACGAAAATGTCCTATAGTGTGACAGGTATTTGAGTGTCACACCATAGGACATAGTATCACACCATAGGACATTAACTTTTCACTTGTGTTTTTTTAGCCTCCTAAGATGTACTTTGTATTTGTATAAATCTGTAAAGGCAGTATACATGATTTACCAATAATTCATGTCGGATTTTAAGTGATAAATGTATCATTTTAAAATATAGCTTATGCTTTGCTAGAATATGTTTTACCAATAGAGCATATATAATATACGTCTTTCACCAACATCTGATAACCTTTTTATTCTATTTGCTTCTAGATTGTCATGAGCAAAGAGAGAACGGCAGCGTACCGAGCAAGGATCAATAACGATCCTACTAAGCGAGAGTCCTTGCTAACTAAAAGACGAATGAGGTATATTGTGGAAGGTGTATCATAGACAGAGCCAGAGTAAAAAAAACTATTCAGATTTGTTTTGTGTTATTATTTTCGTAGCATAGGCCTAATTGTTATTAATCATAATTAATTATAATTAATTGCAATATTGTTATTTGTGTAGGGAGTACACAATACTTACACAGGGGAGGGACTGAATTAGGGTTACACACCTGGCTGTGTACCGAAAATTACCCATTCCAAAAAAAAGAGAGCCCGCCACTGAAAGCAATTTGTTTTATCCATATGATTTATATTGATATGTTTAAGGAGGATGTTAGAAATATTGAAATGATGACCATCCACATTACGGTCTTATTTCCTCAGCTACCAGACAAAGAAGGCTAGGGGAGAACTAGAGATATTCTCCATCAAGGAACTCACTTTAGCAAGACAGAAAAAGATGAGAGAGAGTTGGAGGAGATCAAAAAGAAACATCAGGCAGAATGAGAAAGAGTTGAGGGCTGTTCTTGATTTAACTCCCCCTTCAGTGGATGAAACAGTATGACAGAATCTAGATTCCCAAGCGGCAGATCCTCCAGTGCCAGGTCCACCAGAAGTCCTAGCCAGTGTAGATTCTGAGTCTAATCAGGACTTACTGCTCAGTCCTAGTTCAGTGCAGGCCCAAGAATTACAGCCAGTGGCAACATCCACACCACAACGACCACTGCAGAATAGGGCAATGAAAAAGAGCAATCAGAAACTCAGGGAAGACATTAAACAAGAAAAAAAGAGAGCTGAGATGTACAAAAAAAGATGGCTTTGCATTAAGAAAAGGGAGACGAAAAGCAAAGATAGTAAGGGTGTGAGCCAAAATTTCCAACCAAGATCAGCAAATAGTAGTTCAAAACACTGTAAGGAATTGTAGAAGAATTTCTTTCTAGAGACGAAAACAGTCGTATTCTACCTGGCAAAAAGGATGTAATCAGGAAGGGTAAACAAAGTAATTAGAGGCGAGTTCTGTCAAAGTCCTTAATTGATCTGCATGCCGAGTTCTGCAGAGTGTTCAGAAAACCAATGTCTATGTCTTATCGACAGTTTCTCAGGCTCCGTCCCTTTTACGTCACTGAACCCAAAAACAGTGACCGTAACACTTGTGCATATTCGCACCATGAGAATGTTGGTCTGCTCATGCAGAGATTATACCAGAGAGGTGTCTTAAACACAACGAGCACTTCCACACTCTTATCAAAGATCACATGTAATACTGACAACAAGAAGTGCATGTACAGAATGTGTGAACTGTGTTGTTACAATGAGGTTGACCTAGGGCACTATGATCCGGAAGAAAAAGTCACCTGGTATCAGTGGGCGAAAGAAGATGTCACTGTTGGTGAGAAAACTTACAAAAACTGGGTAAAAAAAGCACAGGAAGGAAGCATGCAAGAGCTTGTGCAGAAGTTTAATGGCATGCTTGATGACCTGGCACAGCAGGTCAACTGGATCCACCAGGCAAAAGAGTTCAGGATTCTCAAAGAAAAACTGAGACAACGAAATAGCTCTCCATGTTGATTTTTCATAAAATTATGCTTGTAAGCTGAGCTCAGAGATACAGGCTTTCCATTTTGGGGGCAGTCGACAGCAAGCCACAATCCATACAGTGGTAGCATACACGTCAGATGGATGTCAGTCGTATGCAACAATTTCAAACTGCACACGCCATGATGAGAGAGCTGTATGGGCTCACATTGAGCCTGTACTCAAAGACATGAGAGACAGCCATGGAAGAAACTTTGATGATCTGCATGTGATGAGTGATGGTCCAGTCAGTCAGTACAAAAATAAAGCTAATTGCTACCTCCTCAGTACTCTTCCATTCTTAAATGGCTTTAAGTTAGTCACCTGGAACTTCTCTGAAAAATCTCATGGGAAAGGAGCTCCTGATGGTGTGGGGGGTGCAGTAAAGAGAATGGCAGACATCCATGTCAAGCAGGGCCATGACCTGCAAACTCCTGAAGATCTATACACTTTCTTAAGTGAGAAGTCATCCTGCAATATAAAGTTCTTCTGGGTAACTGAAGAGGAAATCCTGAGCTGTGACGAAAAACTACCTGTCACAGTCAAGAAAGTACCTGGCATAATGAAATCACATCAGGTCATTGCGACAAGTCCTGGAGTGATTCATCACAGAGACATAAGTTGTTTTTGCGAAAGACCTAACATTTGCAGTTGACACAGTCCCAAAAAAGTAGAGGTCGACAATTTGACAGAGAAGACAGATGTGAGGTAAAGAGAGGAATCTGAAAGTATCCGCTCTAGCTGCAGTGGCAAGCATGAAGTCAATGTGACATCAGAAAGCTCAAATTCAGAAAATAAGAAGGTGGATGTTGGAAGGTTTGTTTTAGTCAAATATGACAACCATCCATATGTCGGTCAAATTATGAAGAACTCTGAAGATGAAGTGGAAGTGAGCTGCATGAAGCAACTTGGTGTCAACAATGCGTTTACATGGTGTGATAGAGAGAGAAAGGATCGATACTGTAAATCTCCCTCCCGATTAGAAAGGGCGCTGTGTAAGGGGGAAGGTATGCTGCCTCCTAGATCTGCCACCTCGGTGGTAGGTGGAAACCGGAAGGTGACCATATTAGGAGGGCGTAGCTGCAAAGTACTCAGGACGATTCCATTGCAGTCAGCTGCAGGGCAGCCCTCTATTGGAGAAACCATGGCGATCGCTGACTGCAGGGAGGAGTTTGCTGGGTACAAAGGGAAGCAGCTACGTCAAAACCTCCCTTGGCTGAGTTAAAAAGCGATTGGCGGAGCCGATGTTTGTTTTTGTGATTATGTGTTTTGTTTTGTGTGTTAACAGAGGAGCAGGAGGATGGGAGGCTGTAGCCAGTGAGCCAGCACATACCCCAGAGCACACCCCTCATCGCACAGCACTTCACAGCACACCGCACGCACCACAAACCCTGGAAGAGAAGAGCACATTTTCGTGCACATAGGACTGTGGTTATTGGAGTGTGTTTTGTTTACTTTTGTTTTAGCTGGACGCTGTTGAGTTTTGCCCCATTACCATCGCTGGTACTGGGGCTTATTATTATTATTATTATTATTATTATTATTATTATTATTATTATTATTATTATTATTATTAATTATTTTTCCAAGTTGATTTATTTTATGATCTTTTTGTTTGTTAATTATAAAAACCTTTTTGTTATTGGGATAATTCAGTCTGGACATTCACTTTCTACTGCACCACACCATTCAGCGTGTCACACATGGCCACAAAAACCTCACTGCACATGTTACTACCATTCAGAAGTTCTCAGTCATATCTCAGAGCCAGAACCTTCACCATCATCACGCTTTGTGAAGCTGTCCTATGATGACTGGAAAAAATTCAAAAGTCAGCTAGCATGATCAGTTAAAGGATACTTTTCAGCCCCTCCTGATTCTCAAAGTGTCTGATTACAGACTACCCCACACACGCACAATTCTTTAAAAAATTTAATTATTTTTAGCTACTTTATGAAATAGTACAGCATTTTTTTCCCACACTTACTAGTACAGTACTTGTTTTCCTGTCACGATGTTATGTCTTAATGTTACTATAATGTTACATAATGTTCATTGTTACGTGTTAGTGTTATTTTACTTACTGTACTTAAGGTTACTTACTATTTAATGCTACTTGTTAATGTTAGTGAAAATGGCAATGAAGTACCATAAAAAAATGAATTGTTCCGAAAATTGACAGGCTGTTGCCGTCCATACTGTATCTTACCGTACTTTTATGTTTAACATGTGTTGCTTTTAAAAACAAAAACAAAATTAAAAGTATATTTTGTTTCCCATTGTCTATCTTGTATTTCCTCATTTGTCATTTCACAAATCATCATCATATCATTCAGTCCTAACGATAGCGTCCTGTGGTGTGACATCACAGTCCTATGGTGTGACATTTAAAATTGGTAAAAAAAATTTAATGAATAATGCTTTATTCAGTAAATTTGCACAACATCAGGGAAAACTGATTAGTACAAAGCTATTCAAATAATTTTATTTATGGTAGAATTCATTTTTGATTTAAATGAAATGATAGGTGTCAGCTATGGCTAAAATGACCACCGTTACAGCACAAGTCTCATTTAAAACGCTTTCAAAAACAGAAAACAAATTGTTTTGGTCATGGTAACAACAGTTACACACATATATATATATATATATATATATATATATATATATATATATATATATATATATATATATATATATATATATATTCTATTTAAAAATGTTTTACAAGAAGAATCATTCTATCCATCTTTTTAAAGAAAATGTTGTCACACTATAGGACATTTGTAGGCCACAAATTAGCTACATCCTGCAAAAAATGTCAAAATGAATTAGATCAAGTGTGGACAAATATATTCTCATAAAGGTAAGACTCTATACAATCCAATGGAAGGTTAGTTTTGGTGCTTTTTTCAATTTTGATTTTTTTCAGTTTTGAAAACCTTATTCGTCTTTCGCCCTAATATATTTGCTATTTTTTTTCTTCGTCTATGATTTTGCCATTTGTGTCTCTTAGACATTTAACCTCCTCTTGCTGTTATAATATTGGAAAAACATTTTGGAATTGGTTTTAGCCCCCTTAGCAGTGTTGATTTCTATCGCTCTCTTGGCCTTTCTAACTTACTTTTTGACTTGTGTTTGCAGTTCCAAGTACTCTTTCTGTGTACTTTGTTTTTGGTCCCTTTTAAACCCTCTGTATAGTGCCTTTTTTGCTGAATATTTTTTTTAATTGATCTATTAAACCATTTTGGGCATTTTGTTTTAGATTTAGATTTGTCTACCTTTGGGATGTAATTGTTTTGCGCCTTCCTTTTTCTGTGGATGTTTTCTCTATTTTACTCCAATCTACTTCTGTTAGTCTCTGTTTCATACCTTCATAGTTTGCTTTTCTAAAATTGTAAACCTTAGCTTTACTTTTTATTTCTTTTTATTTATTTAATTAGTTTTTGGGTTTTAAAAATCACTTCAAATGAGACCATGTTGTGGTCTGAGTTTGCCAATGGCTCTCTGACCTCTGTTTTATTTATTCTGTCTTCGTTATTTGAAAAGACTAAATCAAGGCATGCCTCCCCTCTAGTCGGTGCCTTGACAAATGGCGTTAGGAAGCAGTCATTTGTCATTTCCACCATTTCAATTTCGTCTGTCGTGCTCCCCACCAGGTTTTCCCATTGTATATGGGGGAATTTGAAATCCCCCATTAGTATGGCTTCTCCTTTTCTACATGCATTTCTAATGTCATTGTATAACAGATTATTTTGCTTGGCATGTGAATTTGGCGGTCTATAGCATATTCCTATTATTATGCCCTTTGAATTTTTGTACATTAGTCTGACCCATATTGATTCAGCGTTGTTTTCTTTTTCCAGATTTAACACCTGGGCTTCAAGACTATTTCTTATGTATAGCCATACCCCTCCGCCTCTTCTGTCCTCCCTGTCTTTCCTATACAGTGTGTACCCACTAATATTATATTCGTCTCCATCACTCTCAGACAACCAAGTTTACTATCACATCGTAGTTACTTGTTAGTGCAGTAACTTCAAGTTCTAACATTTCTGAGACTTGATCCTGGCTTGTTGTGTTTTACACAATATAGCTCTCTGTAATGTGAATATTGAACTTACAGAGGAAAGATTACAGAGTTTGAGGGAAGCAGATGCTGAACCTGAAGCACCAGTGTTGGAGTCTGCAGACAGGGGTTCACAGGTACGCATGCAGACCAATACAAAAATGCAGACTTTGTTATTGTTGAAAAAGATGCAAATGCATAATAAAAGCTGTGACGGTGCTCACGGTTCGGAGGTGAGCTATACATGCCTTGCTTAAGGAAAACTCCTGATTCTAAATCCCTGTGGCAGGATGGCTTGCAGTGGTGAGGTGTGGTGACGTCACGGACCAGGAAGTAACTGAACCAAAACAATGGATGGGCGGGTGAAGCTGAATGCTGCGGCACTCAGTGTATTTATTAACTAAATAAACAAAACAAAAGGGCGCGATGGCCAAACAAATAAACAGAAACAAGTATATTTTAAATATAGCAATTGTTTTTCTTTCGCTCGCTCTCCCGTGTTCTCCCGTACTCTCCTCTGTACACTCTCCCCAGCAGCACGGACAGCTGCAGGTTCTTATACTCTGGCCGAGGGGTTAACTAGCTGTTAATTATCTTATTACCCCTCAGCCACAGTCTGCACAAGTTTAGTAAGGATGCGTGACTGTCAGCTAGCTAAATAATCAGTAGCTGATCAGGCACGCATCCTCACGAAGTTTTTAAAAATACAAAAACAATAACAAAAGACGCGGCGCTTTTATCCGCGCCGCAAACAATAATATAAATAATAAATAAATACATAGGGGCGGGACACTCCGCCACAATCCCCCAGCAAGTGAAACAGAAAAAAATAATTATGTAACTTAATTTTCCTTATAGATTACTTTTTTAATTTCATAAGTATTCACTCTCCCCCTCCAGGCTGCTAAAAAAAAACAAGCCCCTTGCTTGAAGGGCTTGTCATCCGCCTCCCTTGAGCTGCTGGACTTCTTGCGCTTGTGTCATCTTCCTTCCTTTTTTTTGGTTTCAAAATACCCTCCTTTTGCTATCGCAGATACTCAGGTGCTCTGAAAGGGAATGTTGAATCCTTATTGGTTGTAACCTTATTCCCCTCACTGTGCTGGGCGCATGATTCGCTATTTGAAGTTGCGAGACCCAACTTCTAAATCACGTTTTTGTGATGCCTTTTTTGTTGGACTTAACATTTAAAAAGGCAGTTAAACTTATTACTGTTTCAAAGGCTTCCAACAACAACAAAACATCAACCTAAAGCTTATATATAGATTTAGAGAGCTGAATGGTTAAATAGCTCAATCAGGATCCTATCCTTTCTTGCATGGTTGCAGCTAGACTTGTTTCCGCTGCAAGGCCTGGATCATTGTGATCCTTGCTCCAGCCTCTTGAGAGACACTGTTGCTATCTAGAATATGGAGCATGTTGGAAAAATTGAAAAGTGCATTGGAGTCTTTTCAATGTGTCACTGTCTTCATGAGTGGTGAAAAATATGTTACTGTGTCAGCACTGCCTACATTGGTGAAGGGGCTAATTAAATCCATGCAAAGCAGTATCTATGAAACAGCTTCTGTTGAACAGCATATTAAACAGCGCTGGGAGAAAGAGACCCACTTTTCCGCAGGAGTTCCAGTATCAAACCCTGTGCTTATCGCAAAAGCTTTGGATCCATTCTTCAAGAAGCTCAAGTTTGCTCAAGTTCAGACCACCCTGCAGACACTGGAAGTCCAGTCAGTCCAGTGATCTGCAAAACCTACAAGATCCCAGCTGTGCTAGCACTGTGTTCTTTCTGCACTAGAAAAACCTAAAGGTTCTGCAGCTGATTGCTCATCCCTCCAATGCTAGATACTCTGCTTGATACTCAGTAGTGATGAAGATGCAGAAGAAAAAATGATGATGATGATCAGATCGACATAAGATTTGAAATCATCCGATACTTTGGAGAAAAGCCTGCTCTAAAGAATTCTGACCCTCTGCAATGGTGGAAGTACAATGATGCACACTTTCCTACACTTGCAAAACTCAGAAAGGCTTATCTGAGCATACCGGCAACCTCAACACCATCTGAACGACTTTCGTCTTCTGCAGGAACAATTGCATCTTGGAAGAGAGCTAGCTTGAGTCCAAGCCATGTGGACATGCTGACTATTTTACACATTTTTTGCTCTAAACAAGGAATTGGGAAAATTGTTGTCAAATACTTTTTTTTATTAATAATAATAATAATAATAATAATAATAATAATAATAATAATAATATACAAATATATACAGCTACATTGTGTTTTAGCCAAAGCTTTTTGGTTGTAATATATATATATATATATATATATATATATACAGTGTCTATAGAAAGTCTACACCCCCTTGAACTTTTTCCACATTTTGTTGTGTCAGTGCCTCAGAGTTTCATGCATTTAAATGAGGATTTTTTTTCCACTTATCTACACACCATACTCCACACTGTTAAGGGGGAAAACAGTTTTTATTGAGAAAAAATTATACACCTAGATTTGGCAATATTTGACCATTCTTCTTTACAAAACTGTTCAAGCTCTGTCAAGTTCCTTGGGGAGTGTTGATGGACAGCAATCTTCAAGTCATGCCACAAATTTTCAATTGGATTTAGGTCGGGGCTCTGACTGGGCCACTCAAGGACATTTACCTTTTTGTTCCTTAGCCACTCCAGTGTAGCTTTGGCTGTGTGCTTTGGGTCGTTGTCATGCTGAAAGGTGAACTTCTGTCCCAGTTTCAGCTTTCTTGCAGAGGGCAGCAGGTTTTCCTAAAGGACTTTTCTGTACTTTGCTCCATTCATTTTTCCTTCTATCCTGACAAGTGCCCCAGTCCCTGCTGATGAGAAACATCCCCATAACAGGATGCTGCCACCACCATGCTTCACAGTAGGGATGGTGTTCTTTGGGTGATGTGCTGTGTTGGGTTTGCGCCAAACATAACGCTTTGCATTTAGGCCAAAAAGTTCCATTTTAGTTTTGTCAGACCACAAAACTTTTTGCCACATAGCTACAGAATCTCCTGAGTGTTTTTTTGCATACTTCAAACAGGATTCAAGTTAGGCTTTTTTGAGTAATGGCTTCCTTCTTGCCACCCTACCATACAGGCCAAATTTGTGGAGTGCTTGGGATATTGTTGTCACATGCACACTTTGACCAGTCTTGGCCAAAAAGCCTGTAGCTCTTGCAAAGTTGCCATTGCCATTGGCCTCTCTGATCATTCTCCTTCTTGCTCGGTCATCCAGTTTGGAGGGACAGCATGATCTAAATTTATTTATTTCTTAGCAGAGGCCCTTATCCAGGGCGACTTACAGTCGTAAACAAAAATACATTTCAAGAATCACACTACAAGTATTAATACAATTAAGAGTAAAATAAAATATGACTTCGGTTCTCGCAAGTACAAGTATATGACAAAATATGATTCAATAACAGAGCAGATAACAGTGTCAGTGATAGTTACATCAGGATATAATAAAATACAAAATACTACAGATTAAATAACGTGACAGATTACAGTACTCTAAAGCACAGGGTTAAATGCAGTAAGGAGGGAGCAGATAAGAGCAAGTAAAGTGCATTAAGGAAGAGTGATAAAGTGTCCAGAGGGAAAAGAGGAGTTCTACAGGTGCTTTCTGAAGAGGTGAGTCTTGAGGAGGCGCCGGAAGGTGGTCAGGGACTGGGCAGTCCTGACATCGGTAGGAAGGACATTCCACCACTGCGGGGCGAAGGTGGAGAAGGAGCAGGCTCTGGAGGCAGGGGAGCGTAGAGGAGGTAGAGCCAGTCTTCTAGTGCAGGCGGAGCGGAGAGGTCGAGTGGGGGGGTAGGGAGAGATGAGGGTCTGGAGGTAGCTAGGTGCAGTCTGGTCAAGGCATCTGTAGGCGGGTACAAGAGTCTTGAACTGGATGCGAGCGGTGATCGGGAGCCAGTGGAGTGAGCGGAGCAGTGGAGTTGCGTGGGAGAAGCGAGGCAGAGAGAACACCAGGCGAGCAGCGGAGTTCTGGATGAGCTGGAGCGGACGGGTGCCGGACACAGGGAGGCCAGC
Organism: Acipenser oxyrinchus oxyrinchus; assembly: GCA_030684275.1. Lineage (NCBI taxonomy): Eukaryota > Metazoa > Chordata > Actinopteri > Acipenseriformes > Acipenseridae > Acipenser > Acipenser oxyrinchus. Next base: position 52,653,204 of record CM060250.1, read on the forward strand.
CAGGAGGAAGTTGCAGTAGTCTAGGCGGGAGAGTACCAGGGCCTGGGTGGCGTAGGGTATATATATATATATATATATATATATATATATATATATATATATATATATATATATATATATATATATATATATATATATATATATATATATATATATATATATATATATATATAATGAAAAGTCCCGTAATTATCCATCTCAATCTGTTCACACAAGTATACCATTCTGGGCACTCCATGAGCCATTTTAATTATTTTAACATAATATTGTCTCACTTCCATGTCTCCAAACTGCCACACCTCAGCATTGTAGTTACAATCAGTAGGTATATGCAGCACTAAATTAGACAAAGATCCTGCCTGAACACCAGTGTTTACTTTGTACATTTTCCACAACCGGCCAGGCCTAAGGATCTTAACTAGCTCTGTGACAAAATGCACAGACTGGGGAAGTTACATTTTTCAGTTATGTGTTTTAGTTAAGGATTTCAGTTATGTGCTAATCCAATACATCATTTGAAAGGCTAAAGCCTTTAGATTTAGTTTTAAAAACCGGCAGCAACATCTAACCAGGGTCCCTCTATTAACCTAACTGTATAGGCAGTGAATACGTAACATTGGCATAGTTTACATGCAGTTTACAGACTCCAAATGCTCTCTCCATTGTCACGAGAATGTTACGTAGCATGCACAAAATGTCTTAAACATAATTCATACAGCAAGATTTGTTTCAGAAGGATTAAAAAATGAAAAAAAATTGTTGGTTCCATGGATGGTTCAAAAAGAAAAATACAGGGCTTAACATCAGCCTTCTGCAAGACTCTACAGAACAAAGTTCCAGAAAGTTACAACAATACCAGAGTGGAATTTGTTGAACTTGTATGGCCTACTGGTATACTGGATCGCCAAAAACAAACAAAAAAATGAGGCATGCTGCACTTGCGGGTCTTCAACACAACCTAAAAACCTAAAAACCCAGTTTAAGAAAGCTGCACGATATCAGTCGTCTTGCAAGGCCAAATTGGAACGCAGACATATAGCCTCCTGTAGTCTCATATTAATTAGGTCATTTTCATTTGGAAGGAGACTTTCTCTCTTGAAAAGAAAACTACAATTACTACCAAAATAAAGTGACAAAAAGGTGAGACTTAAATGTGTGCATGTAAACCACACCTTTGTGTGCATACATCATTATAAATACAGTAATTTAGTCATCCAACACATCATTCTAAAGTTTGAAGACTTCAGGTTTCAACATGGATATTGTTTGTATATGACAGCTTGTGACAGGCTAGCTTGCAGTGGTGAAGTGTGGTGACGTCACGGACCAGGAAGTAACTGAAACCAAACAATGGATGGGCGGGTGAAGCTGAATGCTACGGCACTCAGCTGATTTATTAACAAACAAAACAAAAACAAAAGATTTAAACAAAACAACAAAACCAAAGGGCACGAGGGCCAAACGAAACAGACAGACAAACAAGTAAGTGTCGTGCTGGCTAATCCAGCACGTTTTAGCAATTGTTATTTTCTGTCTCCTCTCTATCTCCCCGTACCTTCTCTCTGTACACCCCAACCCTGCAGCACGGACAGCTGCAGGTTCTTATACTCTGGCTGAGGGGTTAACTAGCTGTTAATTATCTTATTACCCCTCGGCCACAGTCTGCACGCGTTTGGTAAGGATGCATGACTGTCAGCTAGTTAAATAATCAGTAGCTGATCAGTTATGCATCCTCGCGGGGTTTTTAAATTATAAATAATAACAAAAGACGCGCGCTTTTAACTGTGCTGCAAACAAAACACAAATAATAATAAATAAGGGCGGGACACTCCACTACACAGCTTTAGATCATTAACATCTTAAGAGAGTAACCAGCAGTTTGACGAATTTGCTGACTTAAAAAAAAAAAAAGCCTATAATGCAGTGTTGCAGGGCGGTAGAAAGCCCTGCTGTTTAAATGTATTGTTTATTTATTTTTATAATGGGGTACCCCTCCGCAGTGTATTGTTTTGTTTTAGTTGTTGTTGTTGTAGTATTATTATTATTATTATTATTATTATTATTATTATTATTATATTTGTTATTTAGTAATATATATTGCGGCGTAGCCGTGCTTTGTTTTGTTTATTGTTTTTAAATATGACAACGAAGCGTTGTGGGCTATTTTGTTTAGCAGCGTGGATGGGAAGCCCCATCCATATTAAAAACCCCATGCGAAGATCTCCCGAGTTAATTAATTGTTTAAATTGTTGCTAATCGGGAGATGGTCACCTGTATAAAAACCTGCAGCGCTCCCAGTTCCTGGTGGGTGTTCTAGAGCAGTGAACGGGAGAGCAGTTGGAGAGATTAAAATGAAACCAAGACATACAGGATCAGTGAAGGCTACTGCCCAGCCTGACCGGTATCGTTTAGTTTTGTGTTCGTGATTTGTTTTATTTAAAATATTTATTTTGCTCTGTGAGCAGTGTTTTGTGTTAAAGCCTTTTATTTTATTTTATTTTTGTGTTTAAAAATAAGCGGTATAACGCCTTTTGCACTGCAGTATATGTCTGTGTTTTTGTTCCTGGTGCTGGCATGACGTCACCACTTGGTATCATGTCACATGCAGGTATAGTACTGTTTTAATTTTTTTCAGAAACCTTCATGCAGCACACACAGTTTTATTTATTCAGCCCAGACTGAAACACCTTCAGTGACCTGATAACTTGCATTGGATTTGATATTATTTCTGCATACATTAAACAAATTGGTTTTAGCCATTAGTTGCGGCAAGCGTCAAATCTATTCAGGAGATACCATTTTATTTAGAAACACAATCATCCATAACAAGATCTGTTATAACACAAGAATGCCACATTAAGTTGGCTCATTGCTCTCGTCTGTTGGAGCTTTTGACACAGCCAAATAAACGAGACAGCCAGGACACAGGTATGAACAAAAAGCATGTGCTTTTTCCTCATTGGCTGTAAGATAATTTTGTTCCCTTCCAGAAATAGAAGTATACTATTTTTTTTGAGCAACAGACTTTTTTGCAGACTTAATGATGGTTAAAATATAAAAGCCACTGTCTACATTTCTTTTTTTGCAGGAAAGTTCTTAAATATACAGTCACAGTTATCCAGAGAAAACATTAGTATGTTTTCCATTAAAATTCCACCAAGATATGTGATTCTTTTAAATCCTATTCTGTATTCATGTAAAATCAGTTTTTCACTTGCCAGTAATTTGGGTTGTATGAGTATGGGTTTCTAGGCTGTAGTTTAAATAAACAAATGTAACTCCTTCAAGAACATTTTGATCAAAGATAAAAAGCGTTATGTCTTAGTTTGCCCACGCTGGAAAATGTATCCCGTGTTATCTGAAAAAATGTCTTTCCAAAATTCTGTGCATGTTTTCATTAACAACATTACAATATATTTGATTTTTTTTTTAATAATATCAACCGTGAAAACAGAATGGAAAGACAAAACAAAGCTCTAAGAACACCTTTGTGTTAAAGTTGGGTTCCAAAAATAAGCCAGAGGATAACTAGCAAGAACCATGCCGCCATGAGAATTCAATCTATTAAGGCACTTATTTAAAAAAAGAGAGATTCCTAAGGAAAAAATGCTGCAGCCCCATTTACAACAAGCATGTATAACAAATTTCGGCCACCAGTGAAAGTATCATCGGTGAAAGTTGACCATCTTAATCTTAGTTAAAAAATATATAGAGGCACATTCATGACATACGAGAACTGCTATTTATGATAGAAACTCGAGCAACATGGCGTGTTCCAGAACTTTTATATGGAGCGCCATTTGTGCCAAAACTATCCAGCCGTTAGTTTGTCAATTTGTTTGTCAATCTGTGAATTTGTCAATTTATTTGTCAATTTGAAGGGCATTTCAAAAGATATTCTATTTAACAAGATACTCGACTCCGCTGATTTTCAATAGAGACTTCTGTTTCACTGTATGCAAAGCATGCATACAGTGCAAAGCATTGTGCTCCTCCTACCCCCACTGTCACCTCTCGTTGTAACCTCCGCTCTCTCTCCCCCTCTGTCCTTGCCTCCACTGCTCTCTCTCACCTCCCTCCTATTGACTCCTTCTCACAACTCTCCGTAGACTCTGCTACCTCCACCCTCTTCTCCTCCCTCACCTCCTCCCTCGACTCCCTCTGTCCCCTCACCTCCCGACCTGCTCGCCCCTCCCCTCCCCAACCCTGGCTCTCCTCTGCGCTCCGCAAGAATCACACTGAGATCTGCTGAAAAGAAATGGAAGAGAACCAAACTCCCTGCTGCCCTAGACCTTTACCGCACTCTCCTCTCCTCCTTCTCCTCTACTCTCTCCTCTGCTAAATGTACTTATTTCCAATCTGTAATCCAAGCCTCCACTAACAACCCACGTAAACTATTCTCTACATTCTCCTCCCTCTTAAACCCTCCCCCCCTCCTCCTCCTCCCTCCTCCCTCCTCCATATCCCCTGATGACTTTGCCTCCTTCTTCTCTTCTAAAATCTCAGATATCCGCAAACTCTTTAACACCTCTCCCTCCTCCGCACCCCCTCCTGCTCCAACCCCTACACCCACTGCATCTCCTACTAACTAACCCTTCTTCTTCACCTTCTCGTCCCTCTCAGACTCTGACCTCTCCTCCCTACTCCAGGGTCACAAACCCACCACGTGTGCCCTGGACCCCCTCCCCACTCACCTCTTTCAAGCTGCTGCTCCTGCTTTACTTCCCTTCATCTACTCCCTTCTCAACACCTCTCTCCTTTCTGGTCTCTTTCCCTCTGCCTTCAAAAAGCCTCTATCACTCCCTCCTCAAAAACCTACCCTCGACCCCACCTCCCTCCAGAGCTACCATCCTGTCTCCCTCCTACCCTTCCTCTCCAAAACCCTCGAGCGGACTGTACACCGCCAGCTCTCTGCTTTCCTGTCCAGCCACTCTCTGCTCGACCCTCTCCAATCTGGCTTCCGCTCTGCTCACTCCACTGAAACCACCCTCCTGTCTGTCACCAACTCACTAAACTCTGCCCGAGCTGCCTCTCTCTCCTCTGTCCTAATTCTCCTCAACCTCTCTGCTGCCTTTGACACTGTCGATCACTCTATTCTACTATCCTCTCTCGCTGATCTGGGAATCTCTGGTACTGCTCTGGCCTGGTTCTCCTCCTACCTCTCCAACCGCACTTACCAGGTAACCTGGCGTGGAGCAACCTCCACACCTCGCCCTCTCTCAACAGGAGTCCCCCAAGGGTCAGTCTTGGGTCCTCTCCTGTTCTCTCTCTACACCCGCTCCCTGGGCCCCCTCATCGCATCCTATGGTTTCTCATACCATTTCTATGCTGATGATGCTCAGATTTTCCTCTCCTTCCCCACGTGTGACTCCACCATCCCCTCCCGTATCTCTACCTGTCTGTCTGCTATCTCCTCCTGGATGCACTCGCATCACCTCAAACTCAACCTCTCTAAATATGACCTCCTTTTCTTTCCCTCCTCCTCCTCCTCCCTCTCTTCTGATCTCTCTATCTCTGTTCCTCTGGAATCTACCACACTCTCTCCCTCTTCCTCCACTAAGAACCTCGGAGTCACCCTGGGCCCCCCTCTCTTATTCTCTCATCTCCACTCTGGCACGCACTTGCCGATTCTTCCTGAGCAACATCCGAAGAATCCGACCCTTCCTCACCAACTATGCCACCCAGCTCCTGGTCCAGGCCTTGGTACTCTGCCGCCTAGACTACTGCAACTCCCTCCTGGCTGGCCTCCCGGCGTCCGCCACCCGTCCGCTCCAGCTCATCCAGAACTCCGCTGCCTGCCTGGTGTTCTCTCTGCCTCGCTTCTCCCACGCAACTCCACTACTCCGCTCACTCCACTGGCTCCCGATCACCGCTCGCATCCAGTTCAAGACTCTTGTACTAGCCTACAGATGCCTTGACCAGACTGCACCCAGCTACCTCCAGACCCTCATCTCTCCCTACACCCCCACTCAACCTCTCCGCTCCGCCTGCACTAGAAGACTGGCTCTACCTCCTCTACGCTCCCCTGCCTCCAGAGCCTGCTCCTTTTCCACCCTCGCCCCGCAGTGGTGGAATGACTTTCCTACCGATGTCAGGACTGCCCAGTCCCTGACCACATTCCGGCGCCACCTCAAGACTCACCTCTTCAGAAAGCACCTGTAGAACTCCTCTGTTTTTCCCCTGGGACACTTATCACCCTTCCTTAAATGCGCTTTACTTGCTCTTATCTGCCCCCTATTTTACTGCATTTAATCCTGTACTTCAGAGTACTGTAATCTGCCAAGTGTTTAATCTGTAGTATTTTGTAATTAATCATATCCTGATGTAACTATCACTGACACTGTTATCTGCTGTATTACTGAATTGTATTTTGTCACACTTGTACTTGCTTGAACCAAAGTCATTGTATTTATCTTGCTCTTAATTGTATTATTACTTGTACTGTGATACTAGAAATGTATTTGCTTACGATTGTAAGTCGCCCTGGATAAGGGCGTCTGCTAAGAAATAAATAAATAATAATAATAATAATAATATAATATAGAGTTAGGCAAAAACAATTCTACGGAGAGTCAATGCAGACGTACGAAATTCTGCTGATTTTCACCATGTTAAAAAAATGCATAAAACTTTTGAAGTAGATTTCACATTTGCCCAAGGCCTTTTGAAGAAAACGGCAACGTAAGCAAATTATGACAATACGTAGTTATTATGAAAAATACTATTTTCTGAGCACTGTCCCGTTCTTTGGTGCATACGCAGAAACATCGCTCTAAAGAAGTGTATTGATTAAATAATTTAACAGTCTGGTAACACTGGTTACTTTAGAAATACATAACCGCATAAAATATTATCGAGACACAGCAATATAGTACAGTAAACAAACTACCGGCATTTTTTTTAACATGGCGAAAACCAGCAACATTTCTTACGCCTGCATTATCTCTCCATAGAATTTTTTTGCTTAACTCTCTATATACCTGTGGCAGGATGGCTTGCAGTGGTGACGTCACGGACCAGGAAGTAACAGAATCAAAACAGTGGATGGGCGGGTGAAGCTGAATGCTACGACATTCAGCTGATTTTATTAAATAATTAAACACAAACAAAATATTTAAACAAACAACAAAATAAAACAAAAAAGGCGCATTGGCCAAACAAATAATCAAACAAATAAGCCAGCTGGTTTTTACTCCTCGCTCTCTCGCTGTCCTCGCTCCCCGTACTCTCCTCTCTACACTCAACCCCGCAGCACGGACAGCTGCAGGTTCTTATACTCTGGCCGAGGGGTTAACTAGCTGTTAATTATCTTATTACCCCTCGGCCACAGTCTGCACGAGTTTAGTAAGTCAGCCACGCATCCTCAGGGGGTTTTAAATTATAAAAACAATAACAAATACGCGGCACTTTTATCCGCGCCGCAAACAATAATACAAAAACAGTGTACATATAAATATAGGAGCGGGACACTCCGCCACAATACCACAGTGCTTTGCACGCAGTGAGATGGAAGTCTCTATTGAAAATCAGCGGAGTCTAGTATCTTGTTCAAAAGAATATCTTTTGAAATGCCCTTCTAAATATTATTGGCTGAAGCAGTTTTGAGTGAGACTGGATTTTCATTGATTAAAATATTAGTGTGTGCTCCCATTGGCTAGAAAGGTTGCAATGTTTTAGGCAGAGTGTGAGATTGACAGTTGGAAGTTTGTCTGGTTGATTGGAAATTTGCATGTCCGTACAGCCTTTCGTAAGCTCCGTGATGTTGGCCTCCCTACAAACAGCACAAACGATGAGTCATATATCATTCGTTTGTGCCGGTTTGTGCCGTTGAAACAAACGTTTGTGCTGCTACAGCGCCTTTTACAATAACAGAATCGTCCCACCTGTATATTTGCCTTTTTTAATGACTTACCTCTATATATCAGCTCATTGAAAATATGTAATATGTGCTGAAAAACTTCTGAATATTTTTTTTTTTAATTTCTAGACTTTTACTTGAACTGATTTGTTTTAAAAAAAACAATAGCTAAAATCCCTAGACCCCATACTGTAATACTACTATTGTTATAAGATGCCTTATTGTTTTGTACATACTGTTAATAATAATAATAATACCATTCGTTAGTGCTAGGTCAGGTGGTTAGTGATGTGTTCCCAGAGTAAACGAAGGGGGGTGTAAACAGCACTAGGGAAGTAATTGTACATATTGGGGTTTTCCACAGAATATCAGTGTTCATAATATACATACACTTAAGGCAAGAGGACTGAATAATAAGTAGAACTTGAAAATTTTGAGATGCACAAAAAAGCAAAAATATCGCAACATTGTCTATGCATCCTCAGTGTAGACTTGTTTCAGATTCATTACACTGTGAAACAGTAAGTGAATAAGAGGACAACATTTTTCTATACTTTCCTAAAAATTGTGTTAGGATCTCGCTGTGACCGGAATAAAGCTATGCCAGTGATGAAAGAAAGACTGGACTTTCTTCTGTTGCTATTCATATTTATTTTGTTAGTATTCACTTGTGTAAGCAGCGTCGCTTACCAAGTCACATATTCTTGTCGAAGAAGTGTCAATACATATTGAAGGAAAGCAGCAGTAACGTTAATTTTGCAGCACTAACGCAGCACAAACGAATGACCCATATCTGGTTTAAACCCGATATTATAGGGGGACTGTGAACTCACTCACTCTAAAAGAATCGTGAATAAATATTGAAGGAAAACAGCACTAACATTAATTTTGCAGCAGTGATCAGCACAGACGTAGCACAAACGAATGCAACGTTTGGTTCAATTCTGGCATTGTAGGGGGGCTGAGTGACGTCACTGTCCTAAAATAATATTGTTAATATCTCAGAAACAATAGCAAAAACGTTCGTTTCAACGGCGCAAATGAATGAGACAACCCAGCTGGCATAGTTAGTTGGGATAACGTTGTATAGACGTCAGAATCCAACGTCAGATTTTGGTCATATAATGGTTTCCAACTTTCACATACAACCATTATTTGACCAAAATCCGACGTCAGATTCTGGTTGTATTTGAAAGTTGGAATGACGTCAGATTCTAACATTGTAACAATGACATTATTCTAACGTCATTCCAACTTTCACCTACAACCATTATATGACCAAAATCCGACATCAGATTCTGACTCCTGCATCAGATGTCGGATTTTGGTAATATAATCTGACGTCAGGTGCTGACTTCTATACAACGTTATTTTGTCAATCATATCAATGTTGCAAGTCTGACTAAGTTCCTAACTTAATCAATACTATTATTACACCACTTGAGGCATTAATATAATTGAAAGAACGCAAGGCTATTGTAGAAAGAAACTGAATTCATGTCATGTCAACAAAATCACACACTAAAAACACAGCCAAAAGTTAAGCATAAAATTGCATTCAAGTTAAGCATAAAATTGTACAAGAAACTTGAATTGGAACTTTGGTACACAATTTAAAAAGTCAAACTTAAGTAAATTATTAAGTATTACTTTTAGTGATCCCTCCTTCTAGGTGAAATCATGACATTTTAAAACACTGAGAGTGAGTTTGACCCTTTAATTCTTCTGCCTGCCACCTCGCCTATCAGGAGCATACTTGAGGACCCTTCCCAGTGATTGATATATTTCTGCCTCAGTGGTCTTCTGTGTCTTCATCACACTTTCTATAAGAATAGAAAATAAAAACAAAAAATACACATGTAGAAATAAAAAAAGCTTTTATCCAAACTTACATTTTGAAGGAAAGGTTGAACTTGTACAAGAGTAAGTAGGCATAAAACACTTAAATCTGCCTGCGTCTGTAAATTGTTGCGAATACAATATTAATAATAAAATATGGATAGGATATTTTTTGTAACCAGATTGATCAATCAGGTAGGCTTAAACCACGATTAAGCATGCCGAATGTTAGTTTTCAAATTAATCACCATTCCAAATCAATCTGATAACTAATAAAATCACGAAAAATACTATAAAAAAATACATATATTTTGTTTGCAACGTATCCATATTCTTATAGCATTTGAGCCTTCAGGAGCGAGCTTAATCCTGTGGTGCCCTTCTTGTTAAATTATTGTAACTGCACGAGGCTGACATTACCACATGATTAAGCCCACTCTTGAAGGCTCAAATGCTAAATTAATGTGAGATTGGTTGAATTAATTAATGCAATCTTAAATATATTGGACATCTGATGGTTACCTGTAACAATTTTACAAATGTCTGATTCCACAAATGGTTTCTTTCCACCTTTCCCTTTCAGATTCATTCCAGCCATAATCTTGTTTGTCATTAGCCTGTTAATGTCAAAAAACATAAACATATTTAAAAAAATAACCACAAAAGAAAGCTATGTTAATATTGAAATGTAAACTAAAGTTAATTAATCTGTATAAAATGAAGTATATGGTCAAAAAAGTGTGGTTTAGTATACAGTATACCTTTTTTAACCCTACATATACTTTCTGGAAAGTAAACTAAAGCGAAAGCTATTTAACTTAGTATTGTAAAATCTATACCACAAAATCAACTGAAATTGTCATTTGTAAGATGATCAGAAGAACAAATAAAAATAAAAAAAAACAGAAATGGAAAATACTACCGTTTCATCACTCGATGGACGTTGTCTCTTACAGAACTCCCACTTACTTTGCCAAGTTTTGATATCTGAAATTATAGAAATGTATGTCAATACAGGTGTTGTATTATATAGAACTTTTTCTGATAGTGAATTTGGTCCACCATGCAACGTTAAAACAGTAGACATACAGCAGGCGTATAATTGTCCGAACGCTGCCCAGGGTTGGGAAGGGGGAGTCAGCATTAGATTCCTCAGCTCACCGCGCTTCAGCACCCCACTGTGGCTGACAAGGCGCCTGCAAGCCTGGGGCTGGAGGCGGGGAGACTGGCACTAATCCTCCAATCGGCGATATGAATTTCCCTGTCTATGCTCGGAGCTCGTTGTGTGAAAAAAAAGTCAGATGGCTGACGGTGCACGTCTCAGAGGACGCGTGTAGTACATCTTCATCCCTCCTGGATTGGCGGGGGTTGCAGCAGTGAGCCGAGCTGACCGGGGTACAATTGGGTAGAAAAACGGGAAAATTGGCGGAGAAAAATTGGGTCAAAATAAATAAATAGTGTCTCTTCTACAGGGATAAGATTATTTGTTATTATTATTATTATTATTTATGTATTTATTTCAAAGATGTACAATTAGGGGTGTCACCTGGCCCAGTAATCCCCTGGCACTTTGAGGCAGAACTACATTTTAAAATGACCTCTAAACAAAGAAAATAACATGTATTTAGCTTCTCCTTTGCTAAATGAATAATGTTTTAAAGTGCACGGGGAGTATGGGGCCAGGTGGAAACCCTATGTACAGTTGCAGACAAAACTATTGGGATCATTAATTTAAAACAGTATTAGTAAATTATTTATGTAGTGTAACAAATATAGTTTATTAAGTTACTTATGTAACAATGATATTGGAAGAGTGGAGTTGCAAACATAAGAATTAGCACTCCTTGTCTTACCTCAGTGTTCAACAAAAATATATTAAACTATTTCCATAACATATCTTATCTTCATAAATTTAAGTATTGAAGTACTCATTTAAATATAAGGTAGGAATGGACGGTTCTAGAAATAGCATAAGATAACCTGGACACATGTGATTTGGACCCAGTGCTAGAACTGGGTCCATCGTCATCGTCGTCATCAAGATGTGAGGCTTCTTTCTGGGGCTGTGAGTTTTGGCCATGCAGATCCCTGTCACTCCAGCAGGAAGGAGAACAGTTAATTAAGAAAAAAAAATGGAATCACTGAATACATCTTATTTTTGGACAGTAAAGGCAGTGTGCCACATATTAGTGAGCGGAGTAGTGGAGTTGTATGGGAGAAGCGAGGCAGAGCGAACACCAGGCGAGCAGCGGAGTTCTGGATGAGCTGGAGCGGACGGGTGGCAGACGCAGGGAGTTGCAGTAGTCTAGGCGGGAGAGTACCAAGGCCTGGACCAGGAGCTGGGTGGCATAGTTGGTGAGGAAGGGTCGGATTCTTCGGATGTTGCTCAGGAAGAAATCGGCAAGTGCGTGCCAGAGTGGAGATTTGCTGGGAATAAGAGAGGCAGGGGTCCAGGGTGACTCCAAGGTTCTTAGCGGAGGAAGAGGGAGAGAGTGTGGTAGATTCCAGAGGAACAGAGATAGAGAGATCAGAGGAGGGAGAGGAGGAGGAGGGAAAGAAAAGGAGGTCAGATTTAGAGAGGTTGAGTTTGAGGTGATGCGAGTGCATCCAGGAGGAAATAGCAGACAGACAGGTAGAGAAAAAGGGGGGGGGGAGGGCAGTCAGAGGTGCGGAAGGAGAGGAAAATCTGAGCATCATCAGCATAGAAATGGTATGAGAAACCATAGGATGCGATGAGGGGGTCCAGGAAGCGGGTGTAGAGAGAGAACAGGAGAGGACCCAAGACTGACCCTTGGGTGACTCCTGTTGAGAGAGGGCGAGGTGTGGAGGTTGCTCCATGCCAGGTTACCTGGTAAGTGCGGTTGGAGAGGTAGGAGGAGAACCAGGCCAGAGCAGTGCCAGAGATTCCCAGGTCAGCGAGAGAGGATAGTAGAATAGTGATCGACAGTGTCAAAGGCAGCAGAGAGGTCGAGGAGAATTAGGACAGAGGAGAGAGAGGCAGCTCGGGCAGAGTTTAGTGAGTTGGTGACAGACAGGAGGACGGTTTCAGGGGAGTGAGCAGAGCGGAAGCCAGATTGGAGAGGGTCGAGCAGAGAGTGGTTGGACAGGAAAGCAGAGAGCTGGCGGTGTACAGTCTGCTCGAGGGTTTTGGAGAGGAAGGGTAGGAGGGAGACAGGACGGTAGCTCTGGAGGGAGGTGGGGTCGAGGTAGGTTTTGAGGAGGGAGTGATAGAGGCTTTTTGAAGGCAGAGGAAAAGAGACCAGAAAGGTGAGAGATGTTGAGAAGGGAGGAGATGAAGGGAAGTAGAGCAGGAGCAGCAGCTTGAAAGAGGTGAGTGGGGAGGGGGTCCAGGGCACATGTGGTGGGTTTGTGACCCTGGAGCAAGGAGGAGAGGTCAGAGTCTGAGAGGGGCGAGAAGTTGAGTTAATAGGGGATGCAGTGGGTGTAGGGGTTGGAGCAGGAGGGGGTGCGGGGGAGAGAGAGGTGTTAAAGAGTTTGTGAGGGGAGGGGACAGAGGGAATCGAGGGAGGAGGTGAGGGAGGAGAAGATGGTGGAGGTAGCAGAGTCTACGGAGAGTTGTGAGAAGGAGTCGATAGGAGGGAGGTGAGAGAGCAGTGGAGGCAAGGACATAGGGGGAGAGAGAGCGGAGGTTACGGTGAGAGGTGACAGTGGGGGTAGGAGGAGCAGGGGGAGAGACAGAGAAAAAGAGATGAAATAGTGATCAGAGAGGTCCAGGGGGGTGACAGAGAGGGTGGAGGGGCAGCAGGCCCTGGAGAAGGTGAGGTCCAGTTGATGGCCAGCTTTGTGGGTAGGAGGGGATGGAGAGAGACAGAAGTCGAAGGAGTGAAGGAGAGGGAGGAATCCGACAGAGTGGCTGGGGTTGGAGAGATGGATATTGAAGTCACCTAAGAGGACAGTTGTGGTAGAGAGAGAGGGGAGGGAGGAGAGTAGATAGTCGAGTTCATCTAGAAAGTGAGCGAGAGGCCCAGGGGCGGTACAATGTAAGGAGTTGACAGGGAGAGGTTAGTTGGACTGCATGAAATTCAAAGGTATTAACAGAGAGTGAGGAGAGGTCGGAGGGGACAGAAAAGAGTAAGGGGGGAGAGAGGAGAATACCAGTCCCACCTCCTCATCCAGTGAGACGTGTGGTATAGGACAGGACGTAGCGAGAGGATAGGGCGGCAGGAGTTAGTGTTATCAGGGGACAGCCAGGTTTCAGTGAGAGCAAGGAAATCGAGAGAGAGGTGGGAGTCAAAGGCAGAGATGAAATCAGCTTTGTTAGCAGAAGAGTGACAGTTCCAGAGTGCACCAGAGAGTGTGCGGGAGGGGGGGAGAGGCAGGGGGATGAGGTTAGAGGGGATGGAGGAGCAGCGGCAGAGAGGGCAGAGGACGAGTGAGAGTACAGAACAGGGATGTAAGAGACAGTCATAGCAGGACAGGCGAGACAAATAGGCACAGTGGGAGTGGTGGGGGGACGGTGGGTACAGACCTGACTAGTAGATGGCGTCTTCCAGAGCGCTTCTAGGTTCAGATCTTTTCCAACAGCGTCTCGAAGCAGGCCTCCCCTTGCTGGACTCCCACAGCTAGACTCCCGGCTCTTTTGTTGTGAGGCTCTTCGGTTTGCTGGCGCTTCGTGCTGGCGCCCAAAATAGCCTAACTGACTAATATAACAACTAGGTGGGAAAAAAAGCTGTGTGGAAACCAATCAAAATAGCAAATCAACCTCTATTCAATAGAGAAAAACATGGCAGCAGGCATGATAGGTGTTTTCAAGAATATGTTTCTCAGAGCCAAATGCTATACCGATTCCTTTGGGGCTATATGATGAATTGAAATATATATTATCACTAAGACATAGCCTATAAACCAGGTGTTTAAACACGTAGGCTATTTGTCACACTTTTCAAACATGTTACTGAATTTATGATTCTAAATGTGTTTAGGAACTAAACACCTTGTGGCTTTTAAATTATATACTCTTAGACCTGTTTGTGTTGTAACACTTAATGTTCATATGTGTTACAACTCAAACAGGTCTAAATATATAAATGCTCTAAGGTTTTTTCATACAATTACCAATGTTTATTTCTGGAGCAATGGGTAAAAAGAGCAGTATGTCCCCCACCTGGTATTGAACCTATGATCCTCCAGTATGTAGTGAAGGGCCCTAACCATTGACATATATTGCCAAATGCCAACACTAAGTTATGGCTCACGAGTGTCATGGATATAATAGGTTATCGGTATACTATTTTTTTTTTTTTTAAATAATATATGGGTAGGCCTATACAAATATTAATTGCTCTGGATAAAAACATCAACCAAATCAATTAGTGACATGTATTTTCCTGGCTTACCATTTATTAATTTATGTAAGTTTAAAAATTAAATACATTTCAACAACTACCCAGAGGCGCTGGGTTTTTTTTCACATTTGATATAAGAAAGCTTAAAACTTTGTTTAAAGTGGAATGGTACTTCTAAGTTATTTAGTTTTGCCGCTGCAACATGGTCAAAACAGCAAAACTCTTGGTGCTGTAGAGAGTCTCGGCAGTTCCGCCAAGTTTTTCTAACTTGTACGAGGAACTAACGTTCCTCTCAATTTTCTCACAAAGCATGAAACACGGGAGTGAAGAAATAAAGGAGATATATTACATTATACCTAAAAGCCCCGGGAGCAGTCACATTGACGGCCACACATAACACAATTGTATTTTCATTATACCTCTCCGCAATGTGTTTAGCTGTAATTAGATTAGTCTCTACTCTCTGCCTGAGTGAATGACAGACAGTCTATTGTTTTTCAATCAGCCTTTTGAAAGGCTTGTGCCTGCTTGCCAGCTGTGCTGCTTTGGTCAGTCAATTAGCATCGGGACTAGTGAAAATAAATACCAGAGACCGTGGAGTTTTACAACGCAACAAAATATGAAATTGATGTTTTGGGTCAGATGGCACAGAAGTATTCCGTGAAAGCTGGCTCTTGACGGTGGCCTGTTCAGGTGTTTTACAATGTATTGGACCTAGCAACCATTAACTGCTGGGTACTTTACAAAGAATGCATGGAGAAGAATTTGCCAAGGAGAGAATATATTTTACAGTTAGTACAGGAACGTCACAAGAAGCATTTGGAACAGAGAGAATCTGCCAAGCGTGTACCCACAGCTGAAGCTGGCAACCTCGCTGAGAGCCGCAAGAGACGCCAGTGCCAGGTTGGCAAGTTCAATAAAAATAAAACTTCGAACAGCTGTGCCCTGTGCAGAAAGGCGGCGTGGAGAAGCGCATTATCTGTGTTGATTGTGAACAGCCTTAGACTCAAGGTAAAGGAATACCATTTTATCGAAAAAAAGAAAAATTACCCTTTTTTGTTTCTTCTTGTGCTGTGCGCTTCTGTAAAACGTTTTCTTCTAAGTTTATTGATCTACGTTGTTCAGATGCTTTTGTGCATCTGATAATAAACCGATTACTGTTGAAAAGTGAAAAATGTATTGCTATTGTTTCAGTTTTATAAATATGTATGTTGTAAACCGATGTCTGTTCAGATGTTTATTTACTTGCAATCATTTTCTTGTTTTGATTTGTAAAATAAGAGTGTGAACAATATATACAATATATATATATATATAAAAGTTTGAGTACACCTGCTTGAAACCAGGTTTTTCATGATTATCTATGCTTTTAACTGTATAAACTTGTCTATAAACACTTTATATTTCATTATATGATACTTGTACTTATATAAGCTGATAATCATAAGTGAATTGCATTCAAAAATTTTATTTTTAAATGAAAATGTAAATCTTGTCAATTTCAATGAAATGGTCACCCAAAGCAAGGGGATTTCAGTCTGAAGCCCAAGTCAGTTAAAAGTCTGAAATGTGTATAACATGGTATTAGAACACTGGCCTAAGTATAAAAGTGTCTTTGTTAGATGTTCTCGGAGTTAACTAGCATGTTACCTAATTAACCTTTTGTCACCAATTATTAACAGGTGAGGGTCCATGATTACTATAAATATGGCAAAATACGCTCAGTTAAGCAAAGAAAGTGCAGTGTCGTGGTCTGGGGTTGCTTTGCTGGTGACAGAGTTGGTGACCTTTACCAAGTCCATGGCAAGCTCAACCAGCATGGCTATCATAGCATGCTTCAGAGGTATGCCATTCCATCAGGATTATGGCTAGTTGGGCAGTCCTTCATTCTTCAGCAAGATAATGACCCGAAACACACCTGAAAGTTGTGCAAGAACTATCTGGCGAAGAAGGAAACTGAAGGACAACTCAATCTAATGACCTGGCCTGCCCAGTCTCCAGACCTCAATCCCATAGAACTTGTATGGGACGAACTGGACAGAAGAGTCAAAGCTAATCTACCTACAAGTGCCTTACATCTCTGGGAATTGCTGCAGAAGAGCTGGGAAGACATGTCGGGTGATTTCCTGCTGAAACTTGTTAACCGAATGCCTCGTGTTTGTGAGGCTGTTATTAAGGCAAAGGGTGGCTATTTTTAGGAATCCAAGATTTAGAGACAATTTTCAATTTTCTTGAACATTGCTTTGATACTCCTTATGTTTTGTTTTGTATAACATGTGTTTTCATTTTCAAGTATTTACAGAGACGTTTACAACATAAAACATTGTCAATTATGAAAAAAAACTAGTTTCCAGCAAGTGTACTCAAACTTTTGACTGGTATATATATATATATATATATATATATATATATATATATATATATATATATATATATATACAGTACTGTGCAAAAGTTTTAGGCAGGTGTGAAAAAATGCTGTAAAGTAAGAATGCTTTCAAAAATAGACATGTTAATAGATTATATTTATCAATTAACTAAATGCAAAGTGAGTGAACAAAAGAAAAATCTAAATCAAATCCATATTTGGTGTGACCACCCTTTGCCTTCAAAACAGCATCAATTCTTCTAGGTACACTTGCACAAAGTCAGGGATTTTGTAGGCATATAGTCAGGTGTATGATTAAACAATTATACCAAACAGGTGCTAATGATCATCAATTCAATATGTAGGTTGAAACACAATCATTAACTGAAACAGAAACAGCTGTGTAGGAGGAATAAAACTGGGTGAGGAACAGCCAAACTCAGCTAACAAGGTGAGGTTGCTGAAGACAGTTTACTGTCAAAGTCATACACCATGGCAAGACTGAGCACAGCAACAAGACACAAGGTAGTTATACTGCATCAGCAAGGTCTCTCCCAGGCAGAAATTTCAAGGCAGACAGGGGTTTCCAGATGTGCTGTCCAAGCTCTTTTGAAGAAGCACAAAGAAGCGGGCAGCGTTGAGGACCGTAGATGCAGTGGTCGGCCAAAAACTTACTGCAGCAGATGAAAGACACATCATGCTTACTTCCCTTCACAATCGGAAGATGTCCAGCAGTGCCATCAGCTCAGAACTGGCAGAAAACAGTGGGACCCTGGTACACCCATCTACTGTCCGGAGAAGTCTGGTCAGAAGTGGCCTTCATGGAAGACTTGCGGCCAAAAAGCCATACCTCCGGCGTGGAAACAAGGCCAAGCGACTCAACTATGCACGAAAACACAGGAACTGGGGTGCAGAAAAATGGCAGCAGGTGCTCTGGACTGATGAGTCAAAATTTGAAATATTTGGCTGTAGCAGAAGGCAGTTTGTTGCCGAAGGGCTGGACAGCGTACACGAATGAGTGTCTGCAGGCAACAGTGAAGCATGGTGGAGGTTCCTTGCAAGTTTGGGGCTGCATTTCTGCAAATGGAGTTGGGGATTTGGTCAGAATTAATGGTCTCCTCAATGCTGAGAAGTACAGGCAGATACTTATCCATCATGCAATACCATCAGGGAGGCATCTGATTGGCCCCAAATTTATTCTGCAGCATGACAACGACCCCAAACATACAGCGAAAGTCATTAAGAACTATCTTCAGCGTAAAGAAGAACAAGGAGTCCTGGAAGTGATGGTATGGCCCCACAGAGCCCTGATCTCAACATCATTGAGTCTGTCTGGGATTACATGAAGAGAGAGAAGCAACTGAGGCTGCCTAAATCCACAGAAGAACTGTGGTTAGTTCTCCAAGATGTTTGGGACAACCTACCTGCCGAGTTCCTTCAAAAACTGTGTGCAAGTGTACCTAGAAAAATTGATGCTTGATGCTGTTTTGAAGGCAAAGGGTGGTCACACCAAATATGGATTTGATTTAGATTTTTCTTCTGTTCACTCACTTTGCATTTAGTTAATTGATAAATATAATCTATTAACATGTCTATTTTTGAAAGCATTCTTACTTTACAGCATTTTTTCACACCTGCCTAAAACTTTTGCACAGTACTGTATATATATATACTGTATATATATATATATATATATTGTAGCGATCTTGGTTCCTGCAGACAGGCGCATCACACAGGGCGAGGCAATCCACACACAGGCGGAGGGTGGGCACGAACCTGGGACCGCACTAAAGCATAGCGCCGATACTGCTGTACAAAAGAGCTGGCTCCTTTGCAAGGAGCGTATATCGGGCCTATGTCTTTGCGTGTGATTTACATCAAAAAACAATTTTCAGGCAATCACAACAGCATTCATTTCCGACTATGCTCTCTCAATATCATTGGTTCCTTCCCTAGTCAATTTTGCCAAACAGATTAGTGAAGACAAGTAAAGCTGCAACTTTTGAATATTAAATTTGTCATAGTCTATCGACTTTTTATTTTTTCGATTATTTGAATAATCGAGCTACTGCGTTATTGAAGATTTTAATCATTTTATACACACCATTTTATTAAAAAAAAACTTTTCATGATGCAATAAAATACAGACTTAGGTGGGGTTTTTTTTAACTTTTTTTAACCAGAATAGTAATTATTTATTGAAAAATGCACAGACGTCAAATCTGTTTAATTTTGTATCTGTTGTTGCCATTTAAAAAATAAAAATAAAAACACACATTAGCAGAATATTTTTTCAATGAAAATATCTCAGATTCAGAGGGTAATTATGAGCATGGGATTAAGGTTAAATCCTTGTAAAAATCCTTGTACCCAAGTGTCCCTCGTAAAGAAACTTTAGAAGCTTGTCAAAAAGCACTAGATTATAGATTAGATAAATCAATACCATCAGCAGAGGTGCTGAACATGATCAACGTAGTTTTAGAAAACAGTTATTTCACATTTGTTAATAAGAATTACAAACAAAACGATGGTACAGCAATAGGATCTAAATTAAGAATGCATTTTGCCATTACATACATGGGGAAATGGGAAGAACAATTACTTATAAAATCGGAAAGAGAACCTTTAGAATACATTCGGTTTGTAGATGATATTTTGGAGGTTTGGACACGTGGAGAAAAATCTCTTTTCCAGTTTCATAAAATGGCAAATGAAATACACAGTAATATTAAGGTGGACAAGAAAATAAGGGCGTGTGGATATTAGAGTATATACTACACCCTGTCGTGCCTTATTGCTTACATTGTAACGGAGACGCTCGCCCCACAGGCTCTCTCTGGCTCTTTCCCCTTTAAAAATTGACCCAGACACTTGAATTTTTACAGCACGGTTGCGCTAATTTTCTTTTATTATACACACACAAAAATAAACAAATGTAAACAAAAACCTAGCTCCACTTTGGAGTGCTAACTAAACTTAAGGAACAACCTGTCTAACACGGGACAGCTAAGCTGTTTCCCCGTCCTTACAAAAAACAAAAAAAACAAAAAAAAAAAACACAGTTTAGCCCAAATCGTACACACAGTACCTTTTTTTCCCTTCCTTTTAACGACGCACAGTCGGGCTCTTCACACAGCAGCCCTGAGCAGACTGACTGCTCTCCTTAAGTACCCTGCCCTAATTTACAATGATAGCCAGGTGCAGGTGATAATTAACAATTAAATTAGGGCTTTTAAGCCCATGTCCTTCTGGAAGGTGTAGTCCTCCCCCATGTGTGAAACACACCAGCCATTCTACGGCCACCTCCTCACCTAAAACACAACCACCCACACTCAAGTCCAAAGATTGCCATCTTCTCCCGATCCCTCGGGTGGGCTTGAGGATGGGTTGATTCCTCCGGCGCTTCAGGGTATGGACGGCAACGAGGGACCCAGACTGGGTGACTGTGGCAAAAGCTGTGCATGGCGGTGAGCTGTCTGAAGCAGTAGCAGGCAGAGGCTTGAGGCTTGGCCACAGTGCAGCGATGTCTGAACCGCCAGGGGGAGTACAGCAACAGGCAGGGGGAGCTCAAGTGACGTCTGCCGATCGCGCCACGACGTCTGGGGCTTCAGGGTGAGTGGAGCAGGGGACCACTTAAGAGACTGTGCCTGGTGGTGCTCCGGAATGATCTTCAGGCCCAACGGCTGGAGGTCCGGGCACTCTGACCAGGTGTCCAGGAGCACAGGTTGCTGGACTGTACTGTTTTGCGACGGACTAGCTCTTAGGGGTGGAGTTTGAGGCTGTGGTGGCAGTACAGACCTCACCTCCTCCCCCTTGTCTGAAGCCCGTGGTTCTGGAGATGGTAACAGCTCCACTTCCTCTGGCTCTGGGAAGGACTCCTCCTCTTGTTCTGGACATAGCACCAGCTCCTCTGGTGCAGGAGACCGCAGGGCTTCTCTCGCCAACTCCCACCTGTGGAGCAGCAGCTCCAGCTCTTTCGGCTCTCGTTCTGGCAACCCCCTCTCCAGTCTCTATTTCTTCTTCTGCTTAATTTGAGGAGCAGTGTTTGTATTTATTTGTTTAACTCTTTTAAATCCATTTTACTGTGTTTTGAGCCAGAAGGGCACTTCTGACACCATATGTAATGGAGACGCTCGCCACACATGCTCTCTCAGGCTCTTTCTCCTTTAAACATTGACCCAGACACAGGAACTTCAATTTTTACAGCATGGTTACACTAATTTTCTTTTATTATTATACACACACAAAAATAAACAAATGTAAAGAAAAACCTAGCTCCACTTTGGAGTGCTAACTAAACTTAAGGAACACCCTGTCTAACATGGGACAGCTAAGCTGTCTCCCTGTCCTTACAAAAAAATACAGTTTAGCCAAAATCGCACACAGTACCTTTTTTTCCCTTCCTTTTAACGACGCACAGTGGGGCTCTTCACACAGCAGCCCTGAACAGACTGGCTGCTTTCTTTAAATACCCTGCACCTGGCTCTAATTTACAATGATAGCCAGGTGCAGGTGATAATTAATAATAATTAACAATTAAATTAGGGCTTTTCAGCCCATGTCCTTCTGGGAGGTGTAGTCCTGTTTTCTATTATTATTAATATTTGTTGTTTATGAATGTATTTTCTTATAACGGACACCCTTATCTAGGGCAACTTACAGTTCTTATAACAAAACACATTACAAAAATCAGGTTAGTCCAGACACGAAGCAAACAGCAGTTTGATAAGTGGGATCACAGCTAATTCTGAGAAAAAAACAAAAACAAAAAAAACAATGGTACTGTAACCGAAAACAAGAAAGTCAAAAAATGTAAATTAATTTGAATAGGTAACATGTTCTCATATTTGTGTGACGTCTGTCAAAATTATGGAGACAGAAGTAGAGAAATCATAAACTCACTTCCCAGCAAACAGCACAACATTGATACATCTGTTTGAATTCCGTAGAATCTGTGATGGCCCTTTATTTAGCTTATTAGCCATGCTAATGCCTCTGATAATGATAAACATTAGATACAAATGTATGTATGTGCGCAAATTTCATATGCTTAAGCACAAAATTATTTGAATTTCTCCGAAGGCCAAATTTGAATGAAACGTTTTGCGATGACAGGCTTGCAATGCGCAGAATGTTTCCATTACATGCGTTTAGCTAAGTGCCCTATAATCAGCAATGTTTTCAGCATTGTGTATTTCACAGTCCACACTTCTGTAAATATGTTTATGTATAGTGTAAGGAGCACAGGTCGGAACTACTCAGAACACAGGCTGACAGGTGCGTTTCTGAAAAATAAAGAGTGGAGTTTGATGCTACAGAGATATTTTGTCCATCTCCATGTTGACACTTATCCAGTTAGCAATTTGCTACAATATATTTTTATTTAAGTTTGTTGAATAGCCTACACGATCCTGTGGTCCATTGTTTCATTTCTTCATTTAGTAGCTTATTTATATATTTGTGGGGGTGGGCATGCAACTTCGGGGGTGCCAATGGTACTGATGTGTGATGAGCTTTGATTCTGCATTCCATGTGCAGGTTACATTTGAGTGTAGACTCGTCTGAGGAATATTGGTATGTACTGTACACCTATGATAGCTGCTTGGCAGGGTATTGGTAACAGTCCATTGTTGTGTAGTATTCCATTTCTGCGCATCCATGTGCAGTTCTTGTGCATTTCTGCTATATTGGTAATGAATGTGCAGGTGGTTTTGCGAGGCAAAAAACACATTTGCGAATTGAGCAAAAAACAGCTATTTTCCAACTTCGGCGCAACTGTTTTGTGCCGTATTGGAAAATATCAATTTTTGTGCAAAAGCAAAAATTTTTGCGAGGGACATATTTTGCAAGGGGATTGCGCATCGCTATGAATATCTGGGACATTGCCTTTGCGTTTTACCGCATTTCATCAAAACCGAATCCCTAGACTTTTAACATGAATCAAACTAAGTCATTCTGTAAGGTTTTTTGCAATGGAGTTTACTGTATCATAATGGAACAGAACAAACAATCCAAAAATACCCTGTGCCATACATTGCTGTATATTGGCCTGGACCCAAGCAATGTTTGGGAGAATGGGGTTGTTCTTTGATCTGTAGATCACCTCAAGTAAAATAAATAATTATTACTTAATTCATTTGGAGATGGCCACATTACACACACGTTTAGATGGATGGGGAATTTGAACCCCATCCATGCTGCAAAACAACAATAAAGCATTCCTTTAAATAACCACAAAACAATCCATTTACATCATAATACACAAATAGAGGGGCAGGCATACCCTCTCACACAGGCCTAATGGATAATTGCAACAGTACTAAAATGCTACCTATTTTTCTAATAAAATCAACAGCTTTCATGTAATACTTTATTTCATTTGTTGTCCAATTCAGCATGGAACTGGCTTCTGGCTGTGATTATTGCAATAAGGTTACAAATTTTATATTTTCAAATTTAGCACATTAGTACAATGATGTGTGATTGAAGTTATACAACAACATAATTGCATTATACTGTGTTAACATATTATACAATAAAGTTGACTCTTCATGAAGAAACAACGTAGCCATTCCAGTTTTATCACAGCTTTTGTGACATTTGCAGATCACTCTTCCTGAACTTGCAAATAAGAAACTTCCTTTTAAGACATTAACCTTAAGAATATGACATTTCATTTTAAATGTATTTTATTTACAATAGGTGGCAGTAGAGCCTCATTTATCTAACATTGTTACTGGAAATGGTAAAAGGGTTTTAAAAAGTGCAAAGTGGGGCATGTATTGCTCTTGCCTACCGTCTTCAAAATTCTACTTAACCCTCTGAAGGTCGAGCCCGAATATTTCGGGCCCCGGAACAGTTACCTCAGGGCCAAGCCCGAGTATTACAGGCTCTGCCCCTTCACAGTGGTGACTGGTTAATTCTTCAAATGCATCATTTAAAATGGTGCTGAAATGTGTACTGATAGGCTTAGAAGTCACATGGACTGAAGGGAAGGCTAAATGAACTCTGAACGAGGCCCGGGTAAATTTGTAGTTACTGTAGGAGTGTAAACAGAGTTAGTTTTGTGAGTTGTTAGGTAATTTTTGTAAAGAAAATGGAATTTGGCAAGCGATCATGCAAGGTAAATGCACAGGCAGCACTGGAGTTACTATTGGAGGATGGAAGTGACTTTGATTACTCAACTGGCGGCGAGGATCTTGATTTGGAGGAGGAACAGGTTGTGGATCCTACTTTTACTGCATATACCAGTGAAGAAGAATCCAGCGACACTGAAGGTAAGACGATTCATGATTTTATTTTTGTACTGTTCTTTTATTTATGTTCTTGATGACCTATCGCCTACTAATATGCCATTACATATATTACATTAGTATATTTATGAAATGTTATTGTGTTTGCTGATTTCCTTGCAAGCTTGATAATTTATTGTGTTTATATATAAATTGCCTGTCAGATTGATCACTTATCGATAATTATAGGTAGATGATTTACTTTATAAAGCGACGTTCTAAACAAGTCAGTGTTTTATTTTTTTATTTTTTATTTTTTTTGGTCAGTCATTTTATGTCTGCATGGGTTTGTATTTCCATTTAACATCTGGAGGGTGCATGACAACCAGATTTTAGTAATGTTAATAATGTTTGCACAACTGAAAGTCTATGTGTGGTTGCTATTTATTAGTCCAGTTATAATGTTTGAACAATAGACATTTTATTTTCACGATTACACGATTACTTAGTTGTAGCTTGTTGCGGTTTTAATTTACTTAGACGAAAATAACATTACCCTTATAAAAGCTGAACATTTGCATGGTAATTTCACAGTTTATCGTCCCTTTCCCATGATTATACTACACATTTACAATGCTTTACTTTTTTTTTCATTCACCAAAGAAGACGACTGTTTATCTCAAATGGGCACGCACTGGGATGAAGTCTGATGAAGTATGAACTTTGTGAGGCAAAGACCGGCTAAACCTGGAAATACTTGCTGTATTCTGGGCAAGATCAGCAACTGCTTGATGGTCAACATGGTTCCAGTTTCTGTGTTATGATGAAGCTCATGAAGGGACTGTTAGATTAGCTGTAGACAACTACTACAACAGTACTGAACTCTGTCTGTCTCTGTATGACAGGAAGACACATTGCCTGGGAACAGTGTGTGGTAATTGCCGTGGTATGCTAAAAGATTTGCACACGAAAGCAGATGGAACATCACTGCAGAAAGGGGAGGTAACATACTGCACAACTGACAAGCTGGTGGCACTGTGCTGGCGTGACCAGAATTATATCACCATGCTTTCCAACTGCAATAATACCAGCATAGGGAATACAGGAAAGAAGACCAAAGGTGGCCCGCCCGTTCACAAAGCTCAGGTGATTATAGATTATAATGCCATCATGGGAGGAGTTGACAGGAGCAACCAGCTGCTGAAGTAACTACAGCTTCCTGCGGAAAACCATCAAATTGTAGCAGCAGTGTGGAGTAGTGGTGGGGCAGCAGTGTGGAGTAGTGGTTAGGGCTCTGGACTCTTGACCAGAGGGTTGTGGGTTCAATCCCAGGTGGGAGACACTGCTGCTGTACCCTTGAGCAAGGTACTTTACCTACATTGCTCCAGTCAAAAAAAAAAAAACTGTATAAATAGGTAATTATATGTAAAAATAATGTAATTGTATGTAAAAAATAATGTGATATCTTGATAAAATTGTAAGTCGCCCTGGATAAGGGTGTCTGCTAAGAAATAAATAATAAAAGGCTTGCCTTTCACCTTATTGATGTGGCAGTTATTAATGCACATATATTATACTCGCAGAAACCACCATCTTTACTGTCATTTTGCATGAGCCTTGTGAAGCAAATTCTGCACAGTGCCGACCCCAGTGCAGGTGATCAGGGAGGCAGGCCAAGCACCAGTCTGACGGCTCATCCTCTCCAAAGAGAACAAGGCAGTGTTTCGACAGTGCAGAGTGTGCAATACGGGTTGTGGTCACCGACATCAGCTGGGCGAGTCAAGAAGGCGAGTGGAGACAAAATACCAGTGCATACCTTGCGGGAACATTCCACTTTGCGCTGCACCATGTTTTGAAAAATGGCACACAACTTAAAACTAATTTTTGGGCTAACTATTTATTTATTTATTTATTTATTTACAGTCATGGTCAAACATTGACCAAAACATTTCCATTGTTATTGGGAAACTTAAAATAAAACAAAAACAAAAATTTAAAAAAAACGTTTTGAACCTTTTTTTCTGCCAATCTGTACCTTTTAACATTTTACCATGTTCTGAATTCTGTAAATAGTTTGAAAGTAATATTCTTCGTGTTCTAAGCTTTTAAATGTTATTTGGTTTTATTTTAATTAATAGCATTTGAATGAATTATTACTTTAATAACAAGTGTAGTGCATTTTCTTTCAGAATTCCAAAAAAAAAAAAAAATTCTGGGTCAAATTCCAGCTAGAAGTCTAAAACCGGCTCTTCATATGAAGAAAAAGTACTACTGTATCTCTAGTGGGGACATTCTTTTATTTGTAGGACCATGTTTTGGGACCTAAAACACTGAAATGGGGGTGTAGGAGGATACATTGTTATTGGGAAAAAAAAACAAAAAACTTTTTGAACCTTTTTTCTGCCAATCTGTACCTTTTTTACATTTTACCGTGTTCTGAGTTCTGAAAATAATATTCTTCATGTTTTAAGCTTTTAAATGATATATGGTTTTATGGTAATTTAATACAAATTGTAATGAATTATTACTCTAAAAACAAGTGTTGTGAATTTTCTTTTCAGAATTCCAAAAAAATAATTCCAGAGTAGCAGTCTAAACCCAGCCTGGAAAGGGTTAAAGGACTTTATCTTGGAGGAACATGGAACTGGATAAACTAAATTTATGTATTTATCTGCATTTCAGTGCAGGCAAATGCATTAGAGCACATATAAAAGTGTAATTTTATAAGAATTGTAAACCTACAGTAATGTGGAACTCTCAGCAGACTTCCTTTCTTATAATAAAATTACAGCTCTTGCTGTAAAAACTTGAACTTACATATAACAGTATTGGGACAAATAGTTGCCCCATGGTGTATTTGCATTTAAAACATTTCTGTGATGTCACCCTTTGATCTTTTGATTGATTCATTCTACAAATCTTCTAACTAAAAGTGGCTGAGTAGCTGAAGAGAAGGAGAGTGCAGGGGCACATATATTGTTGATTTAATGAATTCACAGTTAGTGCTACGAATCCACAGAAAACTGCCACCCACGAAACCGATGAGGCTGGCCATAGTAGTCTGTAGGTTTGGCTCAGTAGCAGAGTGAGAAAGAAGAATTGGTTTCTCTAAATCTGGAGGAGCAGGAGACTGGAGCCATTTCTGTTACTGATGCACCACCCAGGGCAAGTAATCTGGAGTTGTATTAAAGTTGTATTATTGAAGTGTAATGTGATTCTTGATCTTAAGAATGTATTGTTTATTTCACCATTCGCCAGTGTTGATTTTAACTGCATAATAAAGGAAACTGTTACTACTTACCTTGGTGTTCTGGTGTGGTTTGGGTTGGTGTTGCTCCCCTCTGCTGAGTTCTTTAACCTCGGCTTTAGGCTGGGGGTTCTCTTCCTGATACGAAGTGTTTTTAAACTTACCCCCATTATATTCTATTCTTACGGTGTTCTCTGTTAATACCCCAGCGCTGGCTAGCTTGGTTCCTGCCGGCTGAATTGTTACTGTAATTATTCTCGGACTGCTGAGGTCTTGCCTCCCTTACCCGGTACTTTTGTTTATTTGTTTTAGCGGCCGGCAATTCTGATCCCTCTATCTGCAGGGACGGCGCCTCGCTTGCTACTGCATAAATCTATCTGCAGCTGCTGAGTCTTCCCTATGGAAACTCCCTATTTTATGGGACCAGATTTCTCTTGTCTTATCCACTATCACATCCATTGGGGAAGCAGAGTTCACAACAAACTTGCTAACTCTCCTATCCCTGGATACAGGCTATTCAAATACAACTGTCTAAACTGTACCATTTTATCAGGATCCTCATCTGGACCACAACCTGCTTGGTATGTGCACTTAAGCTCATCATAAATCTCATGTTGTAAGCCCTAGTTAGAGCTACACCTGGGTTGGGAAAATAGGAGTATCTCTTTATTAACTCCTGACATAATTTCTCAAAGTTATTTTGCGTTTCCTCCGGTAAATTTATTTACCCAAGCAGCATGCAGTAACATTTGTTTAAGAAAAAGTAACTTTTGCTCCTCTTCTACAATTCCAGCCGATTTAATAAAACCTCTAGTTGTAGCGATGAAGTCTTCTATATAATTACCCTTTTTTGTCGGGTCAAACTGTGGAACTTTTACAGTCATGCTTAACAGTTCACTGAAATGTCATTTTAGACCCTAACTGCGTTCTGTGTGGGTCTCTTGTGTTCGGAAAGCCAGGTATATTCAGGTGCTGGTCTCATGGAGACAGCACTGAAAACTCAGGCTACTCTGTACATGTATTGCGGATATCTCCTGGGATATTGAAAACCCGGAGGCTAGCTTTTGGGTTTCGGGGAGGCAGTGCTACACACTCAGCCTCCTCGTCATTAGCCTTAGTTCTATCCGTTATCATTGCTCTCTCATGTTCCAACTCTTCAATTCTATATTTTAATGCAGCCTTCTCACTGATCAAACCACCATTCACCTCATTATTCCTACGCATTGCTTCATTAATCTCTGTGTTACACAGTTGACACCTATCCAGGCTAATCCTCAGATCTTGAATTTTGGCTGCTGTTTCATCTTTAAGATTAGCATGCTCTTGCCTCAAAGCCTGATTTTCTCCAGTTACAGCCTGAAGCTCTCCAACCAAATCCTGATTGTTGCTCATCAAAACCTGACATCTCTCCTGCACAACCTGACATCTGTCCTGTGCCAAGTCCAACCTTTTAGTTGATAGACACGCTATAGTCAAACTGCACTAATAGGTCTCACAACTTTAACTTCAAGTTGCTGAAACACATTTTCCTGAGCCCTCCTGACATTCAACTCTGTGGGAGAAACAACAAGGTCCCCTGGATCAGGAGCCCCCGGTGTATCCTGTTTAATCACCTCTACCAAATATTCATATAGCCCCTGCTCGGAAGCAACTTCCAATCTGGGCATCTCCACCATGGCATCAGTGTCTGAGTCTGAAACTACAGACATGGCTATACATTCTAACTTGGTTTAAGTCAAAATTAAACAGCCTGTGGTTATACACTGTTAAAAATACACAAGAAATCTAACAACACTGCAGCAATCAATATTTGATAAATGTGGTTTGCAGAAAGATTACTTTACTGCTCTGTGATTTTCTGTTCTAACAATGTTGTTATACGCTGTTAGAAATGGGGCAGCAGTGTGGAGTAGTGGTTCGGGTTCTGGACTCTTGACCGGAGGGTCGTGGGTTCAATCCCAGATGGGGGACACTACTGCTGTTCCCTTGAGCAACGTACTTTACCTAGATTGCTCCAGTAAAAACCCAACTGTATAAATGGGGAATTGTATGTAAAAAAATCATGTGTAAAAAATAATGTACAGTACTTGTATGTAAAAATAATGTGATATCTTGTAACACTTGTAAGTCGCCCTGGATAAGGGCGTCTGCTAAGAAATAAATAATATTAATAATAAAATAATAGAAAGGAAAAGCAACTGCTTTACAGCACTCTGGTTTTCGATTCCAACCCCGTTTGTTATACGCAATTGGAAGGGAAACACAACTACAACAAATTAAATTCCAAGTTTAATTCTTTGTGTCTGTATGTTCATAAACCCGGCACTTACTGTGCTAAATCAATTTTATCACGTCAAGGTCACCAGTTAATGTAGGACCAATTCAATAATTGATAATTTAATGTTTATCTGGGTTGATTAGTTCTCTTACTAACAATATTTAATTGATGTGTTACAAAGATTGAGGATTTACTATGAACACACATTCATGCGCAGCCACAAGGAATGTTCAATTAATAGTAGTATTTTATTAAGCACATAAATAATAAACAGAAATCAGAAATGTCAGAAATTAAATGTCTTGGTCTCTAAGCACAAAACACAATTCAAAAACTCTCACTGCTTGACTAGCAGGCAATTAAAATATGACACTGCCTGTCTCCTCTCACACCAGCAGTCGAGCAAGAAGGCTGTGGCATAGTAGCTTGCTCACACACACACCCACACACACCCACATCCACATCCCAGTCATCCTGTCACAATCACATTAAGTTTATTAATGGTATATAGATTAAGTATATGGTGAGTTTACTTTTAAAGAAATTGTTCATTCAACAAAGAGGTAGATTACTTGTAGTTACTTCATCAAGTTTCACTAAAAGTTATTTCACACGCAAATTGGGCAAACAAAATAATTAACAGTACAATTCTATGTGAATGTGTTACATTCACATAGAATATCTACTTTCATAAGATCATTTGTGTATCTTGCCTTTTTTAAACTCACAGTCCTTTTGATGATTTACTGTCCTTTTCCACTGGGACATCGCTGGTTTATGTCTTCCTTGCGTCAAAACGATTGTTGTTGCACGTGTGAATTATCTGTACCTAATTCAACTGTCCGCTCAGCCTAATCCAGTTCAGGCGCCGGTCCTCTAATCAGTAGGTCACATAGTTCAGTATGTCTGCCAGGCACCAAGGGGCCCCCTTCTCAAGTCACAGCAGTTTGCCCTGTTTCTAAAAAAACACACAGTTTCATTAATGAATCCAGTTACATTTCTAATACACGTTCACATATTATCATATTCTGGGATTGTGTCCTACAGGTTATCCTGTGAGCTGGAGGAGGTCCCTGTTCCAGAGGAAGCGCTTCCATGGTGCCTTGCTCGTGCCAAGCCTGTGCACTACCCCATGTGCTGCCTTGTTCACTCCCCGCTTCAGCCACCTGCACCAAATAGGAAGAAGGGGAGGAACGGCCGTCCCCGGAGGAAGGTGAAGAAGCCCAATCGTCCAGCGCCCAAAAGGGGGGAGTCTGAGCCTCCAGTGCTGTCTCCAGGGCCACCGTGGCCAAAATACCCCGCACCCCTGCCAACTACATGGCAGGAGAGCCGCTGGCAAGCCTACCTCCGCGTACTCGAGGTCTTGAGTGGGTGCCCTGCCTGCGGGGTGTGGGCACTTCGTTGTCAACTGCCTCCTCCCAGGGGAGGAGGAGGAACCACTGATGAAGAGCCACTGGGAAGCGGGGAGTGTGGGCACCTCTGGTCAACTGCCCTCCTCCAGGAGAAGGGGGAGGAGGAACAGCGGCCGGAGTGTCCCGCGCTGAGGGCAGCATTGCCGCTGCCAGCGCCACCGCCACGTCCAGAATGCCCAGCGCCGCTGCCATTACCGGAGTGCCATGCGCTGCAGTTAGCATTTCCGCTGCCAGCGGTTCAAATACATACAAAGTCCCGAGGAAATAAATTCTAACCTCAAAAAAAAATTGAATGTTCTGGCACCTTCATGCAGCTGTGTCAATTCTGAATTAAATGTATTTAAAATGAAAATCAGACTCATCCATTTGTAATAACGCTAACATCTTAACTGGTGGTAGACCCTTTTCCTTTGAGTCGTGGGCCCGGAAGGACATACATGTGTTGAACAGTGTAGCAGGACACTCCTAGACTTTCCGGACCTAGTTTCTTGGTTTAGTATCCCTAACACTTTGTTTTTTATTATTATTTTAGACTGAGATCTGCTTTAAAAACATATAGGGTTCCCTGGGGTCCCAACTTAATCTCTCACCTGGTGGTGGATTGGGTCCTGGGGGTAGCGCCTAAGGCTGTGGTCACCCATATATATATATATATATATATATATATATATATATATATATATATATATATATATATATTATATATTATACAGTGCCTTGCAAAAGTATTCAGACCCCTGACCAATTCTCTCATATTACTGAATTACAAATGGTACATTGAAATTTCGTTCTGTTTGATATTTTATTTTAAAACACTGAAACTCAAAATCAATTATTGTAAGGTGACATTGGTTTTATGTTGGGAAATATTTTTAAGAAAAATAAAAAACTGAAATATCTTGCTTGCATAAGTATTCAACCCCCACACATTAATATTTGGTAGAGCCACCTTTTGCTGCAATAACAGCTTTGTCTTTTGGGGTAAGTATGTACCAGCTTTGCACACAGTGTTGGAGTGATTTTGGCCCATTCTTCTTGGCAGATTTGCTCCAGGTTTTTCAGATTGGTTGGACGACGCTTGTGGACCGCAATTTTCAAATACTGCCACAGATTCTCAATGGGATTGAGATCAGGACTTTGACTGGGCCACTGTAGGACATTCACCTTTTTGTTCTTAACCCACTCCAATGTTGCTTTGGCCTTGTGCTTGGGATCATTGTCCTGCTGAAAGGTGAATTTTCTCCCAAGCTTCAGTTTTTTAGCGGACTGAAGCAGGTTCTCTTGCAGTATTTCCCTGTATTTTGCTCCATCCATTCTTCCTTCAATTTTAACAAGATGCCCAGTCCCTGCTGATGAGAAACATCCCCACAGCATGATGCTGCCACCACCATACTTATACTTCACTGTAGGGATGGTGTGTCTTGAGGCATGGGCAGTGTTAGGTTTGCACCACACATAGCGCTTTGAGTTTTGGCCAAAAAGCTCTATCTTGGTCTCACCTGACCACAAAACCTTTTCCCACATCGCAGCTGGGTCACGCTCATGCTTTCTGGCAAACTCCAGACGTGCTTTCAGATGGTACTTTTTGAGTAACGGCTTCTTTCTTGCCACCCTCCCATACAGGCCAGTGTTATGCAGAGCTCTTGATATGGTTGACTGGTGCACCATTACTCCACTTCCAGCCACTGAACTCTTAGCTCCTTCAAAGTGATTGTTGGCCTCTCTGTGGCTTCTCTCACAAGTCTCCTTCTTGTTTGAGTGCTGTGTTTTGAGGGACGGCCTTTTCTTGGCAGTGCCTGGGTGGTGTGATGCAGCTTCCACTTCCTGATTATTGATCCAACTGTGCTCACTGGGATATCCAAGCACTTGGATATTATTTTGTACCCTTTCCCTAATCTATGCATTTGTATTACTTTATCTCTAACTTCTGTAGAATGCTCTTTGGTCTTCATTTTGCTTCAGATTCACAGCCTGACCAATGATCCTTCAACAGTGGGGTTTTTATCCAGAAAATGTGACAGCAGCTTTAATGGTTCACAGGTGGAGGCCAATGGTAAGGCAATTGTGTCCTCGTTAGGGGAATTTCTTTCATCGGTGTAAACTGGGAGCTTCCACAGCACAGGGCTTGAATACTTATGCAAGCAAGATATTTCAGTTTTTTCATTTTTCTTAAAAATATTTCCCAACATAAAACCAATGTCACCTTACAATAATTGATTTTGAGTTTCAGTGTTTTAAAATAAAATATCAAACAGAACGAAATTTCAATGTACCATTTGTAATTCAGTAATATGAGAGAATTGGTCAGGGGTTTGAATACTTTTGCAAGGCACTGTATATATATATATATATATATATATATATATATATATATATATATATATATATATATATATATATATATATATATATATATATATATATATATATATATATATATATATATATATATATATATACAGTACTATGCAAAAGTTTTAGGCAGGTGTGAAAAATGCTGTAAAGTAAGAATGCTTTCAAAAATAGACATGTTAATAGATTATATTTATCAATTAACTAAATGCAAAGTGAGTGAACAGAAGTAAAATCTAAATCAAATCCATATTTGGTGTGACAACCCTTTGCCTTCAAAACAGCATCAATTCTTCTAGGTACACTTGCACAAAGTCAGGGATTTTGTAGGCATATAGTCAGGTGTATGATTAAACAATTATACCAAACAGGTGCTAATGATCATCAATTCAATATGTAGGTTGAAACACAATCATTAACTGAAACAGAAACAGCTGTGTAGGAGGAATAAAACTGGGTGAGGAACAGCCAAACTCAGCTAACAAGGTGAGGATGCTGAAGACAGTTTACTGTCAAAAGTCATACACCATGGCAAGACTGAGCACAGCAACAAGACACAAGGTAGTTAGACTGCATCAGCAAGGTCTCTTCCAGGCAGAAATTTCAAGGCAGACAGGGGTTTCCAGATGTGCTGTCCAAGCTCTTTTGAAGAAGCACAAAGAAACACGTTGAGGACCATAGACGCAGTGGTCGGCCAAGGAAACTTACTGCAGCAGATGAAAGACACATCATGCTTACTTCCCTTCGCAATCGGAAGATTTCCAGCAGTGCCATCAGCTCAGAATTGGCAGAAAACAGTGGGACCCTGGTACACCCATCTACTGTCCGGAGAAGTCTGGTCAGAAGTGGCCTTCATGGAAGACTTAGGCCAAAAGCCATACCTCCGGCGTGGAAACAAGGCCAAGCGACTCAACTATGCACGAAAACACAGGAACTGGGGTGCAGAAAAATGGCAGCAGGTGCTCTGGACTGATGAGTCAAAATTTGAAATATTTGGCTGTAGCAGAAGGCAGTTTGTTCGTGAAGGGCTGGAGGCGGTACACGAATGAGTGTCTGCAGGCAACAGTGAAGCATGGTGGAGGTTCCTTGCAAGTTTGGGGCTGCATTTCTGCAAATGGAGTTGGGGATTTGGTCAGAATTAATGGTCTCCTCAATGCTGAGAAGTACAGGCAGATACTTATCCATCATGCAATACCATCAGGGAGGCATCTGATTGGCCCCAAATTTATTCTGCAGCATGACAACGATCCCAAACATACAGCGAAAGTCATTAAGAACTATCTTCAGCGTAAAGAAGAACAAGGAGTCCTGGAAGTGATGGTATGGCCCCCACAGAGCCCTGATCTCAACATCATCGAGTCTGTCTGGGATTACATGAAGAGAGAGAAGCAACTGAGGCTGCCTAAATCCAAACAAGAACTGTGGTTAGTTCTCCAAGATGTTTGGGCCAACCTACCTGCCGAGTTCCTTCAAAAACTGTGTGCAAGTGTACCAAGAAGAATTGATGCTGTTTTGAAGGCAAAGGGTGGTCACACCAAATATTGATTTGATGGTAGATTTTTCTTCTGTTCACTCACTTTGCATTTTGTTAATTGATAAATATAAACTATTAACATGTCTATTTTTGAAAGCATTCTTACTTTACAGCATTTTTTCACACCTGCCTAAAACTTTTGCACAGTACTGTATATATATATATATATATATATATATATATATATATATATATATATACAGTACCAGTCAAAAGTTTGAGTACACCTGCTGGAAACTAGGTTTTTTTCATAATTGACAATGTTTTACGTTGAATACGTTTCTGTAAATACTTGAAAATGAAAACACATGTTACAATATACAAAACAAAACATAAGGAGTATCAAAGCAATGTTCAAGAAAATTGAAAATTGTCTCTAAATCTTGGATTCCTAAAAATAGCCACCCTTTGCCTTAATAACAGCCTCAAAAACACGAGGCATTCGGTTAAGTTTCAGCAGGAAATCACTCGACATGTCTTCCCAGCTGTTCTGCAGCAATTCCCAGAGATGTATAGGGCACTTGTGGGTAGCTTTGCTTTGACTCTTCTGTCCAGTTCGTCCCATACAAGTTCTATGGGATTGAGGTCTGGAGACTGGGCAGGCCAGGTCATTAGATTGAGTTGTCCTTCACTTTCCTTCTTCACCAGATAGTTCTTGCACAACTTTGAGGTGTGTTTCGGGTCATTGTCTTGTTGAAGAATGAAGGACTGCCCAACTAGCCGTAATCCTGATGGAATGGCATGCTTCTGAATTATGCTATGATAGCCATGCTGGTTGAGCTTGCCAAGGACTTGGTAAAGATCACCAACTATGTCACCAGCAAAGCAACCCCAGACCACGACACTGCCTCCTCCATGCTTGACAGTGGGAACCACACATGCAGAACTCCTGCGCTCACCCTCTCTGTGTCTTACAAATACTTGGCAGTTGGACCCAAATATTTCAAATTTTGACTCATCGGTCCATAAGACCGACTTCCACTCCTAAAACGTCCAGTTTCTGTGTTTTTTGGCCCAGGCAAGTCTCTTCCTCTTATTCTGCACTTTTAACAATGGTTTCTTTGCAGCAATTCTTCCAGTTAGGTCAGCTTCACGCAATCTCCTCTGAACAGTTGATGTTGAAACATCTGTCGTTCTAGTAGCATTTAGCTGAGCTTGTATTTCAGGGGCAGTTAATCGTCGGTTTCGCAGACTTGTGACTCGAATGAACTTGTTCTCTGATTCTGAGGTCACCCTTGGCCTGCCTGACCTTGTTCGGTCCTCATGAGTGCCAGTTTCTTCAAATCGTTTGATGGTCTTGGCCACAGCAGTTACAGACATTTACAAAGTTCTTGCGATTTGTCTTAAAGATTGACCTTCATTTCTTAAAGTAATTACAGTCTTTTTTCTTTGCTTAACTGAGCGTATTTTGCCATTTTCTGCTCCCTTACATTCAGGAATGACAAACTTGTGCCTATGCTACCTATATTTATAGTAATCATGGACCCTCACCTGTTAACAATAATTGGTGACAAAAGGTTAATTAGGTAACATGCTAGTTAACTCGGAGAACATCTAACAAAGACACTTTTATACTTAGGCCAGTGTTCTAACACCGTGTTATACACATTTCAGAATTTTAACTGACTTGGGCTTCAGACTGAAATCCCCTTGCTTTGGGTGACCATTTCATTGAAATTGACAAGATTTACATTTTCATTTAAAAATAAAATTTTTGAATGCAATTCACTTATGATTATCAGCTTATATAAGTACACGTATCCTATCATGAAATATTGAGTGTTTTTAGACAAGTTTATACAGTTAAAAGCATAGATAATCATGAAAAACCTGGTTTCAAGCAGGTGTACTAGAAGGATTTAGCACAGTGGGAGGGTCTATTGATTGGGAAGTGGTGTGGGGGAGTGCTTTTGGAGCATCTAAAAATCCAAATCACGAATTTATTCACTTTAAAATATGCCACAGAACTTATATGACCCCTCGTAAAAGGCATTATACGGGTCTAGCTCCTCATCCCCGTTGTATCCTGTGCAACCTTGGGGTACCATGCACTTTAATGCATATACTGTGGGACTGCCCAGCAATTTTGGGGACAGGTAGCCGACACCATTTCTGCTAATATCAGGAGGCGCTTCCCACAGGACCCTGCCCTCCTCTTGGTGAGGTCTCTAAATGTCCTCTTTCCGAGAAGGACATCTGGTTGACTCTGGTTGGCTGGCATGAGTGCTGCAAAGAAAATGATTGTTCAGCGCTGGCTCCCTCCTCATCAGCTCTCCATGCAACACTGGCTACAAGCGTTTTTAGACATTCTTTTTCTGGAGATGTCTTCAGCCAGAGTCAACAGAGCTAAGGCTGCTACCATACAGATGTGGAGGGACTCGGCAACTGCAATTAAGAACTTACTATTGTCTTGACCTATACGTATAGCTTATTTATTTCTTGACAACCCATGTGGGGGGGGCTTCTTACCAGTATTCTTATGTTCATTTTGTATACCAAAAAAATTGAAATGAAAATCAAACATGGATTATGGGCAATTGTGTCCAACACGTTGTTAGTTCAACAATAAGGCTTAGGCTAATGATAATGTATTATGTATTTGTGGCAAAGTGGTTTGCAGTGTGCAGGTGTAGAGGTGATGCAATGCGGAAACAGATGACAAACAACGAAGTTCACTGTCCAAACAATTCTTTATTTGTTTTAATCCAGGTCGGTTTGGCGACCGTAAATAATAATCCCTGGCAATACACAGCAATGTGTACTGCACAGTTTAAACCACAGGGTACAGTCACAAAATAATAAACACACACAGAACACAAACATGCAAAGTCCAGAGTGAGTGCTTTGATGCAAGTGGTGAAATACAATTTATTCGTGTACAATAGTGCAGTGCTGTCCGGGTTAGTGCTGGCCTTTAGCGACAGCTCCCGGAACGTGTTAGTCGTCTAAAAATGACAAACAAGTACAATTAAACAGGCAAACAAACAAACACGAAACACTCACTGTAACTTTTACTGTCCTTCAGCGGTTCTCTCGCAACCATAACAAAACAGCAGTTCGCTCAGCCACATCCCCTTTTGTACCTTCAGCCACACCCCTAGGCATGTTTATGTATATGCAGTATACCTCGTTCTTTCCGTGCCCTTATCATTTACATATCCTTTAGTGTTCTTTGAAGTACTTTCTGAGTTCTTGAGTTTGCAGAAAGATATCCTTGCAGAAGAGCAGAAGCTGCCGTAACAAAATAATCACTTGTAAAGTCTATTGCTTTACTTTAGCCGCCGCTGATACTTGTTAATTACATTCTATGTCTGGTTGGGGTGCGGGAAGCTTATATATATAGCTATACGAAGTGATACATTGCAATTCATTTGCTGTTTATTTTTCTAAGCTATAACAAATTGTTTTAATGCTAAAACTAAAACGGCCTCGAATCACTTTATGTAGTAAAATTGAGAGTCCATAAAAAGGAGGAGTCTTCAGTCGCGTCTCTATAGCATTAAGCAGGGGAAACTTTTTAATTAAGCTCTCGGTTTAAAAAAAAAAACTTACATTAAAGTCTTTTTTTTTTTGTTTGTTTTGTTTTTTATATTTTCAATACATCTCACCCCCAGATTTAATTACCAAAACACCACAGTAAATATCATTCAGATTCCCCACACCAGTAAGACATCAGTTTAGATGGTATATTCAGATCACTCAGCCGAGGCGTTAAGGAATAACAAGTACCAATTCTATTACTAAACAGTAACTGAAACATTTAGTAAACAACAAACATCTGATCTTCCTTTTCAGTGACAGAGGATTCCAATACATTCAGTTCAGGAACTGATACACAGGTCTTGGGTTCAATTCTAAAAAAAACACAAAAAACAGTGAAATAATAAACTGTGCTTTTCACAGGAAGAGAAACAGAGAAAACAGCACCCCTTCATGATCGGTAATACAAGGTATTACATAATTACCAGACATATATTTCTACAAAAATTACCCACACATCCATAATTAAAGCTGTCCTTTATAAAATGTAGTTTTTGAGAATCAACGTTGTGTAACGTGGTTGCTCACGTTACGTCAAAATAGGCACGTTTGACTTATTATTGTAGTCCTATTGGTTAGTTTGATCAATTTTTCTGTTCTCCATTTTCAAACTCAAATGCTAAAGAACTGTTGCAGCGTGGATGTGTTGTTTTTTTTTTTAGGTAAGTAAAATTATTTCTACCGGTATCTTACTTTTAATTCACTCTTTAACTGAGATTCTTTTGCATACAGGATATTTAAATATGTTTTAATATCTTTTATAATTTATAAATATATTTGATATATTTTTAGCACTAATCCGGGTCTGTGAAACCATAGGTAAGTGTATATAATGAAACAAATGGAAGTTAATTATTTTGTTAGCTGTAATCTTAATTGTCAGTACTTACGAAACACCGTTTTTTTTTTTAATTGGAGAAAGCTTGGTTCTGCCCCTTTCCCATCAAGTTAATTTTTGTGGTTAATTCAGTGTGTCCTCTTCAAAAAAAAACTCCTTGTTTGTACTGAGGTAAAGTTAGCTTGACGTTCGATATTCGTTTGATATTCGACTCACGCTAAACCGACATGAATGAAAATCTCCCCAACCACAGCAGCTACACTCCTCAAACCAACTTTAAGAAGACCAAATGTGAATTGTTTCACAAGCTCTCCTTTACATGCGAATCAAACAAATTGTGAAAAACAATAACATACCGCATATACGCACACAGCCTACCCGACACGTGTAAAATGGCTTTATCTCCTCAACCACAGCAGCTACAGCACTCAAACCAACTTTAATTTAAAGGAGGCCAAATGTGAATTATTTCACAGTCTCTGTTTTACCTGTGAAGCCTAAGAATAATTTGTAAAATACAATAACATATCGCATATACACACCACCGTCCCAGCGTCAATTAAAATTGCTTGATAACCCCAACCACAGCAGCTAGCATTTTCAAAACAACTTTAAAGAAGACCAGTTGTGGATTGTTTCACAGCTTCTGTTTTACATGTGAATCCTAATAATTTGTGAAAAACAATAATATATTGCATATCTTTACACTTAGCTTGACATGCACACAATGGATTAATATCCCCAACCACATCAGCTAGCGTTTTCAAAACAAATTTAATTTAAAGAATACCAGTTGTGAATTGTTTCACAGCTTCTGTTTTACGTGTGAATCCTAATAATAATTTGTGAAAAAACAAATGGTTGGGCATATCAAGCCATTTTACATGTCAGGCTAAGTGTGTGCGCATATGCGATATGTTTTGTTTTTCACATATTTTTCTTAGGATTCACATGTAAAACAAAAGCTGTGAAGCAATTCACAACTGTTCTTCTTTAAATTAAAGTTGGTTTGGACGCTCTAGCTGCTGTGGTTGGGGAGATAAATCCCTTTTCATTGATGCCAGGACCGGGGTGCATATATGCGGTATGTCATTGCTTTTCACACATTATTCTTAGGATTCACATGTAAAACAGAGGCTGTGATACAATTCACAACTGGTCTCCTTTTAAATTAAAGTTGGTTTGAGCACTCTAGCTTCTGTGGTTGGGGAGATGCAGCCATTTTCATTCATGTTGGGTTAGTGTGAGTTGAATATCAAACGAATATCGAAAGTCAAGCTAACTTTACTGCGGTCTTGTTTGCGGCATCTTCCCCACCCACCAGTGGTACTTAAAAATGAAGCCTGTTGATTGAAGTAAAACCAAATGTTTAGCACAGTTCAATGAAAATGTATTATTTTTATTTATTGATAGATAGATAGATAGGTATTGAAAAACAGCAAGTCACATTTTTAACGTTTTTTACGTTTATATTTTTGTTAATCGTTGCAAACCTGTTTGTGAATCAGGCAAGTGTTCTAGTTTTTTTTTTAAGTAATAGAAGGAAACACCATTCACACAGTAACTGTTATTGTAACTTATTGTGCTAACGACTGTTCCTACCAAGTTCTATGATAGTAATTATTAGAAAAATTAAATCCTTACCTGATTTGTACAAAATCGACAAAAAAAAGGTTCCTGTTTTGAACTGCCCTTCTGAGTTTGTAACTTAAATTTGATTGTTTTTTTATTATTATTATTTTTTTTAATTTTCTGCTTAATCGTTACACCTTTTGATAATAATTATAAAATGTGTTTTCTTTTTTAAAACTTAAATATGTGAGATTTATTATAAATTGTACTAAAGGACATGTATTGTTTGTAAAATTAAGAAATTAACAAACACAATAACAATGACTGGAGAAAAAATGTGAACAAAGTTAACAAAATAACAAATTAAAAGGACATGTAAAATGTTGTTTTCTATTTCCCTCTAGGATTCCAACCTGCAAAACAATGAAAAATAATAATGTTAGTAAAAGTAATGTTATTTTCATAAATTATCAAAAACAGCAGTCTTTTTTTCTTTATGAAATGTTTATATTTAAATTAGTTAATATAAAAATATATTTCAGGTGTGTGCA
The DNA here is from genome assembly GCA_030684275.1 of Acipenser oxyrinchus oxyrinchus. Classification (NCBI taxonomy): domain Eukaryota; kingdom Metazoa; phylum Chordata; class Actinopteri; order Acipenseriformes; family Acipenseridae; genus Acipenser; species Acipenser oxyrinchus. Next base: position 52,695,131 of record CM060250.1, read on the forward strand.
AGTCTCCAATTGTTTGCAGTAATGACGTCACCCGCAAAGAGCTTTTGTGTGCAGTGCGTCAAAAACTAGTTCCTTTTAAATGTGTGTCCTAACAGCCGCTTTCGAACGGCAAATTGGCTAACTACTTCATCATTTTTATTGCAAGCTAGTAGATTGTGAGATGTCAAACAGATCTAAGCCATGAGCAACAAGCTCTGGCATATGAGAACGCAAATAACGTTTAATTCAAGTTTAGCTTACCTTACTGCCTGTCTCTGTTTTCTGCCTCCATCCCTATCACTGGCATATTTGAGCCATGATTTAATTGTGGCTTCAATTTCAGTATTGGTACCATGAGCCCCTTAAGGATTTCTTACAGTGCCTGCAGAAACCAACACATTAGTTATATACAAATATATTTTTTAGTGGAATAAAAAAAAAACCTCAAGAAAGATAAATAGAGATATATTTTCCCTTCCAGAATACTTAGGACATATGTATAATGGTAAAATGTTTTCATTGCAAATTAGTTATATTTACAATTATGCGTGTGTGAAACAAACTGCCCAGCTGTGTTGAAGCTGAGTGCCTAAAATTATAAAATCCCCTGAAATATAAGCTCAACAATAGAGTACAGTACACCCCTTTGATTCTTAAACCATTACAATGTACTGTTAATGTCCTAAAGATTAAATGCAATAACTTACGTAAAACCACATTTTTAAGTTGCAGTTTGGAAAATGCTCTCTTCTGCCCCTTTCCCATCCAATTTAATTTTGTGGCTAATTCTCTCCCTAATGTCCGTTTCAGAATTCTTCTTGTTGTGTCCACAACATCTGCTCCACCGGTGGCACTTAAAAGTGAAGCACCTATTGATTGAATCAAGATGTTAAAACACTAACACTCAGAACTGGGATGAGAATTTGAATTGGTTCTATCAAGACAATAATTAGTTTAATTAGGTAGTCAAGTGCTCAGGTGGAACAAAAACATACAAACACTGCAGCCCTCTTGGACCAGGATTGAAGACCATTATTTACAGTATAGGTAAATGGCTCACTCACAAGTCATTTTTTGGAATGTTATGTCTTCGAGCCTTCTTTCCAAAGCAACCAAAGAGGGAATGTCCATTAATGGTAGTTCTGTGTCCTCTGCAAGGTCATCCACATCAGCTCTTTTATTTGTTTGGATGTGATTAATGATGTTGTTTATCATTCTGGTGTTATGGTCCAATTTTCATTTAGTTCAATTAACATTTTAATTATATGCCTTTCCACAGCTGGGAAAAATATATATATAAACAATAATAAACAATTTCAACCTACAAAACATTCCTTTCATGCCTTTGACTTACTTGCAAAATATCGTAGTCTGTACTGACTGCAATGCTCAGATTAATGTATTACAGCCAATAATTCGAAGGCGTGTTTGGCAAACCTGCTCTACTGTAAACTTTCAGTATACTGTAAGCGTTAGCTGGGGTTTTTGTTGTTATTAGGGGAACTGGAGAAAAAACAACTAGAGATCTGTTTTTTGCGTCTTTTTGATGATGTCGGACAGGGTCCGACACTGGACCGGAAATGGGAAAATTGCAATGTCGGACCAGGTCCAAAATAGGACCGCAAAGTGTTAAACTCCTGTGAAAATCAAGATCCAATTGTACCCCAAAATTATATCTTCTGTAAAAAATATATATTTTGAGTGGTGGAGGAGAATATTGTATTCTGCAATCTTAAATAACTAGTAATCTAGCAAGAGTTTATTTCTTTATATCCATACTCCTTCAATCATTTGAATACACAGAGAGCAATCTCAAAGTGTAGGTGTCAAAGGTAAGGAAAACCCCAGGACAACTGCTATTTGAAAAGGGTCCTCCAGATTAATAGCCCTAAGAAAACAGAACATTTGAAACAGTGATTGCAAATTGGAAAGAGGATGTACTTTTCATTTTTTCAAGAGCACTGTCAATATACTGCTGTTGATGTGGTCACCAAATTTCTGGATCATATGAAAAAAGGTTTGGAAAGTTGGTTGATGCCTTCCACATTCTGGTGAGGCCTAATGCAGGTCTGCCTGTGTGAAAGGTTTAGCAAAAGCCATCGCACCAAGCAGCAACTTCCTTAGCATCCGCCTTGCTATATCAAGCTAAGATTCTGTTTACATATAGCCAGTAGTGGTATTTAAATACATGATCTACAAACCATCTGGTCTGCTTTTCAATAATGATGAGCAAAAGCTTACCGCTAAAATATATTAACCCAGTGGGTACATGTTATATATCAGTTTTCTTAATCTAATGTATTATTTATGTTATTTATTTCACAGGGTGAGAGCCGGGGCTGGAGTGAAAGATTGTTACTTGGAGTGGTAGTCTGAGGAGTGGCCTCAGGGGATAGGATAGGAAAGGAAAGAGGTTCCCGACCGGTTGACGCCTTCTTGGCCAGAGCAGAGAGAGCATCCTCGAAGGCAGGCTATTCAGCAGCCTCGGGAACCAGAAAACACATAAGATAGATTGGCTCGGAGGAGCCCACGACAGGCTCTGTGGAGCGGCAGTCGTGTAAGAGGAATAGGCTCTTGCGCTGAGGTGTAGAATATCTTGTGTGCAGGAATACTAGGTGCTGGTATTGTGGAACTTGGAGAGCTGCGTGAGATGCTGTGGGAACCAACTGCTGAAATCTGGCGATCTGTAGGCGAGAAAGAGCATCAGCTGCATTATGTGAACTGGGAATGTAACAGGCTTGAATGAAGAAATTAAAAGACACTGAAATCCAAATGAGGCGATGTAGTAACTGCGTTATAAGGGGAGAGGAAGATCTTCCTTTATATAGACTGTAGATTTATTTTCCCTAAAGAACGTGATAGATTTTCTTGACCATAGGTGGCCCCAGATGTGAGCAGCTGTGACGAAGGGATACAGTTCCAGAAGAGCAGTAGCTTTGAGGTAGGAAGAAAGATTCTGAATTTCAGGAGGGCATTCGCTAGAGAACCATTCAGTCCCTAGGTAACCCCCGAATGCTTAGAATGAAGCATCCGTAAAGAGATTCAAATCATGAGGAGCTGAAATCAGGCCTTGATATAATAAGGACAGGCTGTTCCAGTGACAAATTAAAGTAGCCCACATCTTAATATTCTTTCTTGTTTCGTTGAGAGCAGAGATCTGCTGAAGCGGTGATCTATAACAGTGTGCAGTGGCCTGCTGTAGAGAGCAGAAATCTGCTAAAGTGGAGATCGTAACAGTGTGCAGTGGCCTGCTATAGAGAGCAGAGGTCTGCTGAAGCAGTGATCTGTAACAGTGTGCGGTGGACTGCTGTCAGTAGTGGGCAGTGGCCTGTTGTAGAGAGCAGAGATCTGCCGAAGTGAGTGAAATGAAACTCATTGTGTGATAAAAGCAAATTTAAGCTGCATGAAGTGCCTCCTTGGGATTGCAGGAGGTTGTTGCACAATTGACTGCCAATCGGAATTTTGATAGGATGTCAATGTTGGTCTTTAAGTGTTAAGGCGATTTAGATGGAGCCAAAGATGAGGCTGCTTTCGGGAGAGATGTAGAATGCATTGCTGTGAGGTTGCTGCAAAACCTATTGATTTGGTCAGGAGCAGTCTATGAGTGTATTGTCCATTGCACTGTAGGAGGCTGTTTTAACTGAAACGCTGATAAATCGAAGGACATGTTTCCGTACCTGACTGGCAACTCACATGGAATTAAATATTAACCTGATTTGAAAATACATGACTTTCGCAGTGAAAGGATGAGCTAAAATATAGAACTTATGGTATTATACTGCCATCTGGACGTTATGAATGAAATAAAACTGTTGGCTTTAAAAAATGCTGCAGGGTAGAATAGATTTGATTATTGAGATCAATAGTCCACGTGATTGGAATGTTTATCCTAAATGCTCTGATGCTGTATCATGCCAACACCTGAACACCAGCGCTCTTCAATAATATGGCGGCAAATCTGTGTAGAAAGAGAATGACAGTGGATTGTATTTTGGACAGAGGAAAGTAAAATGGGCTGTGGATGCACAGAGTCCACAGGCGTTGGCTCACAAACTGCTGAACACGCGGTTAAAAGAGGTCTAAAATCAGGGTAAGACCGATCAACAAAATGGTTATCTGCGGATAAGATGGTGGCAGCTTTAACGGATAATGCTTTATGGTACTCGTAGAACATAGTACCCCCGTATCTAACCGAGAGCTCCACGATGTAGAATAAAGTATTGCTCTAGCTCTTGGTGGCAATGTGGAAGTTAATGTCTCGTGACTTGAGTGTAACATTGATATCCTTACCTTTAATTATTTATTTTCTGATGTTAGGAGAGACAGTGACGCCTGATAGAAGGGGATGTTGAAACCACAGGCGGCCCGTCAGTACAGGCAAGTGAGGCATGGCCTGCTGAGCGTCATCTATCGGACTATCTATGAAGACATTTAGAATATTCTATATATATTTATTATTAATTAAAAAATATACTGAATACATATTTTAGTACAGTTAGTATATAAGTAAGTTAACATATGTTCATTTTAGCAATGGTTTGTTTTGAAAGTGATGTTATTCGAGTAGGCTCCACGTAATACATTACAAAGCACAATACTAGAACGAGAACAAAGCTGAGGTTCCCATGTTGAACTGAGAATTGAAACAAAATGAATCTGCTTACCCATTTATGATTATTATTTTTTTTTTTTTTTGTGTCGGCTGCTGAACGTAAGTAGCAGTGAATTGCTAAACCAGGAACCCACGTGGGGAATGGATGCAAGCGAGATTGACAGATCTATTGCAGAGGCGGGCGTTGAGGGAGCAGAGGCTGCAATGGTGTCTAGATGAGAGTGTAACAGAATTTTGCGATTCTGCTACAGAGGAGAAAATACCTTTACGAAAATACCCTTCAGAATCTTATTGATATACGAATCTTTAAAGAAAAGTCGGGAGAGGGACGCCTGCTTGTAATTGTTTACAGGCGGGTGAAAAGAAAAGGTTCTGCAAACAAACCTGCGCAATACATGTTAAGGGCAAGGCGATTGCTGCAGACGGGAATGTTGATGCCTTTGTCAAACAGAGCTTTAAAAAGTTTGGCGGAGAGCCGATCTTTATAATGGAGACGCAGCGGAGGTTGAAAAATAAAATTTGAATGGCGTGGCTGGAAAGATAGTTGCAGGCTTAACTGGGCATGCAGCTGCTGCAGCGAGAAGGAAAGAAGCTGAAGGACGAGAGAGCGAGAAGACAAAGTTTAGACATTAGTAAAGAGAGAAAGTTTAATCACGTTTGACGGAGTCTGAGTGATTGCGAGAAAGCGAAAACACAATATGAGAAAACAAACTGAAAATGCTAGACAGCGAGCTGTGTGAGATTCAGACCTTAATAGGAAATAGGAGAAGATTGACAGGGAAAGCAGGGTGGAGCCCCAGATCTCGTATCCCGAAATACGCCTATAGGCTATCACATGTTCTGTTCCAGCCATGAATTCCTAGTGGGATCGTAAATCTCAGCAGTTAAAACAACCTGTGGCCTACAAACATGCCATCTCTTGAAGTTCTGCTAACGTAGTACACCACAGCATAACAATTATCCTAACACCTGCAATGTCAATGTAAGAAATGCCTGCTTTGTGTTAAATCTTACAGATGTATTTTTTTACAAGAAGTGTTGTCTTGGGAACAGGTTGATGGTTAAACTCTGGTATACCAACTGCAGTTAGAAGACATGTTTGAAATTTCTTTTTGAGGCCACATGGGTGCCTCGTGTTATGTTTGTATATAGTATTGTAAGGTCCGTAATTTCTCGAAAATAATAACTTCAGTCTTACAGGTAATTTTCAATAAAAACAGTTTAATTCTGGGACAAAAAGAAAATCCAATGCAGACAGGAACCACATGCGGACTGCATGTACAAATCTTGAAATAAAACAAAAACTGTAGGTCTAATCCTACAGGACTCTATCGATCGAAAAACCTTCAATGTCTGTCAGTGAGGTTTGATAAAGAGCACAGATATACAAGTCTACCAAGATAATAGATACGAGAAACGCTGACCCCTTTCCTTACTCCAGACCAAAAACCGACACCTTGCAGTGTGAGAACCAGTTTGGGGTTTATGGTGTTTTTAACACCTACCCTCAGATCCATTCTTACAGTGGAAATAGCACTTTGTAAACAAGGGTCATCCTGCCTGAGATCAAAAGGGTTCTTTTGAACTTCAAAAAGAACCATATCTTATCCTGATCTCGAAGCAAACAGGAACCTTTTGTCTGGGTCTGAAGTTACACAGCTGTCTGGTCTGTTGCATTGACCAATTCCCACTGGAAGAGAAAGATACAATAATTGTATGCAATTAAGAGGTATAATACTCATTAATGACTAAGAATTACATGCACAAATCCAGATGGGTTAACGACTTTAAAGAGAGCATAATCAGACAGATATGTGGGTGCACTTACGCATGAGATAAGCTAGCAACATCAGGTGATCCCCTTAATCTGCTTGTATGGAGATTATTTTAAGGTTGAATAAAAAAGTTAAAGGTTAATTTTAGAAATCAACCAACAATCTTTTACTTTTATATGCACATTCACTGCATAGTAATACACATTTATAAACCTCTTAGTCTCCACATATTGCACTTGCTCTATATTTACACTTCTACTTGTACACAGGCCCACAAGTTATTAAATTAAACTCAAGAACAACTGTATGGCAGCACTAAATAACCATGCAATAACATTGTAATACTGTACCTAAGCAAATAACATTGTTTTCTGCTCGTACATGGTAACCACTGGTGCAAAAAAGTGTAAAATTACATTGAAAAGGTAATAAAAAGTACCCTATACCCTATAATCTAAAGGGCTACCTTAACTACTTTTTCACAGAAAACAGTCCTTGCGCCTGTATGCATGCTTACATGGTACTTATGTAAAACCTCAATGCACTTAACATATGACAATATAATGTAACTTTAAAACAAACAGTAAAGCAAATCACAGATAATAAAACTAACCATTGACCAGGAATACCAAAAGAAGTTTTGAAGCTGAACACATGCTAATAAGGCCTCCAAATGCAGCTGTTAGTCCATGAAATGATTGTTTTGTTGATTTTGCGAAATTAATTTCACCACACCAATAATGATTCCCCTTTTCTGCATTCATAATTATATTTGCAGCCCTTGTTATTATTTTTCAAGCAAAATATGTTTATTAAATAGTAATTCAAGTTACTTAATTCTGATTCCCAAGCATGCATTTTAATACCAAAATAATCAGTTTGGATTTACTTTGGAATCAAGTTTAAACATTCAGTATTGGGCCTTTCTCAAGCAGCGGTTGCCAATTGCACCAAATTGTGCAGTGTCTTTGTAATGTGGACAACTGGGGGCTACAGTGGCTCTCAAAACTATTCACCCCCCTTGGACTTTTCCACATTTTATTGTGTTACAACATGGAATCAAATGGATTTAATTAGGAGTTTTTGCCAATGATCAACACAAAAAAGTCCATAATGTCAAAGTGAAAAATAAAATCTACAAAGTGTTCCAAATTAATTACAAATATAAAACAGAAAATAATTGATTGCATAAGTATTCACCCCCTTTGCTATGACACACCTAAATAAGCTCTGGTACAACCAATTGTCTTTAGAAGTCATATAATTAGTTGAATGGAGTCCACCTGTGTGCAATTAAGGTGTTTCACATGATTTCAGGTTGAATACAACTGTCTCTGGGAGGTCCCACAGTTGGTTAGTACATTTCCTAACAAAAACTACATCATGATGACGAAGGAACATTCAAAGCAAATCCCGAATAAGGTTCTTCAAAATCACCAATCAGGGGTAGGATATAAGAACATTTCCAAGGCACTGAATATTCCCTGAAGCACATTAAAGTCCATTATTAAGAAATGGAGAGAATATGGCACAACTGTGAATCTGTCTAGAACAGGCCGTCCTCAAAAACTGAGTATCCGGGCGAGAAGGGCACTAGTCAGGGAGGCCACCAAGAGGCTTATGGCAACTCTAAAGGAGTTACAGTCTTCCACGGCTGAGCTGGGAGACACTGTGCATACGGCAACAATAGCCCGGGTGCTTCACAAAACTGGCCTTTATGGGAGAGTGGCAAAAAGAAAGCCATTGTTGAAAAAAACTCACTTCAAATCTTGGCTAGAGTTTGCCAGAAGGCATGTGGGAGACTTTGAGACCAAGTGGAAGAAGATTCTATGGTCTGATGAGACCAAAATAGAGCTTTTTGGCCTCAACGCTAAGCGCTATGTTTGGCGCAAGCCTAACACCGCACATCATCCTGAGAACACCATCCCTACCGTGAAGCATGGTGGTGGCAGCATCATGCTATGGGGATGCTTCTCTGCGTCAGCTCGTGAAGAGAGGGCAAAATGGATGCAGCAAAGTACAGAGAAATCCTGGAGGAAAACCTGCTGGTCTGCAAGAGACCTGGGACTTGATCTGGGACTTGGGAGAAGATTCATCTTCCAGCAGGACAATGACCCCAAACATAGAGCCAAAGCCACAATGGAGTGGCTTAAAAACAAAAAGGTCAATGTCCCGGAGTGGCCCAGTCAAAGCCCGGACCTCAATCCAATTGAGAATATGTGGAAAGAGTTGAAAATTGCTGTTCACCAAAGGTCCCCATCCAACTTGATGGAGCTTGAGCAATTTTGCAGAGAAGAATGGGCAAAAATTGCAGTGTCCAGATGTGCAAAGCTGGTAGAGACTTACCCAAAAAGACTCACAGCTTTAATTGCTGCCAAAGGTGCTTCTACCAAATATTGACTCAAGGGGGTGAATACTTATGCAATCAATTATTTTCTGTTTTGTATTTGTAATTAATTTAGAACAATTTGTAGATTTTATTTTTCACTTTGACATTATGGACTTTTATGTGTTTATCAGTGGCAAAAACTCCAAATTAAATCCATTTTGATTCCATGTTGTACACAATAGAATGTGGGAAAAGTCCAAGGGGGTGAATACTTTTGAGAGCCACTGTAGGTTAAGACTAACAAATTAATTCAATTTGTAACTGGATTCAAGGCATAGTTCTACCTAGTCCCCTTTACCTGACCTTTGTAACTTTTGTTCGTGTATCTTGTGTACTTTTACACGGTATGTATTTTAATTAATTATGCACTGTGTAGAACAGTGCTAGCAAGGATATTCCTCTGCCTCTGCCAATTTTGTTTTTTAATAACCGTTTTTAAACAGCATCAAACACAATATATTAAAAGCCATGTTAGAAAGATTGTATTTGGTAATGCTACTATAACATAAGGTATTACACTTTCAGTATGTAGGTTCTTACTGTTTATTAAGAACAGGTGCAGGCAAGTAAGCATCTCCCTGAGGGACCATCAGTCTTCTGTGATCTGGCACGTAATGGAAAAACGTATTCTCTGTGAGATCAAAGTGAACTGTAATGCTTTCCAGTACAAATTGTCTGGAACCAAGGGTGGCTTCCCTTGCCTGTTATGCAATGCCCCTAAAATAGCTTTCACATTTTATTTTGTATTGTTTTCATTTTATTAATAAGGTAGGGGGAAGGGGGGCACTAAAATGAATTATAATTCAACACATGAACTTGAAACGATTACAACTAAGAGGAAAGTAATAGAAGTAAAACTAAATTAAAACACCCAGGCTAAAGTGATCAGGCGTCCCGTTTTGGACCGGACAGTCTCACTTTAGGAACACTGGTCCCAGTGGCCCCAAAACTTTTCTTGGGACGCTCATTTTGTCCCATCTTATTCCCCGAGCATCACAGCGCCAATAAGAAAATTAAGTATTTTATTGTATTTTATTGTATTTTCATGCAGGCTGCTGTGTTATTACAATAGATAAGTTATGGCTAAAGGGGACGGTTGGACGACCAGTAGCATTAACAGCGGCTGTACAGCAGCGTGCAAGTCTGGAGAATTACTGAACAGTCAACATTCATACTTCGAACCAATCACAGAGATTTGAGGGCGGGTTTATCCACTGGCTGTTGCTAAAACGAACTGGCGGCTATTCTCGTCTCAATCATCACTCTTGCTGCCTGAATGGGGTAGACTAGGGTCTAACATTAACGGCTCATACAGGTACCATTGTATTGTGTTGGAAATATTTGTATATCGGTGTGTGAACGACTTTGCTTCCTGTGTAGTTATGGGCGACCTTTGCAGAAATCAATGCTGTCATGTCACATCACTGTGCCATGTTTACAACGCAGCGCACTGAAGCTTGTCGTGGTTTAAAAACTTTGTGATCAAAACAATCGGAGGGGCTGTAAAATGTGACAAAAGTATTTGGAAACATTTTCTGTTGAAATAAGTGTATATTCACTTTCCCCACAGGTACCTTTTAAGAAACATATGCTAGTGAATAATAAAAACTCATGTAAAAAGATTTTAAAGTTTCAGAAAATTATTTATTTTTTAAGTATACATTTTATGTTGTTTTTAGCAATAATGAAATACAATAGGGTCAAGTCTCCATGTGCCCATTTCATTTCTTTAAAAAAATGCTTTACATTGATAATTGAGTAACTTACTGTGTAAACAAATAGTTTAAAATTTAAAAAAAATCCTCATTTCATTTTACCTTTTTTCTTTAAAAATATCTAAATAAGCTGCCTAAGAGGCAGGATAAATCTCTTTTTAATTTGGTGATCCCTTATTTTTATTTCTGTGTTAAATGTGTTATATAAGTAATATATTTTACCCTGCAAAGTTAAAGAAAAAAAATTGAGACAATGGAGTACTCATATTTAAGATTAATGCTATCTGTTGCATAAATGTGATAGCTATATAAGGTATTTTAGAAGTATTTTACTTTATCACTGCTATTACTTTAATAGAGAAAAACAACATTTATAAAAACATGTTTTTCCTTCAGGGCTCGAATTACTGGGGCTGAGGGTGGGGCCAGTCCCTTTACTTTTATTTCCAAATTTCCTTTTTAACAAGGAAAGGTATCCGACAGGTATCACTTAAAACAGAAAGGAACTCGTTAAAACATGTTAACCCTTTGCGGTCCAATGCCGGACCAGGTCCAACATTACAATTTTCCCTTTCCGATCCTATGTCGGACCCTGTCCGACATCATCAAAAAAACGTCAAGCACAGGTCTCTAGTCGTTTTTTCTCCGGAAAAAAGCAGAGAATACCTTTCAATGGCTGAGTGAGACTAATAGAAGCCGATAGAAGCAGAAAAAAAGGGAGCAGATCTGAGCAATACACATAGCCCCTGCACCACAGAGATAACACGGCCATAAACAAACAAGATAGATGCTTTTGCATCCAGTGCTCAAATAATTTGCAGAGCTTTTTGAGATGTTATAGTAATAAAATAATGACTTGGAACTCATCATTGAGGAGTTTGGTGATAAAACAAGTGATCAGGAGATTAATTATCAGTATGCACGACTATGAAGAGGTATGTGAAAAATACAGCAAACAAGGGGTGGGGCGGGGCTGGAGATGCAGTACTGAGTGTCCTGTTGATATGCAGTGCCTTTTAAACCTGTTTTACTGTGAATAAATGGACCGCTAACGTGTAATTGTATGATGACATTTCCTGGCTTGCCTAAGTAGTTTTTCAGTACCACTCAATGATAATGAGAAAGTGTCTCCTGACAATCTGAAAACCTCTCTGCACATTTTACATAGGCTAATGATTATGCTAATATTCAAAGATCGAAGCTCAGCATTGGAAGTAAAGTTTAGTGCGGAATGATTGGCCCAGGATCTCGCCTTCTGGACCGATAGAAGCTGCCCAGGGCCGGATTAACGCATAGGTAAACTAGGCACCTGCCTAGGGCCCAAAGTCATGGAGGGGCCCAAAATGAAAAGTTTAAAAAAAACAAACAAACAAAAAAATAAACAGATACGGAAGAACTTCACTCACTGACATTTCAAAAGCAGTGTATCTCACTTGTGTTCACACAAAATCAAACTGGCTGACCCGGAACTTACTGTCCTGCTCACTTTCACACGGCGACACAAGTAAATTCCAGGTCAGTAAGTTTGATTTTGCTTGAATACAGCAAACAATGTCTCTTTCAAGGGCAGCAAAACATAAACACAAGAAATGGAAAGAAGAAGAATGCAAGCAGCAAAGGGGGGCATTAGAAATATTTTTACATTTTGGTGCTGCAAGCCCTGAACCGCCGAAAACATTATCCCCAACCCTGGAGAAAGAGCTTTTTTTTTTAACGAAGCGTGTCAAAAAAACACCTCTGATCAACAGTAAAGCAAGGAAAGCTCACTGTCTCTGCTGTATTGGTAATTGAAAGAAATAAGCCATGTTAAACTGCATTTGGCTTAAGGTTGCCAACTGTCCATAAGGCCAGTAAGTAAAAAAAAAGTCACATTTTAACACGTAAGTAAATAAAAAAATGTTATTTTTAATTGAAATAAATACGGTATATTTTGTATTGCTTGCGGCTTTCCCAATCAGCTCGAATGACATATACCTGCACCTTATGTGACGGCTGTGAAAAGTATCAAAAGAAGAATACCAAGTAACAATACTGTGCTGAAATGAGTATACTCGTTCTTCAACCAAGTAAGTAAACAAACCATAGCGAGCTCGAGCGACATCGTCCACTTGCAGTGCTTTTTTTGTCATTGGAAATATGCTGGATAGCCTCGATGGAATTTATGCAATTACAAGGGACTGACTGACTTGACGGATCTTAGACGTGATCTGGCAACTGACGAAAACTTTCACAAAACTAATAGCTTAAAAATGAAAATGATACCTTTCGCAAATTGGTGGAGCATGAGTTAAGCCAATATATACATATATATCATTGTATATTTGTTGTTATTCATATAAGATAGGGTCTCAGAAGTGTATGTTTGCCTAGGGCCCTGTGATGGGTTAATCCAGCCCTGAAGTCACCCTCGTTTTGAGGTGCGACCTCCAACATCGGTCATAGGTCACCAAGGCCGGGTGATGGAGGACCTCCGACCCCCCAAAATGGATCCTGGGCAGAATGCTTCTGCCTCTAGGAAAGTACGCCTCCAGTGCAATTAAGTCTAAGAAATAACAAAATAAATAGAGAAGATATGGTTAAACAGTTTGTCCCAGGGTCTCAGCTTATGGTCCGGATGGAACCTCCCTCAGTAGAGGTGCAACCTCTGACGTCGGTCAGAGGTTAACCAAGGCTGGCTGACGGAGGACCATCGACCCCCCAAAAGAGGATCCTTACTATAATGCACCAAAGAAGCACATACTGTAAGTCAAAGTACATTTTCCATAGGAACAATGTTATAAATTGGGGTTACGTTCCTGACTCTTGGGCCAGATAATACATTTTTACAAAAATGTCCCATTATATTGTACTCATGCAAATATTTATTTAACTTTTTACACTCAGCCCAGTTGATTTCGGGGTGCCGGCACCCCAGTGGTCACGCACATATTACTCAGGCACCTACCTGGCTTGTTCACAGACTTGTGGCTTTCCAATGACGTATTCAGTGTGTGTTGTATGCGGTACTCCTAGCCGGAAATATGATCGCCTGAAATTAAGCCCCTCATCATGTGACAGAGTTCACTGCTTAGGTTTCGTTCTGAGTCCATTGCTCTTATCAGACATTAAGGGCAAATAAATTCTAAAAAAAAAAAAAAAAAAGTTACATGCATAAAAAAAAAACAAATGCTAAGTGACTGAGTCAGGGCGACCACGACAAGTACTGCGGTTCGAACACCGAGCATACGCACATGACGCATGGCTCATGTCTTGCTGTGTCCTAAATGCCATATCAATATCATAAAGTCGAAGCAGAGTAATAATGCAAATGAGTCTTAAGTGCCGTGCGTCGTAAGTCGAAGCGTCGTAAGTCGAGGAGCGCCTGTATACTGTATATATATATATAATTTAATTTTTGAGAGTATAATCTGCAAATGCGTGTGGTATCTGCTTCTGCTCCTGTCTGGAACTTGTGTTGCTGTTTGAATCAGCGCTGAAATAGGTAAGTCGATTGCAATTTATTTGTTAGTTACAATCGTTGCCTGCTAAAGGTAACCTGCCTGAACTTAAAGCACACTCAGTGAGGGGAGTTGCTACTATTTGGGCAAAATTAAAATCTGTCCCGATTCAGGGCATCTGCATTGCAGCTACATGGTCATCATTTGACACGATCTTAAAGCATTCTAACCTGGATGTGTCACAATCTCAACCAACCTTTGCTCACTCTGTTTTATCTGTAGTTTCTAGGTCTTACATCTAACCTCATCCCTTCATCTGCTTCTTGGTACAGTTCACTTGGTGTGTGGAGTTCATCTGACTAGGTAAGAAGATGAAGATTACCTGTAATATGGTTTCTTCGTAGTCAATTAACTCCATACACCTATATCCCTCCCTCCTTCCCCCTTTTCCTTTTGGTTATTTTCTTGTTTTTTGAAAAATTGGACAATGACCCTAAATGCAGGGGAGCTGTATAGAGGAGGGTCATCTAATTGGCACCTGGTGGGACTATTTCTAGGATCTCTGGGAAAGAGATTAGATTTTTTTTTTCTCCTGACCCAAGCAACATGGAAACTGGGAGTTCACTCGGTGTGTGGAATTCATTGACTATGAAGAAACCATATTACAGGCGATCTTCGTTTTTTAGTCAACTCAACAGCAAGGTGTGAAAATTGTTTTTTATGACAAGTTTTAGGTATGAATGTTTTTTCGTTGTTTGTAAGTATTAGTGTGAAGACTGTGTATTCACCACTGTAAATGAAAAATTGAAACCTGGTTATATTTTACCTGTTTAAATAAAGGAATTTAATTGAACTTTAAAATTAGAAACAATGTGTGTAGTCTAACCCATTTCTTTAACACTTTTTTTAAAAGTATTTTTTATGAAACTGAAACTTTTATATTTATATTTACCCTGACTGACCCAAATCACTACAGTTTCTTGAATTGTATTATTTTTTGTAGCAAAGTGTTTTCCAGTGTTGATATAGCTGGAACTTGATTGAAAGTTTTCTGGGAGAAAGGTCAGAACATTTGGATTACCACATTGCCTCACTGATTCCACAAGTCTAGACTTACTTATTGCAAATATGTAACCAGGCAAAGGTCATTGAGGTCACTAATAAAATCCATGTCAATATATGATATGATGATTTATTGACTCTTAGTTTGCATTTTTAGAGCAATTCACTAGACAGAAGCCCTGTCTGTGCGGGAAACACATAGGTTTGTGCTTGTGTACAGGCTGTCTTACGTTTTACAGCTGGGGTACCCTCCCCCTCTGGCTCGCTGAGAGACGCCCTTGAGGAGCCTCCAAAGCTGGGTATCAAATTTGTTCACTCTACTATCTCATATACGTTTTTTATAACACATAAAAGACTTAAAATGTTCTTACCAGTCATAAGATGCTTGGCTTTGGGGTGACATCTACAAAAACGTTTGGCTATAAAGGGGTTAAACCCAACAAGTGGATATGTAGCAGTTTCTCAAATAGCAGTAAAGAACTGAGCCTCTTTCAAATGCCAGTGGCATGTTGATCCCTAAGCCTGTTATACAGTATATACATTCACTGAAGTTAAGAGTAAGTATATCTGTCTAACACTGCACTTCATTATTACACAATCTACTTTTTTGTTTGTATATTTCTTTTTTTTCTTTTTTCTTTCTTTATAACCCATATGGTAGAGGTGTCTAAAGGTTTTCAAAGTTTTTTTTTTTTTTTCTGTAATAATGAGGGACATCGGGGTAGTGACAGAATTAAAATGCTGTTCTGGGTTTACATTTCAAACATTTAGAGATAAATCCCAAGCTGTTTATAGAGGACTACTGGCAAAATTGAAATGTTAAATGTAGAATTTGAGAATGTACAGCTGATGTGACAGATGTTCTTTGTGGAGATGGACAAGAATTTGGTCCATGTCCTTTCCAAAAAGACAACCATAATGCTCTTTTTTTTGTGGATCAATCTACTCAAACCTTGTTCAGGCTGCAGTGTGAACTTAAGGTATTCACTTATACAGTGACTGTACCAGATACCTAAATCTGTTTTACACAAAATGTGTGTACCATAAAAAATAAAAAATATATATATATATATATATATATATATATATATATATATATATATATATATATATATATATATATATATATATATATATATTATGTGACTCTGCAGCTGATGCATAGTTCACACACCCTAGTCTCTGTAAGTCGCCTTGGATAAAGGCGTCTGCTAAATAAACAAAATAATAATATATATATATATATATATATATATATATATTATGTGACTCTGCAGCTGATGCATAGTTCACACCTAGTCTCTGTAAGTAAGCCTTGGATAAAAGGCCTGCTAAATAAACAATAATAATATATATATATATATATATATATATATATATATATATATATATATATATATATATATATATATAATCTGGATGGAGGATGCATACATTTTGACCTATAGTTTTCTCTTTTCTCCAAATGTACTGTGCTTATGAACAGTAAATCTGGATGTATATGCTACATAATATAACAATTTTTATGATTTCCATTACACAAGAGTAGATGTTAAAACTTCATGCTGATTTGAACTCGGCTCTCACCAAGATAAGCACCAACTAAGTCGTAACTTTACAGTATCAGCATGACAACTAAGTCGTAGCTTTACAGTATCAACATGACAACCGTCTGGATTGAGCTAAGTAGGGTACATCTCTGGGGTCTTCAAGTGGGCACCTTCCATCCTTGGTGTTTCGTCGACTAGCCCACGACACCTCAAGAGGGCTTGACGGTGATTCTGGCGTCCCAGAATCACCCCCCTCCATCCCCCACTCAACTCAGCCCAGCTTACTTACCTGTACATCAGCGTTTCTTTCTTTCTATTGTGCTTGAGATCCCCAGCCAGAATCTTTCCGTCTCAACCACAGCCAGTTGCTGCTCCTCTCTGCTGCTTCAGATAAGTTCTTCACTGTGCGACGCAACTCTTGGCCACTGAATCCGACGTCTTTGAGAAACTGGGTTGTAGAGTGTGCCACAAATTCTCGACAACCCACCTCCACTGGGTAAACCCGGACTCTCCATCCTCGCTGTTCCACTTCAGTGGCTAGTTGAGCATACCGCAGTTTCTTCCTCTGATACGCCTCATCTACAGCATCCTCCCATGGCACTGTTAACTCTACCAGGTGAACAAGGCGTGCTGATCCAGACCACAAGACAATATCTGGTCGAAGGTTAGTGGTGGCAATCTCAGGTGAAAAAATAAGCCGTTGACCAACATCTGCCAGCATTTTCCAGTCTCTAGCAGCTTCCAGTTGTCCTGGGCAAGGATTGGTTTTAACACCTTTTCTTGGTGGTTACTCTCCTGGACGGAGGAATGTTGTCTTTTGTGTGTAATGTTTTGATGGAACAGGTGGCAACTTGGTCATGTTACGCTTGTCTTCCAATGCTAAGGCCAAACATCGCAGCACCTGGTCATGGCGCCAAGTAAACCGTCCTTGGCTAAGAGCCACCTTACATCCTGTCAAAATGTGCCTTAATGTTGCAGGTGATGAACACAAAGGACATGAGGGACCCTCTCCTACCCACAGGTTTAAGTTCTGTGGTGATAGGAGAACATCATATGTTGACCTGATGAGGAAACTGATCCTGTCCTGTTCCATTGACCATAGGTCTTGCCAGCCAATCTTGCCAGTTGGTCCACACTCTCCCATCTCATCCATTCTCCCTGCTTGGCATGGCAAATGGCCTTTATACACCTCATCCTCTCCTCCTGCTTTTGCACCTCGTTGACTACCAGCTTCCTCCGTTGAGCTGGGGCTGCCTTGTGCCATGTAAGAGGAGCTGAACTGAGACCAAGACCCCCTCTTCCATGCTGAACTTGCCCCATGATATCACCAATTCGAAGGGCAGCCTTTGCATCCTCCACAGCTTTCTTTGCCAGCCACTTTCTTCCAGTTTTCAGCACAGGTGCTGCCTCCCTTACGCATTTGTCGCGTGACTCTACTAATGTCATTTCCAGTCTGACCTTGGCACACTTAAACTCCTCGGTTAGAGCGGATGCTGGTAGCTGCAGTATTCCTTTACCATAAAGTCCCACTGTACTGAGGTAGCGTGGAACTCCCAACCATTTCCTGATGTATGAACTGATTAAGGCTTCCAGCTTCTCTACTGTTGTCAAAGAAACCTCATACACAGTCAGTGGCCACAGCAACCTCTGCAGTAGACCAAACTGAAAGCACCAGAGTTTTTGTTTGCCTGGTAAAGCGCTGCTGTCTATGCTCTTCAACCCTTCCACTGCTTGTTGTCTAACTTCTCCCACACGAACTGTGTCCTTTAGATCCCCGTCGTACCATCTCCCAAGACTCTTCACTGGCTTCTACTGGTATTGTCTCACCATTAATGAAGAATGTTTTATCTACTACTTTACCTTTAATTATAGAGATGCTCCTTGATTTAGTGGGCTTGAATTGCATTCGTGCCCATTCAATGTTACTGGTTAATTTGCCCAATAACCGATTAGTGCAGGCTACTGTTGTAGTCATGGTTGTCATGTCATCCATGTATGCTCGAATTGGTGGTAGTCGCATTCCAGAAGCCAAGCGCTCTCCTCCCACTACCCATTTTGATGCCCTAATGATTACTTCCATTGCCATGATGGTGTTTTTTTTAAAAGGAGTGAGTCTTACAGATATTGCAAAAAAGGCAAACTGGCATGTATAAAAGTTAAATCTTCATTTAAAAAAAATAAATAAATAAATCACATTTGTTTTCAGGGTTTCCAAGGAAGAAGCATATTTTACTGATTATCCTCCTGCTTCCAACAATCTGCTTGAGTTGCCAAACATGGGATGTTTAAATGTGGGATGAAAAAGGGCAATGGTACAAAAATAAAGCATATCTATTTATTATTTAACCAAATTATAAAAATATGTTTTTGCAAGTAACCACTGTTTGGGATGAACAAGTATTTTACAATCTTCTGCATTTGTACAGAAAATGTCTAAGCCATTGATTGGATTATACAGTGCCTTGCATAAGTATTCACCCCCCTTGGACTTTTCCACATTTTGTAGTGTTACAACCTGGAATTAAAATGGATTTATTTGGGATTTTTACCATTTGATTTACACAACATACTTAACACTTTGAAGGTGCAAAATATTTTTTTATTGTGAGACAAAAGTTAATTAAACAAAAAAAAAGACATTTGTAGGTTCGTCAGACCGGTTCACGCACTGTATGTTTTTTTTTTTCTTCCTATTAACAAAAACTGTTTGACAATGTGTGCATACTATAAAGCACACATTAAATGTCACTCACATGCAAAATTCAATCTTTAGATTAGTATAATGCATATTATGTAAACAAAAGTTGTTAATAAAATCCGCTACCACATCATTATACATTACGTACAACTGGAGCAGGGTATAGTATCCAACGCAGTGGTCTCATACCTCTAGTGGTTATAGTGCTTCAGTAAAATGTCTTGAATATCTAGTGTACAAGACAGTGTAAGAGAAGTGCTATGGTAGAATATGTTTGAAACATACAAAATATACGCTAACACTAATAATTTTAATTTTGAAAACTGAGCACCGTCTGCCTCTCCCTGCTCCAGCTTGTGCTATCCAGAACCAAACCTTTAATTTCTTCATTCACCATTGTGACAGCAAAGCGTTGTATAGCGTAAGCTGTATTTAAAGAAATGTATCGAAACCCGTCTGCTGTTTGGGATTTTTTTTTTTGTTAAATGCCCCAAAAAAAGTTGAATGCAAACTGTGCAAGCGACTCGTATTATCATGGAGGCATAACCAATCTCTGGGGTCACTTGACAAGCGTAAGTTTATATCATTAGTAGTGTTATTAACATTTTTAGTAGTCGTAAAATGTGACTGATTTTCAATCAAATATAAACAAGTAGCTATGGTGACGTCACCAATAAATTATGCAAATGAGCACCATCGAAGGTTCGAACCTTCCTTCTGTAATGTGTTCCGAACCTTTGAAGGTCAAAATGTACACTTCGTTGCAGCCCTACTGTATTCTGAAGTGTAGCCTTGGTACTTTCACTTGTTCGTTCATCTGGAGAGTCATCTTGAAATTGCTTGCGTTTTCTTTGCCGGTTTATTTCGAAGTTGAACACAAGAGGTACTTCCATTGAATTTGCCACTGTTCTAGCTTCTGAAATAATGGCATTCCACTTGTTCCTGAAAAACTGCATTTTCTCTTGTAGACCGGCTATGTAGACTGAAGAAGCAAGTTTCTCTCTTCGAAAATTGATAATTTAATCTAGATCTGCAATAATGCTTGGAAGATGTTTTGCAACAGGGTGAATTGCTTTGATTCGAGCATGTCACCTAGTTTGAGACATGATATGTACAGAGAAACTAAATTTTTCTTTCAAAATAGCCCATCTTTCGGGGCTGCCGATTTACACAGCCAAAAAATGTAGCTATTTCGGGGCATGATTTGGCTGCATGCACTCCAATGTCAAGCGCAAGGAGAATATGTGGCAACTGGGTTTTCTGCACGGATATGAATTTTCCAGACATTGGCTCCATTGTCAAAACCTTGTCCTCAGCAATCAGCGTTGCCAATGCCGTGTTTTCGTCAAATCAAGTCAAATAAAAAAACTCAATAAACCTTTCGTAAAATGTCCAGTCTCCAGTGTCTTTATCTGTATGTACATCCCTCAGAATAAGTACATTTTGTTCTGTATGGGAGATGTCTGGAGTAGCATCACAAATTACAGAACAATAAATGGCTTCATTTCTCTCAGTCAGAATTGTGTTCAAAACACATTGACCACATAACTCAATTAATTTGTTTTGGCTTTCCCAAGATAGATAATGAGTTTGCAATTTTTCTCCCTTTTCTTGACTTTTGTTTTAGCTTTTCTAAGTGATCATGCAGAAGGGGGTCGTAGTGTGAGATCAGTTCACGTACACTTAAGAAATTACCCTTGTGAGCATCGCCAATTTTGGAACTGCTACCTCTAATGCCAAATTTATTGATGCTAGAAACTATGTTACATCCAAAAATTTCTGAATTTCTTATTAATCAATTTACCTTGTAAAGACTGCTGTAGGTTTCTCCACTGCCAGTAACAATGTTGATGCTGACTATTCACATAATTTGCACCACTTGCCAGTTACCGGGTTGAACCCTTCTTTTTTGCACAGCACACTTCAACATTTTTTCTCCAGCTCATTGGAAAACAGAAAACATGGGTTGCAAAATAAGGCTCCTTTACTCTTGCTCCACATTAACCAATCCCTCTTTGTCTTCTCCTGACCATTTGGTGATTTTGAATCCAGAAGATGCTCAGGGAATAACCGACCATCAGAATCTGTTATAGATTTTCTTAATTCCGTAAAATCAACTTGGCTTGTCAGACAACATTTGACAATATTTTCTGGCCACATACCTGGGTTGTTTGAGTAACACGTCCCTCGGAAATCTCCAAAACATTTTGGAGATGGACTATGGTAGATTTGTCTTCATTTTCCCATGGTGAGTGACTCCGATTCTAAAGCTGCATCTTCATCCAGGCTGTAAGGCCTGCGGTTCAATTCTCCTTGTTAAAGAGCGTCATTTTTGGTCTGACTTGCAGGAGTAAAAAATACTTGAATAGGCTGCTCGTTTCTCAGTCCTGATTCCCTTTTTTCTCTCTCCTTTTTCTCTTTCTGATTTTGAGAGCCAGTAAACTGCAATAAAACTGACCCTTTGTGCACTGCTAGCATGATGCATACGTGATGAACTGTACGCAAGGTCTGTCGTGAGCACGCATACTGCATCAAACCTGTTTATCACCGCTCAGCCAAAACAAAAACAAAAACTTTTGAAGTTTAGGGTATGATTTGAATGCTGTCAAAATCATAGCGTAGAGTTAGAAATTAGTCAACAAATATTGTGATGACTTCAAAAGATAAGTGTTTTGACAATATTACATTTGCTCAAGGAGATCAACAGGTATCCTTTGTTCCCCCTGTCTCGCCAACTGCCTAGTTTCACCAGGCTGGCTTGGATGTTGCCAAGCTGCTGAACAATGAAGGCAGAGTTCAGGCAAACCATTTTAAGACAATGTTCCATCCCTACCATGTGGGAGTGTTAAAACTAATGCAGCTTTTTCATTTAAACATGGAAAATGCTAGAAAGAGTTAAGATACAAGAATAAAAGTGTGCAAGACCAGTTCTAAATTGAACATTTTAAATGTTTAAATCAATTACATAGTAAAAAAAAAAAGTTACAAATTTGTGTGCACAGATTATATATTTTTTTTTAGAAAGTAATTTGACTTTTCTTGGAAAGATTATCATTGCAAATAAACCTAATTTGACACGGTTTGTATTAAATGGAAACTGTTCCACACAGTTTTACTGCATTGCTTGTTCTCTTTGCCTCATAAAAAAGATTACTTCCATATGTTGACCTACTTTCTAGGATCTGCATTATAGTGCATATTTAGAAATGAAAGTGAGAAAATGAAATTAATTCCAAAGTTAATGTAAATGTGCATGTATCAACTTTCTCCACTGAATAACAAGATAAGCATATGCTAAATGTTTTAATGTCGGATTTAAAAAATACATTATACATAAATAGGTCCCCTAATTTAGTATTGAGATATACATAAAAATGCTTACTTAAGCTGTAGTATTTTATGTGACAAAAAACAGGGCAGCAGTGTGGAGTAGTGGTTAGGGCTCTGGACTCTTGACTGTAGGCTTGTGGGTTCAATCCCAGGTGGGGGACACTGCTGCTGTACCGTTGAGCAAGGTACTTTACGTAGATTGCTCCAGTAAAAACCCAACTGTATAATTGGGTGATTGTATGTAAAAAATAATGTGATATTGTGTAACAATTGTTAGTCGCCCTGGATAAGTGTGTCTGCTAAGAAATAAATAATAATAATAATAAAGTAATTTTCATTAATGGTGGATAAAACAAATGTGGTCAATAAATGTTTTTTGAACAATACCAATAATCAAACATTTCACAGTTGTGCCAGTTGAATATCATGAGTAGATCACCCTTTGAGCAAACACTGAGACAAATATGGGGCTTAATACAGGACGAACGTCTAGAAAGTTACAAAAATACCTAGGATGGATTAAGCATCTACTGAGGAACTTGCTGAACTCTATATTAATATGGGCTACAGGTATACTGGATCACCAATAGCAAAAAATATAACTACATTCTTAGATAGCCTTGCACCGGCCCTGTGGAATTCGGATTCAGATTATTATTATTATTATTATTATTAAGCGCATTATGTAGTGGGACATTTGGGCTAGTAATGTAACTTATTGTAGATTTACTAGCATTATTTTGAAAATGTACTCTACTAAACTTTTTACTGGATATTTTTTATATTAACTTGTTGGGTTTCAACTCAGTTCGTAGACTACCATAAGGAACACCTTGTATATGTTATTTATGTTTATAAATATATAAGCAGTCAAAAAACATTTAGCAAATAATGCATTGCCGCCCGCAGCCGTATACACGGTACGCACTGTGCATACCATTGGTTTGCAAAATTTCGGCTTTATAAGTGTAGACTCGCATATTATTTTCCTAGTTGGCCTCTTAGATCACAGGGTGCAGCCTTGATTAACATTCCAAGGATACAGAAAAAATGCAGGTGGCAGAGCATTCTCTTACAGACTGTGGAATGGCATGCTCACTCTGTAGCTGTTTTTAAGGTAAGACTGAAAACTTACTTTTATGACAGACTGTTCACAGTCCTGTAAATTATATTTATTTTTTACAATTATATTTTTGTATCACATGTTTTTACTGCTCTTTAATTAACTTATTTATACTTATTTATACTTATGTATTTATTACTTCTTTGTATTGTTTTGACATATTTTCATTTCTGTATTTCTTCTTAAAAATATATATTTTTATTTTATTTTCTCTTGTTCAGCGCTTTGAGGCAAATTTTTGTGAAAGGTGCTTGTGACAGGATGGTCAAGTGGTGACGTCAGGCCAGATGCAGGAACAGAAAAAACAAAGGCAGTACTGCAAAAATGACGCTGTGGCGCCGTTTATTTTTAACACAAAAATAAATTAAAATATTTGAACAAAAACACCTTGCTCACAGAGCTAAAACAAAAGTTTAAACAAAAACAAATCTCGAACACAAAATACAACAAAACCCAGGTCAGGCTGGGCAATCGCCTTCACTGATCCTATACTGTTTTGTTACTTTCGTTTCTCTTTCTCCTCTCTCGCGCCTGTTCCTCCTCCGAACACCCACACGGAACCGAGAGCGCTGCAGGTTTATATGCAGGTGACCATCTCCTGATTAGCAACAATTACACCACTAATTAAACGTGGTCACCTTCTGCACAAGGTTTTTAATTACTGTGGATGGGGCTTCCCATCCACGCTACAATACAAAACATTCAGCTACACCGTCAAAACAATAACAAAACAACACAGCTCTCACTGTCATATTTAAACATAAATACCCAAAATAAATCATAATACACAAATACCAAACAATACATTGCACAGGAGCGGAGGGGTTACCCTGTTCCAAAAATAAATAAGCAAAATAAATGTACAGGGCTCCTCGCCCTGTTACAGTGTTATATAAATATAAAGATTGATTGATTAATTGATTATCTTGTGTGATCGGTTGAAGTGAAACAGACATTTTAAGCTTATAGGATTGTACTGTTTATTTAGTGGTAGTAATGAAAAAAGCAGATATGTTTGGTTAAAGCCTTGAACAATAGTGAAAATCTTTCTTCTGATGAGCCAGATGTCAGAGGAAAAAAATCAATAAAAGCACCAAACTGTGTTTCTGACGGTGGTGGAGTTTTAAGAGCTGAAAATATGTTGGCGGCATTGAATGTTAGTACTGCATTATCTGAATTCTGCTGCTCTTCCAGAATTGAACATATTTATGCAAGTTTCATTTGTATTTTAATTGTGACTGTGTTTACACTGGGTCCATTTGGAGGGTTTGGTCTGCACTCAGTACAGTTCGGTACGTTTGGTGTGAAGTGTGAACAACAAAGTCCACCTAAAGAGATGGTCTCGGTCTGGTTCGCTTGCTATTACCTCAATGTAAATAACAGCTGGACTCGGTCCTTTCGCACATAGGAAACTCACTACACCAGGTAAGCTGACTAGGATGTAAACATTTCGTGGTTTAGTTCATATTCTGAGGAAGCAAGTAGAGCAACAAAAATGAAATCTCTTGGGGGAACTACAATGTCTCGGGTCACCACTACGCTTGTTTATTTTTTTGTAACTCATGAGAGATTTACGAGAAGCGGGCAAACTATTCTCGGAATTATGAGAGGGCATGAGTAAACCAGTTTGGATATATCTTTATTAATTGGTTAGTCGTAGCTGGCTGTTGGGAGTAAAATCCCGAAGGGAAGTGACTAGTGAAATGTGCTGTTCAAAACTAAGAAAGTTTACATTTACCGTGGCAGGCTACTTATAAAGTGACTCACAGGCTTGGTATACAGTGTAATCCATGACAGCCTGGCATTCTGTAGATTAGAGGGAGGTTTGTTTCAGTTTATTTTAGTTTCTGCTCTTTCTTGTAGAGAAACGCCCCTGATTTGAGCCTATTTTATGTATTGTGTTTAGTGGGAAGGTGTGATAGGGGAGACCTGTGCTGGCTATCCGGCACATGCATGGTCCTGCAGGAGGTGGTCAGGAGCCCCATTGATCAGCCTGCCAATCATGGCAACGACACAGAGAGGTGGGGTGAGGGTGTGTCAGGTCTCTCTCTCTCTCCCTCTGAGTGCTCGGGAGGCCAATTAAAAATGACTCTTTTGCTATTCCTTCACTCTTGCGGGAGCTGTGTTCGTAAACCTGGAGTAGACAAAATAAAACAAGCTCGCCAGTGTCTGGAACAAGAAAAGGGGCAAGCAAGCTTGGCTGAGGAAGACAGATGCTATAAAGTATTTAATATTTTATTACATACCCAAGTGGGACGTTGACAGTTTAGTTGGGGAGGTCTGGGCAACCCCGTGAGTGATAGTGAGGGAATAACGAAGAGTCACTGAAACCCGAGTCGCACCGGATAGCCAAGGCTGCGGGACGCTGCAAGAGGCGGCACCTTTTATTTGTAGTTTTATTATTGTGTTTTGTTTTCCTTTTTCCTTTCACCTTCTGTTTTGAACATTATTTCAGCACCTGCGTGTGTGTGATTATCTGCCTGGTCAAGACACTTACCATTGTTGGTATTTCTCATCCACGGTATAATAATTGAACGCCGGTGAGGCGGTATCAGATAAACTTTCTGATTCCCATGTGTTCAGTGAAGGCCCACACCCTCCCACAGAAGGTTTTTAATGTAACAGTGCGAGGAGCCCTGTACGTATTTGTTTGTTTATTTTTAGAACGGGGTCTCCCCCTTCGCCCCTGTGCAGTGTTATTTTGTATTTGCTTTGTGTTTTATGATTTAGTTGTATTTATTGACGGCGAAGCGCTGTGTGTTTTATTATTGTTTTTATTTTTTAAAACGTGTTCTGGAATAAATTAAAAACCTTGTGCAGAAGGTGGCCATCTCCCAAATTAATTAATTTATTGCTAAATCGGGAGATGGTCACCTGCATAAAAGCCTGCAGCTCTCTACCCTCGGGGTGGGTGTAGGAGAGGAGAGAACAAAGAGAGAGAAAACGAAACTTAGTTAAATACAGGAACAGTGACAGCAGTTGCCCAGCCTGACCTGTGTTGTTTTTCTGTTTGTGATTATTTTTGTTTACTGTTTTATTTTGCTCTGCGAGCACAGTGTGTTTTTGTTTAAACTTTTTATTTATTTTTGTATTATTTAAATAAAACGGCGCCGCCACGCCTTTATTTATTTTGAATCTGCAGTACTGCTGTCAGTGTTTGTTTAATTCCTGCCTCTGTCCTGACGTCACCACCCAGCCACCCTGTCACAATACATATTTACAACTTACTTGGTAATTAAATACACCTGTAATGTGTTAGCGGGTGACTCACTCAGCAAACTACTTGTCTTGCATTTTCGGTAAAACTATTTATATAACAGAACTGCTTTGTGTGTGTTATAATGAGATAGTTACATATAGTTAAATATTGGTAAGGTTTGCACATTTGTGGTTTTGATGGTTTGTGTATCTTTGGTTCAATTTGTTTGGTTTATTTGATATATTTTGATTTTGTATTATGACCTTTGTTTTTCTTTCATATTTATTAGTATAAGTAATATTTGTACTTTTGTTAGTTTACTCATTTTTTCTGTACCAATACTATCCAATAAGTGACTTGCTCAGGGTCACACAATGAGTCAGTGGCTGAGGTGGGATTTAAACCGGGGACCTCCTGGTTACAAGCCCTTTTCTTTAACCACTGGACCACACAGCCTGTTATGTATCACTACCCTATAAAACAAACCTGTGAGGAACTTTGAATTAAAAGGGACTTAATTGGATGTGTTAACCAAAAGTATTAAAATTCAGAGGGTACAATTCCCTCAGTGGCGTAGTTGGACTACTGATTTTGATCCTGTGCCATTTACTGTAGGCGCTTTCTTTTGTCTCAACTCCCGAGGAGGCGTTACACAGACATCCTGGGAAAATTGAGACTGTCATGGTTTTCAGCCTTGATTTTTTGTCCCGGTCAGGAACAGTAACATTTGTAATCGTTCCATGCAGCATGTTAATAGCAGAGTAATGTATTAGGTTGTTTGTTCGCGCCATTCAAAAATAAAATAAACAATCTTTGTTTGACCATTCTGATGTGTATACCATATGTTTAAATGGTAATAGCTGGTCTATTTTTTAAATCTATTTTTTTGTACATTTAACACGTTTTGACCAGATGACAATACAAAGAAAAGAATGAGTTGTTATGATATGCAATCAATTCAGAGTTATATTTTTAAACTATTATTGTGTTATTTTATATACTGTTATTATTGTTAAGGGCTTCAGAGTTGCTACCGTGTCAGTGAATTAAAGAAACTGAAGCTCTGATAGAAAATTTGATCAGACACCAAATCCAAGCCAAACTGGACAAAACGCACAACAATAGTAAAATATATTCAGTCTTTTCTCAAATTACTTTGTTTATTTCCGACATTAGCAGAACTGTGCAAAATTGCATAAACTGCATTCTCAAACTGTAGGCATTTAAGAAATGTATTCATTAAATTAGCGAAGTGCTCCCCCAGTGCTTTCTTCCACAGCAATATGTAAGAATCTAAAACACCAATACATCAATAGCTGCCACCTTTCAATATGCCTTGCAGGATATTGTAAACACCATATAAATGAACCGAGTACACTTGCAAACTGCATTGTGAACACAAACAAACTCGGTCCTGAAAAAAATGGAAAAGGACCACAGAAAAAACAAAGCAAATAGCTTGCATCCAAACGAACTCAGTCCCTTTGCTCACAGATAAGTGTAAGCAGCAAGCACATTGATACATTGTTTCAAACGAAACAAACCAGACCGAGTCTGTTTGAAACGGATCCAGTATGAATACAAAAATACATTTCCTAATCATTAACACATTATTATTATTATTATTATTATTATTATTATTATTATTATTATTATTATTATTATTGATGTTTTATTTTTTTAACTGCTGATGTTTTAATTTTTTTTTTAAAGTTTAAGTTTATACGCCATGCTTAGGGGTCGAGTAATGATTACATTAGTTGTAGTGATTGTGAGAATAATGTTTTGAAATGTAACTAGCATAACAGATTTGTGAGCTAGTTTTCCCCCTAGTTTAAGTCTCTATTTCAAATAGGTTTATTTTAGGTTTACCTTTTGTTGTTGTTACGGTCTATTTGGCTGTCACTGTAGTTGCTGTTCTGTCTCGATGGCAGTGAACTGTGTTTATTATTTTTAGAAAGGGAAACAATGATGCAATTTGATTGAAGTTTTTAATGTGACAGTGTAGGTGCTGTGAAACTAAAGGAAAGTGCAGAAAAATGCAGCTCTCTGATAGGCTGAAACAATTTACAGCATGTTGATGCAGTCGTTATCAGCATGAGATGGGATATCGGGTGGTTCATTTCTGCGTACCATGTGAAACATTTCTGGGGGCGCTACTGCAAATGTGGAATGTTGGTATTTGTTTGGGCGATATAGAATGTTTGTCAAGTATTTTTGTAACACTGTCTTGATTTTTGTTTTGTTTTCCTCTCCTTTTTTTCTTGGTGGCCAAATGAGGCAGGTTGCAATTTTTTTATTAACCACCCAGCTGCTTATCCCGCAATTTTCACGTGGAGTGCAAGCAAGTCCAAATTTGTCACTCTCGTGAGAATAGCGTGCAGGGGGTTCTCTGTGCATTTGCAAAGTCTCTCACTAAGCATGAAATACACTCCTATGGTCTGCAGTTTATATTAATATTGAGATGGAATGTAAAAAGTACAATGTATGCTTGCTTAAATGAGAATATGTCCATCAAATCTTTATTCCTAAGACAACTCTGACAGGAAGTCTGGAAAACCTTCATCCTAAACAAAAGAACCATTTTATAACCCAGAACCCCTGCTGTGGCTCTCAGCTTCAAACAGATTTTGTTTACAGTATATTAAAAGCCTTACTTAAATTACTGAAAATTAAGTAATTTATCATTCAGAAAATGATTTAAATTCAATTAATTCATTAAGGTGATAAACATTGGATGCTTATGATTATATTTGGTACTGCATTGTGTGAAATCACATCAGGAGAATAGAACTGTAATTAGCAAGTAAAAATTTATAACTTAGGAAATGTAATTTTACAGAAGTGTATTTTAACTGAATACATGTTAAAATGTTTTATGTACCTTTGTTTGAAACAATATGGGAGTTGTTGTGTATTTAAGGTCTGTGTAATCCTGCTTGCTTTCAAAAGGTCCAATCATTGAACTAATGATTAGAAATGGTAATGTAAACTATTCTGTGATTCCAGCCCAGTTCTAAAGTTTACATAATCTCGTGCAAAGCATAATTAAGTTAGTCTCTGGAAGGAAAAGCAACACGGAAACATCTGTGTGTAAGTAATTCGGCCTGAAAATCGCTGCCAGGACTCATCACAATTCTCATAACAATCCAACTTCACGGCCCGAAAACAAACATCGCTGCTGGAGACAACAAGAAAAGGACTTGATCTCACTAATCAAAAGCAGTAATGTTAAATCTGATTGAAACAGAATTTAACTTTCCAAAGATATATTAAATTAGAGTGGGTGGAAATGGGCGTGATCACGTTTTCCCTTATGAGGACAGCGTATGCGAATCGTGAATGTAGTAGTTTTGAAATCGATGTAACATTATCCCAGTACTCATCAATTGCAAAATAAATATATTTTTTAATACAACTTTCTGTCCACTACACATCTGTCTGACAATATTTTAGTATGTTTGAGTAGTTTTACGACTTATGGCAAAAGACAGTAAGTCGTATTTATCGTAATAATAATTACTCAAAATATTATATAAATCTCACAAAATATCATTCTTTGTATTGTACAATTCACCTAGATTGCATTTGGTACAAAAAAACATATATTTTGGATTTTATTGTGTAACAATTTGTTTTTAATACAAGTGACTATTGAATGTCCAGACTTGTCGGTGGCAGCCTGAGTTTTGGTTGCGGTTTACCTATTTTCGACAATACCACACCACATCACATTATACTACACATACAAACTTCTTTAAAATAAACGTAATACCTTGTAATCTTTCTGAATCCCATGTTTACGTGTTATTCTGACAGTCAGAACAAAAAAACATTTAAAAATATTTGGGCTGGTATTTCAAAAAACAACAACAAACACCTTTCTCTAAAAATGTACATAATTGGTTAATGCTATGTGTCCGGAAGATACATCTCTTTGAATTATTATCCTATCAGGTAGGGTTTGGAAGATATGTGGGTTGGATTAAGTGACGCACATTCAGGTTTGTCGAAGTTTAACTCATTCTCTGCTATCTGAGACAATGGCAATAACACAGTTTTGCTGTGTCGAGGCCACGCCCTCACCACCTTCTGCACATAGTGAGATGTGTGGTTTTAAAGAGGCTGGCTTGTACACATAAAACACTGATCCTCCCATATAAGCGGTCACTATTGCTTAAAATGTGTTATTCATTTAGTACAAATGTTTTCATTTCAGATATGTTCAAGTTATTTGAAAACTGATTGCACAAATCTATTTTTTTTAAAAAATAAAATCTAAAATTACTAAACAAATCATTGCTGCTACAAAATCTAAAAGTCTACTAAAATTACCTGAATATGTATGCAAAAGAATACTGATGTTTTTTTAAACCAAGGTTCTTTGGAAATATGCTCGAGTTGACGCTGCATGTACTGAAGCTGCTGCTGTTCTGACCTGCATTGCTTAAACAACGTTGTGACTCACGCATGAAGGACATTGTGCCTTTCTTCGGGTCCCATGTCTGCGTGGCCCAGCTCGGATCTTAAGTTTCAGAAAGGAAACGATATTAACTATGTGGAGAAAGCCATATAATCCTTCACTCGAGACTGTTCTTCCTTCACAAATAAGGATGCATTTCCATGGTGCATAAATATATTGTAGGATTAATTATGTTTTAATTCTGTATGATGTAATGATATTAACCCATACCCTATGTTGAATTCTAGGTCTGATATAATATATGACTACGTTCCAACTGAATATATGGTTAATATTTATCTTAAACATACCTAGTATACAATTTTATTATATGTTGAAAACAAATTATTACAATCTAATAAAATCTACTTAATATTTTTGTAACTTTTAAAATAAAAAGTATTTTTTCTTTTAGTCCGATTTGTCTGTTTTGTTTTTGAATGTTAAACAAGCATGATATTGAACTGAACCAAAGCTGAATATTGTCTAAAATATTTGGTCATATTTCACATGAATCCAATTTATAGCCAGAATTATCTTATTACTGTAGAATACATATTCATATGTACACTGTAAAAAATTTGAAGTTCAGTCAACTTAAAATCTTAAGGCTAACCAGCTGCACAGCTTTTCTGAGTAAACTCAACTTTTGGGCACAATGTTCAACAAACTTGAATCCCTGATTTCTCTCAACTCACAATTTTTTTGCTCATCAAATGGTATTTCTATTGCTATGAGTAATTACATTTCTAAGTTGAATGAACTTAAGGTTAAACATTGTAGGGACTTGAAAGTTTATGTTAGTATGACTTGAAATCCTGGGTTCTCTAAACAAATATTTTTTTGCATATACATTTTTTTACATCTTTGTTACATGCATTTCAGATTAAATATTGCACTGATTTAAAGTCTGTGTTAATACAACTTGTACAAAAAAGTTGAGTTAACTTAAAAATGCTGTGCAGCTGGTTGCCTCAATATTATGAGTTGATGCAACTTGTAAAATTTGGATCAACATATCTCTCACTTTATTGCATTAAGGACAAAAGACTTTCTTGTTCACTTTCAATAAAATGTTTATTCAAACAACAAACAGTGCACAAACAGTGCTCAGATAGTTTGATACACAGAAAAAATAAAAATTGTTTGTCACACATAATGCAAAATGTTGTTAGCGCGCCTAAGTGGGGATCTGTATAGCCAATTTTTAACCAAAAAATAGGATATTGAATCACTTAATTCAGTAGAATCACCGAATCACTGCTCTGAACATTGTATGGGCTTTTCCATGAACAATGCAACCCTTACTGTATGACATATTGAGTGGACAAATGTTTTTTGGCACACAAAAAAAAGCCTAGAATTAACAATAAATCTAACTATTTTGCTGCAAGGATACTGTAGGCTGGATATCCTTTGGGCTATTCCATGCACAACAAAACCCGTATTGCATGACATCTACTGAAGTGCAGATTGTTTTTAATACAGAAAACAAAAACTTGGTCAAACCCGACATGATGGTGTTTGTCAGACCTTACTTTTACTTGAAAATTTTGCTTGCACATTCAAGTGACTCTGTATAGCCTAGTATTATAAACAAATAGACTCTGTATAGCCTAGTATTATAAACAAATAGACTCTGTATAGCCTAGTATTATAAACAAATAGACTCTGTATAGCCTAGTATTATAAACACATAGACTCTGTATAGCCTAGTATTATAAACAAATAGACTCTGTATAGCCTAGTATTATAAACACATAGACTCTGTATAGCCTAGTATTATAAACACATAGACTCTGTATAGCCTAGTATTATAAACACATAGACTCTGTATAGCCTAGTATTATAAACAAATAGACTCTGTATAGCTTAGTATTATAAACACATAGACTCTGTATAGCCTAGTATTATAAACACATAGACTCTGTATAGCCTAGTATTATAAACAAATAGACTCTGTATAGCCTAGTATTATAAACACATAGACTCTGTATAGCCTAGTATTATAAACACATAGAACATTTTTGCTGCAAGGATATACAGGCTGAACATCGGATCTTCCCAACAAAACCCATATTACCACTAAAGTGCCGTTGGTTTTTGACACACAGAAAACACAATGCAAACACAATGCAAACACAATGCAAAAACAATGCAAAAACTTGGCCAAATCCAACATGGTGTTTGTCAGACCTTACTTAAACTGAAAAATGTGGTTTCCACATCCAAGTGACTCTGTACAGCCTATTCATAACAAAAATAAATAAATACAATGTTGCTGCAACAAAAACTGTACTGCATGATATCCACTACAGTGCTCAGAGTTTTTGATACAAAGAACACTCAGCTAACCACAACTTGGTCAATCTCAACATAATGTTGATCACACCTCACATCATTTACTCTATCATCTGCTCTAAGATATTAAGATCTCTGTGGGTGGATATTATCCTCACAGCAAGAGCTTGGTTTTGAGAGACTGCACCCTAGCAGAGCACTGAGAGCCAAGGTCCATCAAGACCTGTTGAATCACATCAAAAGTGTATTTCAGTTCTTTTGGAAAATCAATGTTCAGAGCGTAGAGCAGGCAGAACAGCAGAGCAAATGCAGTAGGCAAATCACACACATCTTCAAAGACTTCTTCTAACACAATGGCGACACTTGTGACTGTTGGAAGTGAGTTGGAGCTGGCTACATCATCTTCGACGACTGTGATGATGCCAACTTTGACGCCTTTGGTGTATCTCTCCTCAGGGTCAGTGTCCTGGTGTCAACAGGGAAAAACAGAATGGAATTTGTGGAATTACTAAATATCAAAATCAATTATGTACTCCAAACAATTCATTACATGTATTGAGATGTTATTGATTGGAGAAAAACATATGCTTTAATGGGGACAAATTCATATAAGGTTATGCCCGCTAGGGTCCACACAGACAATCATTGATGTGGAGGTCAATAGAGGAGGTCCACAAAAGTGGAGGACAAACCACGTCCACATTCAAACAGCGAACCGACAGCATTTTAGAACAACACCTGGCCCTTTAATATACTTAAAAGTGTGCGTAGAATATACTCCTAAAATGCTCTGGAAAAAAGACAGCAATAACCTTTTCACACAGCCTGGCCACAAATTATCTCTGATTTGATGGAAATATGCTGGGATGGATGATGTGAAAAAGAATTATCTGAGCCAGTCCGGTAAAGGTTAGCTGGCAGACCCCCCTAATATACATGTGCCTTCTATATGAGTCCGGAAAATGTACCTACACATGATACTCTTTCCTCATCTAGTGCACTGCGTCCCATGCTCTAGCATGTAAACCAAGTCTTCAAAATAAAAGTGTTGTGCATCATCCTCCTTGTAGGTCTGTGACTTTTATTTTGCCATACTTTTACTTTACAGACTTGACTTACATGCTAGAGCACCATACACTGAGCACCGGATGAAACTAAAATCCCTTACAAGCACTCAAATTCAATTCCTCTCTGAAACTTGGGTCTAATTTAGATTTTTGATGTCATTTTATTTAGCTATAATCCACTTTTATCTTTTGAGGTTTTCAGTCATCATGGCAACAAAAATGCAAAAGTAGTTTACAGCTCAATTAGGTGACATATCAGAAATCTTTTGTGTGTAAGGAGTTAAAACTGAGTATGTGTGTTTTAGATGCATTTCAAGAATGAATGGGATCAAACAAAACATTGCTACTACGTATCTAAGTAACCAAAGTATGGAGCTAAAAACTGGTTGGGGGAATAGACCACAGTCAAGGTAGGGGCAAAATAATGTTGACATATGTTTTGGGTTATATATCCCTTGAATTCATAGAAATGGCAAGCAGGGGTCATTTTTCTGATATGTGCAGGAACATTTCCCAACTCATATAGAAGGCACACGTATATATGAGAAGCGTCTACCGGCAAGGGTGCAGGTCTGCTCTGTAGTGTGTATGAATCATGCATTTACCAGGTACGTCTTCAGTAGGTTCCCCGGCTTTTCTCTCAGGAACAAGGGTAGACCTTTAAGAGCTGTCCTCTTCCTGTGTGCTACGATATCAGAGGTCTGAAAAACAGTACATAAAGAAAACAGGATAGGACTTTGGTTAACAAACCACGCATGTCCATAGTGGTCATTTTTGTTTTTCAAAAATAACAGCAGTTCAAACCATAAATATAAAATTCCTATGCATATATTCTGTCCATGTTCAAACTCTGTCAAACCCACAGCTTCCAAAACAAACCCACAGTTTCCAAAACAACTATTGAAAATATATTTGACAGCTGTGTTACATTGTTAGCAACTGGCACAAATTGGTCTACTCAAGAATATTCAAGTTGTGATAAATTCCACACACTACTGTTGCTTAATGTTTGCTAGACCATCTAATGTCCTTGTCATTCACAAATCCACACCTTGTGTAATATAATGACAGAGGACCACAGCAATTTTACCTGTTCATCAAGCTTGTCTAGAAGGGATTGCATATTGTCTCCAAATGCTCCACACCTTGCTCGATACAACCTGATCAGTTGTGCAGAATGTTTCTCCAAGGAAACATGGAAAGTGTGCATCAGGTCAACAGTTGTGATTCTGTAGAACTCTGCACAGATCTGTTGATAACAAAAAAAGCTAAGTTTGTTTGATCAGGTACATTAGTTTCTTAATGTATTCAGTGGGGGCCCCCGTGATGTGCATTTTTTCCATTCTATCCCCAAATTAACACACCTGATTAAATTATCCAACAAAAGGTTGTGAATGTTTTGAGAAAGGCTGATGTAATTTTTCAAGGCTGATGTAAATAGCATAAAGCAATAAAGCAATTACTATACTTGCCTGTTCTTCTGTAAACAGCGCAGGCCACCTCTCTCTGACTTCGGACACCAGTGGCTCCGCCTCAACTATCTCTTTCCTCCTCAGAGAAAATGTGAGGTCCATGTTGTTCACACTTCTCTTCTTCATCTCTTTCACCAATGCACTTCTTTCCTCTTCAAGAGTTTCGTCATTCTGCCCCTCAGGGTTGTCTGGGTGGAAATTGACTTCTGATCGTTTGGATTTCTTGATAGTGCGTCTTGACTCCTCTCCCCTATCCTGCCTCCCTCTTTTTTCTCTTTTTTTATAAATTTAGTCGTTGCCAATTATTTTTATTATTTTCTCCCAATTTCGAATGGCCAATTATTTTATTATGCTCAGCTCACCGCTACCACCCCTGCGCTGACTCGGGAGGGCGATGACGAACACACACTGTCCTCCGAAGCATGTGCCGTCAGCCGACCGCTTTTTTTCACACTGCGGACTCACGATGCAGCCACCCAAGAGCTACAGCGTCGGAGGACAGCGCAGCTCTCGGGCAGCTTACAGGGGAGCCTGCAGGCGCCTGGCCAGACTACAGGGGTCGCTGGTGCGCGATGAGCCGAGGACATCCTGGCCGACCTAACCCTCCGCCTCGGCGACGCCGCCAATTGTGTGCCGCCCCTGGGGCTCCCGTGATTATTGTGTTTTCTACTCTTGTGAGCACTAAAAGTTGAAAGCACGTTGCTTTGGAATTCACAGTTTATGAAAGGGCACCTAACTGTCTCGTGATTCTTTAAATGCTGTCCAATATGGCCAAAAAACTGGCTCACATTACAAATGTCTTTTTTTTTTTTAAAATTTTTTATAAATTTAGTCGTCGCCAATTTTTTACCCCAGTTTTCTCCCCAATTTAGTATGCCCAATTATTATCTGTATCCTCGGGTCACTGCTTGCAACCCCCCACGACTGGAAACGGCGGCTGGAACACGCGTCCTCCAAAACGTTCTCCTGCCTAGCCGTCATTTTTCGCACTGCAGATCCACAGCAATGCCACCAGACCTATAGTGCCGGAGGACAACACAGATCTGGCGGCTCCACTGCAGAACCACATGCACCCCATCGGCCACAGGGGTCACTGATGCGCGGTGAGCCGTGGATTCCCCTGCCGACCTAAGCCCTCCCTACCCGGCAGCGCCAGCCAATTGTGCGCCGCCTCTAGGAACTCCCGGTCACGGTCGGCTGTGACATAGCCTGGATTCGAACCTGCGATCTCCAGGCTATAGGGCACATCCTGCACTCGGTCTGTGATGTATTCTGTA
Source organism: Acipenser oxyrinchus oxyrinchus (assembly GCA_030684275.1). Classification (NCBI taxonomy): domain Eukaryota; kingdom Metazoa; phylum Chordata; class Actinopteri; order Acipenseriformes; family Acipenseridae; genus Acipenser; species Acipenser oxyrinchus. The sequence continues at coordinate 52,732,579 of CM060250.1, forward strand.
GTGTTTGAAGAGCACCTCTTGATTAGGGTTTGAAAATTTGCATAGCTTGCACTGCATTCATTGGATTGTGGTTGAAGGTCCTGCAAAAAAAGAAAAAGTTTTACACTCAGGTCACAAACAGAAAAGTAAACAACTGAGCAAATCACATTTCATATTTTCACATGCAAAATAGTGGACTATTTCTATCACGCAGCTATAATATTCAAGTTATGAGTATTCAGTTAGGCCTACTTTTACAAACACTTTGAAGCCTTATCACTTAGGAGCTTTTGGTACATAAAGAATACAGGGATAGGTTTATATTTTTTGTTGACCGTTCATAAAGCTTTGTATTTGTGTCCTATTCTGAATAAACAATGGGTATTTTTCAATATTTGAGATCATTCAAATTCCAAACTGCATCTTTAATTAAATAATCAATAGAATACGAAAGTTTAATCCATCATCAATTACAAATAAAACATTAACTACAAAATCTCTGTAATAACAGACAACAGGCGATCTAGCACGGTTATAAAACTATAGGCTACGGGGGAAATGGTTAGGCGATAAGTCTGTAAAAAATGAAAAATTATATACACTATAGCGGTGTGGACGTAGCTTGCAGACATACTCAGACACGCGTAGCTACATTATACATCGTCAGCTGAGCTAGCTGAGTTGATGCAACTTGTAACATTTGGATCAACATATCTTCTCACTTTATTGCATTAAGGACAAAAGACTTTCTTGTTCACTTTCAATAAAATGTTTATTCAAACAACAAACAGTGCACAATGTCCACAAAATGTTGTGGGGATCTGTATAGCCAATTTTTAACTGAACATTGTATGGGCTTTTCTATGAACAATGCAACCCTTACTGTATGACATCTTGAGAGGACAAATGTTTTTTGGTACACAAAAAAACACAAACCAACAACTGATCATTATATTTTATTTTTTAAATGCGTCGTATGTGTTCTAATATATTTAACAATTATTTAGATAAATATTAAATTAGAATGATTAAATACCTCTTTATTAGTCTATCTAACACAATGCTGTGTTTATGGTGCAGTTCCAAACATGTACATTACATGGGAATATATAAAATGACATATACAGCATAAATTAGATAGAAAATGGGGTGTTAGGTCACTTATCGTTTCTGTCTCTGTGGCAAAGTGACAAGTGGTACGTGCACGCAGTGCAGTAATCCAACAAGAAACGACAGACAAACAAAGTACGGGTGAAGAGATTTCTGTTTATTTTAATCCAGGGGTCTGATGACCAAACAGAGACAAACAATGATGGCTGACAATACACAACGATGTGTATCGCACAGTAAATGATGATGGGTTGCAGTCCCGTTTACAATAAACAATTATCCCACAAGAACAATAATCTCAATGCAAATACCCAAACACAAACACAGTCACCTCTCCCAGTGAGTGCTGTAGTGCTGGTCGTGAATTTACAATGTTATTTTAGTGAACAGTCAGTGCGTTGTTGTCCGGGTTTTGTGCTTGCCGTGTGCGACAGCTCCAGATCGTGTTTAGCCATCGAGTCTAATACTACACAAGACAAACAAGACGATATAGACAGACTGACAAAAAACAAACAAAACACTCACGTTCTCTTTAAACACAGAAATACTGGTCCTTTCGGTACAGTTTCAAAAACCACAACAAAGGAACAGATTACGATTCTCTGTCACCCTTATATGCTGTCACACATGACCCCTTGGTAAACAAATGCAGTTGCCTTTACAATCTGCGGCCACTACATTGTTTCCCTTCCGGGTCAATACGTTCTTGCAATGGAGTCTCGCCTTTTTCCAGACTGACCGACTTCCCGACTGCTCAGAGAGTGGAGCTAAAGGAACACTCGGCTGAATCTATCTTTTCCATTACTCCTCCCCTAATCCACATTTTGATGGTTTTCCCAGCACGGTGTACCATGTGCTACATGAAGGGTTGCAATGCCAGATACCACAGAGTTATCCAGGCATTGCTATCCTTCATTGTGCTTAACCACTTGAGTGGGGCATGGTCAGTGACAAGATCAAATGAATGCCCCAGCAGGTAATATCGTAAGGAGTGAGTAGCCCATTTGATGGCCAAACACTCCTTTTCGACTACGGAGTAGCTGCACTCCCGAGGTAGCATCTTTTTGCTGAGATACAGTATCGGGTGTTCTACTCCGTCTACCTTTTGGGACAAGACCGCACCCAAACCCACGTCCAACGCATTGGTGTGGAAGATGAATTTCTTGTTGAAATCCGGTGTGATAAGAGGGGGGGCCTGGCAAAGTTTACGCTTAAGAACATAAGGACATAAGAACATAAGAACATAAGAAAGTTTACAAACGAGAGGAGGCCATTCAGCCCATCTTGCTCGTTTGGTTGTTAGTAGCTTATTGATCCCAGAATCTCATCAAGCAGCTTCTTGAAGGATCCCAGGGTGTCAGCTTCAACAACATTACTGGGGAGTTGGTTCCAGACCCTCACAATACTCTGTGTAAAAAAGTGCTTCCTATTTTCTGTTCTGAATGCCCCTTTATCTAATCTCCATTTGTGACCCCTGGTCCTTGCTTCTTTTTTCAGGTCAAAGAAGTCCCCTGGGTCGACATTGTCTATACCTTTTAGGATTTTGAATGTTTGAATCAGATCGCCGCGTAGTCTTCTTTGTTTAAGACTGAATAGTATCAAACGCCCCCTGACACTCAGCTGACCATTTGATAGAATTTGGAGCACACTTTTTGGTGAGGTCGACTAAAGGGTTAACCACTGTGGCATAGTCGGAGATAAAGCAGCGGTAATAACTAGCTAATCCCAGTGGTGACCTCACCTGAGTCTTGTTTTTGGGGATCGCCGCGTCGACCAAAGCCTGGATTTTGGTGACCACGGGTCTCACCCTTCCATTTCCCATTAAAAATCCCAAATATTGAGTCTCTGTCTTGGCAAAAGCACATTTTCTCAAGTTAGCTGTCAGCCGGGCTGCCCTTAGAGACTGAAGGAAGGCTGTAATCCTAGCCAAATGCTCTCATCAGGTGGAGCTGTAAATCACCACATCATCAATATATGCTGCTGCATATTCATGATGTGGGCGTATTGTTTGAAAATAAAATGGCGCCATCATTTATATACCTTTTTTTTAAATTAAATGTGTTATAATAGTGCTTAGTTTCTTTTGATGCTTGGTATAGTAGTTAATCTTAACATGACATATTCCCAAATGAATGCTGTCTCAACCGGTTTAAACCATGGCAGCCCAAACCCATTGCATACAGAGTCCTTTCTCTTGCTCCACCATAAACGAGTTGTTCCATGGCCTGATAGACAGAGTTCCACCATGTAGCATTTGGTAATTGGAAAAGACGTCCAAGGGTGGCATTGAGCAAGTCTGATGCCTGTGTGCATCTGCTCTGTTTTTTCCACAGTGCCTAGCATTTTCCAAATGTTGCCCTTGAGATCCTCTTGAATGCACTTACAGCTTCTTCTGTATCACTGGTCGCAACGAGGTTGAAGGTGTGACAAGCACATTGCTGGTGTTTTGGCACATGGTAGTTTTGATTTTCCACATCAGACCCACAGAGGGCATCTGTTATATCCTGAAACAGAAGTTGTTCCTTGTCAGTTTCATCTTCTTCAACTTCTTTATCTTCTTCATCAGCAAACAAAAATTGAAAGCTTTAATACAGTGAGCCATGTGTCTGCTGTAGTTGACACAAAATCAAGCCTTGCCAACACATTTAGAAGGTTTTTCTTCATGGAGGTGAAATCATCTTCCACTATCTCTACCAGGGTCTTTCTAGACATCAGTTGACTTGTTGGTTGTAGCCCAAGTACAAGTTCCCGGAACTTGGTCGATCAACAATGTTGAATGGTTGAAGTTCTTCCACAATCAACCAATCAATCAATCTTTATTTTATATAGCGCCTTTCATAGTGGACCACCATCACAAGTGCTTTACAAGATGCAGTAACAACAAGAAAATCCAGAACGCATACATGATATACTGTAAAAAAAAGCATAATACATGATACAGTAAAACGTAAAATGCATAATAAATTAAATACAGTGAAAAAATGCATAATACATGATAGTAGCATAATACATGAAATAGTAGCATAATACATGAAATAGTAGCAACAGGATAGCAACTAATAGCAGATATCAGGCTTAAAGAGCATGAAAAGCAAGAGAGAACAGGTGGGTCTTGAGAGTTGATTTAAAGCAAGCAACGGTGGGAGCATCATGCACCAAAGCTGGAAGAGAGTTCCAAACACTCGGATCCATGAAGCTAAATGAGCGTACTCCAAGTGTGGTGCACTTTTGCTTGTGGATAACAAGCAGGTCAGAGTCGGTGGACCAGCTGGTCCATCTTCTTCTGGTTCACAATGGTTGCTCCAGCTGCACTAGCTTGGAAGAATTGAGCTGCACTTTTTTTTTTTTTAATTTGGAATCGCCAATTATTTGTCTTATTTTCTCCCCAATTTGGTAAGCCCAATTATTGTTTATTTCAACTCGGCTCACCACTGCCAACCCCCCGCTGACTCGGGAGGGACGAAGATGGACACACGCACCCTCCGAAACGAGTGCCGTCAGCCGTCCCCTTCATTTCACTCTGCAGGCTTGCCATGCAGTCACCTCAGAGCCACATCGTCGCAGGACCACGCAGCTCTGGGCCACTTACAGCAGGCCCGCAGGCGTCTATAAGGGTCGCTGGTGCACGGTGGCTGACCTAAGCCCTCCTCCCCCCGGGCGGTGCTCAATTAGAATGTTGGAAACCATGGTTTTGTTTTATGTCGAATATGATAAAGGTGTTTCTCTAAATGAGATGTTTCTCAATGGCATAAAAAGTTGTTTTTTTTTTTTATATAAATGTATTTCAGTCAAACTCATATTTTTGGGGAATTCAACGTTTAACAACCTTAAGTAACCAAAGAATTGACTTCAGCCATATATTTTTTCCATTTTTAAAAACATTATTTTCTCCTTAATATAAGCATATTTACAAATTACAATTTAATACAAAAGCTTTAGATAGCTTCATCATTTGTATCTTCATCAAAAGTCTGAAAAAATTAATAATTTTCTTGTTATTTTAAAATATACTATTGTTAAATTTTAAGATAACCTTTTTTACAACATTAGCCTATTGTAACAAATTCAATTCTCAGAGACTTTATGACACAATAGTATTTGTGTACATAATGACACAAAAGTAAGATAGACTAAATTACATAGATTACTAGAGGCCACAGCCCTGATGCAGAAATATTTGTTTTGTTTAGCTACGATTCTCATTCAGAACCTGTTCATGTGTAATTTACTAACCTCATGAAAATTTACTAATATTAATTGCACACATTATTGCATGCTTTTGGACTGTCGTTTTCCTAAGAAAGTGAATGATAATTACACACATATTATAAGAACAATAACAACAATTAATGATAACAACAACAACAATAGTAATAATAATTTGCTTGGTTAGTTGTAGCAAAGCGATTACTCTTACTCTTTTTTGCGATGATGATCGGGCTCCTTCAACTCTTGTCCAATTACAAAGTGTCTGTCTTTGAACTGATACTTCAGGATCAAACAGGTATTTCTTGTACCTTCTTCTTTTGGGCCTCGTTGGAGCACTGTACTCCTCCATTTATTTTCGTCTTTATTCGTGCTTAATGATTTAAGGCAGAATGTCCTTGTGCAGTCAGACAAGTTGGTGCGCTCGTGCTGGGTGCTGATTCTTAACCGTCACTTGTCTGGTGATAGAGAGTCAAGTATGAAGTACGGGTTGTTTGACTTCTTTGAAGAAGGGACAGTGGACATACAGGAGTCACATACTTCATCTGTCCCAGAGATGACATTCAGACGAAACATTTTAATAACGATGATTGGGACTTCAAGAGGGTGATTGTGGTGAATTGGCCATAAAAAAATAAAAAAAACCTCTCAATACGTGGCCCGACTTTATTTCTCAGGTGAGTTTGAAAGCTCTTTACTATAAATGACATTGAATTTTTAAGAAAATCGAAATAACTTAATTTTGTTCTAAATGTGCCTGGTGTTATTATTGGATATTGTAGCATTGCTGTTCATTTGTACTAGATTTTAATTTCTAAAAATGTTTTGGTTCAGGATAGACCGTAACTGACCTGGCTATACAGTAGCCAATCTGTGCTGTGTGTTTTCAGGCTAGTGACTGTAGCAAAACTATTTATTAAAAACAAATTTGCACCACTACCCTTAAGAAAATAACCTATAGGTTACCTATAGAATACTTCTATAGAATTTCTATAGGACCTATAGACTATTCTATGGAACCTATAGGTTTCTGTAGAGAATAGGGACATGTGGCCGATAGGTCTATAGAAACCTATAGGTTATTTTCGTCAGGGTATACTAGCATTCAGTATCCTGAAACATCATTTGTAACTGTAGAGTTGAAACAGTTACTCTAATTTGGTGTATTTTATTGTATAGGTCTACAGAGATTTTTAAATACAGTTTCTTTATTTGTATAAATACCGAGAATTCTATGCACAGGATGACTGTGACAGGATGGCTGGGCGACGGTGACGTCAAGGCAGAAGCAGGAACCAAGTCTGCAGTTTCAAACAAAATGACGCGGTGGCGTCGTTTTATTTAAATAATACAAAAATATAAATATAAGGTTTAAACAGAAAACACTTGCTCACAGAGCAAAATAAAAGTTCAAACAAAACCAAAATCTCTAACACAAAATAATACAACACAGGTCAGGCTGGGCAACTGCTGTCACTGTTCCTGTGTTACTGTTTAATTTTTAAGTTTCATTTTCTCGCTCCTCGCTCTCTCCGCTCTCACTCCTAATACACCCCACCTCGAGTGCAGCGAGCTGCAGGTTTTTATATTGTGGCCGAGGGGTTTAACTGGCTAGTAATTATTCTATTACCCCTTGGCCACAATCTGCACAAGTTTATTAATTAAACTACTGTGGATGGGGCTTCCCATCCACACGACTAAACAAACTAAAATAAATCATAATAAATAAATCATAATACAAAGCAAATACAAAATAACACTGCACAGGGGCGGAGGAGGAGACCCGGTTCTAAAAATAAACAAACAAATACGTACAGGGCTCCTCGCCCTATTACAATGACATTTATACACAAGATAAGAGGTATATGAATGTTTGGAAATGCTCTGTGACTGTCTGGTTTCTCATATGTGATTCACAATTTAATTATTATATATACTGTATATATAATTGTCTTGATTTAAATTTGATTGAAATGCGTGATAACATAACAAGAAGAAGACCTGAAATTACTGGGGGAAAAAATGGGAAAAGGCCCTTAGTGACACCACAGCCGTATCAAACTAGTAGCCCTGATGAGGAGCAGATGGAAAATCCAAAAGTATGTTATGCATCCGTCAAATAATTATCCAAACTATAATTATCCAAACTACCATATTATCAAATAATTATCCAAACTATAATTCTGATATTTTATATTAGATTTTGTTATAATTATTGCTATTCAACCATTGGTTTGTTTTGATTCTGGCCTTTTAAAAATAAATAAATAAATAATAGAAGCCAAAGAAGGCAAGGAAGATCTCAAATACTTCTAATAGGGACGATCTTGTTGAGCGCTTACTTCAAAAGAAAGAAGCTGAAAAGACACAGGTAGAGACATACTGTGTGTGTTTGTAGAAGTACCTGTCTGTTTGTTTCGGATCTCAAGGATTGTAACACTTTTTCTCCAATGCTGTTCCATGAGCATTAACTGTTTTTACATTTGTAACTATGTACTTTCTTATTTAGGAATACAGCTGTATTATTAAAGTAACAGTACATACAATAACAGCTTTATTTTTATAACATGTTTTAGGCTGTAACCACGACAGGGAAAGATGATCTTTTGCAACTGAAAGAGAAGTTGGAGCAATGCCAGGAAAAAGAAGACCTTCACTCTGAGCTGGAGAGGTGCAAAAAAGAGAAAGAAATGCTGTATATTGCCAAAGCACTTTTGACAGGCATTAAACATAACATACAACAATTCTACAATGTTTATGTACCTATTCATAGGGTCTTTTTCAAATATAAATAACTGACCATGTTTTCTACATGTTTGCTCTTTGCAAATTGCTTGGTAAACTAGTGAGTAGATCCACTGTGCAGTATACAGACTACAAAATAACAGTACACAAAGTTGTTATATCTCTAAAGTAATATGCAGCATGCAATATATTAGATCCTAAATGTTTAAATTCAATAGTTTAAAGAATGAATATATTTGCATCATGTGGTAATTAATGAAAATTATATACAATAGTTTTGAATTAGATAGACATAAACACATATGCTAAAGCAAAAAACATTGTACAATATATGTCATCCTACACCAAGCTTTACAATGACTGCAGTTAATAAACATTTAATCTTTTAATACTTTGATTTGTATATGTTTTCCATCTATATTTGCAGTGTAAGTAGCTGTCACGGGTGGGGTGACCAGGGGTAACCGTAGTAAAACCTCCTTGTAGAATTTGTAATGACTACGCCACCTTGGGTTTGGCAAGGACAAGGACCTTGATGACCGAGTAGATAGTAATTTCCCCTATGCAGGTTCTTTTTATCCCCGGGTTCCAATATACACACACTGGAGCTTGGATAGGTAAAAACAATTTCTATTGTTTCTCAACAGGGTTAAAATAGAATACTAAAAACCACACAGCAACAAGTTTAAAAAAACAAAAAAGATAGGGAAAGCCAACAAAAAATAAAAAGAAAGGTTACTGTCCAAAATGGTGGATAAGCCAAAAAGAAGGAATCAGTCTGATAGCTCCGGGGAGTCCCAAGAGACCCCTCTCCCTGTTGTCCGCTTCCCTCGCAGCCCGAACCCGCCCTTGGACCTCACCACGCCCACCGTCCGGACCTCCAACAGCCGACCGGCCAACACCTTCGATGAAGCTGGAAAGGAGCGGGGCAAAGAAAAATGGCCGTCAGGAAACGTACACTCAAGTACGTAGAATCACCACCTCTACCCAGGGGCTATGGTTACTTCCCCATAGCCTATCTTTAAGCCCAGCGTCTCCTTTCTCTCTCACCGCCGTTCCTAGAACCCCAGCGTGGCACGCCGGAGACCGGCACTGGACCTCGACCCTCCGCGCTGACTGGTAAGTATCTCCGGACCCGGATGCTGGATCTCGAAACTTGGGACAACAGTAAGTAGAATGCTGGCGGACCTTGAGCGTGTCCTGACAGGACTACAAAGAGATCGTTCAGCGTAGGTAAGTGAATGATTAAAGTGCAAATAGACCTTGACTCTACTGGGGAATAGATTGTCCAAGGAGTACCAACCAGACACAGTGAGGCAGTTACCCAAAATAAAAATCTATTGGTTTGTAAACCAAAAAATGTCTTCAGTGTAAATAAATCTCTACACCAACCCGTTACCACAAAAAAAGATAGCTCGAACACAGTCCAACAGTGGCAGGTGACAATAAAACAAAATTCCCAAAAAAACACAAAATCCAAAGAAACAAAAATCCATACAAAAATACACTCCTCCTCCATCCTGGTCCCTGTTCCTCTCTTTTTATAGTCAGCCCATGACTATCATTGGCTGGACTGGCAGGTAAGGTGGGACTTCCTATCGACTGTGGGGAAAGTGCTTAACCCAAACGTCAGTTACAGTGCACATGAGAATTACAGTGCCTTGCATAAGTATTCACCCCCCTTGGACTTTTCCACATGTTGTAGTGTTACAACCTGGAATTAAAATGGATTTAATTAGGATTTTTTGTCACTGATCTACACAAAATAGTCCATAATGTCGAAGTGGGGAAGAAAATCTACATATTTTTCAAAATTATTTACAAATAAAAAACTGAAAAGTCTTGATTGCATAAGTATTCATCCCCTTTGCTGTGACACCCCTAAATAAGCACTGGTGCAACCAATTGCCTTCAGAAGTCACATAATTAATTGAATGGAATCCACCTGTGTGCAATTAAAGTGTCACATGATCTCAGATTAAATACACCTGTTCTGGAAGGCCCCAGAGTTTGTTAGAGAGCATATCTAAACAAACAGCATCATGAAGACCAAGGAGCTATCAAAACAAGTCCGGGATAAAGTTCTGGAGAAGCACCAATTAGGTTTGGGTTATAAAAAAATATCCCAAACTTTGAACATCCTCCGGAGCATCGTTAAATCCATTATTAAAAAATGGAAAGAATATGGCACAACCACGACTCTGCCTAGAGAATGCCGTCCACCAAAACTCAGTGACCAGGTAAGGAGGGCATTAGTCAGAGAAGCAACCAAGAGGCCAATGGTAACTCTGAAGAAGCTGGAGAGATCCACAGCTGAGATGGGAGAAACCGTCCACGGGACAACTATAACCCGGACGCTCCACAAAGCTGGGCTTTATGGAAGAGTGGCGAGAAGAAAGCCATTGCTGAAAAAAACCCATATCAAATCCCGTTTGGATTTTGCCAAAAGGCATGTGGGAGACACAGCAAACATGTGGGAAAAGGTTCTCTGGTCTGATGAGACCAAAATTGAACTTTTTGCCCTTAGCGCAAAACGCTATGTGTGGCGCAAAGCCAACACTGCTCTCACCCTGAGAACACCATCCCCACGGTGAAGCATGGTGGTGGCAGCATCATGTTATGGGGATGCTTTTCATCGGCAGGGACTGGGAAACTGGTCAGGATTGAGGGCAAGATGGATGGAGCCAAATACAGGGAATTTCTAGAGGAAAACCTGTTTCAGTCTGCAAGAGACCTGGGACTGGGGCGGAGGTTCACCTTCCAGCAGGACCCTAAACACACAGCCAAAGCTACACTGGAGTGGTTTAAAAACAAGAACCTAAATGTCTTAGAATGGCCCAGTCAAAGCCCAGACCTCAATCCGATTGAGAATCTGTGGCAAGACTTGAAAATTGCTGTTCACCAACGGTCCCCATCCAACTTGACAGAGCTTAAGCAATTTTGCCAAGAAGAATGGGCAAAAATTGCAGGATCCAGATGTGCAAAGCTGGTACAGACTTACCCAAAAAGACTCACAGCTGTAATTGCTGCCAAAGGTGCTTCTACCAAGTTTTGACTCAGGGGGGTGAATACTTATGCAAACAACAATTGTCTTTTTTTGTTTAATTAACTTTTGTGTCACAATAAAAAAATATTTTGCACCTTCAAAGTGTTAAGTATGTTCTGTAAATCAAATGGTAAAAATCCCAATTAAATCCATTTTAATTCCAGGTTGTAACACTACAAAATGTGGAAAAGTCCAAGGGGGTGAATACTTATGCAAGGCACTGTAGCAGCAGTTTAAAAACAACAGATTCACTAATAAAACACACAACAAAAATACAGGCAATTCAAAACCGTCACTTGTGACATAACCACAATGTCCATCAATTTCAATATACATATTTTAGAGTTTAAAAGGCTTTGCAACATGGCTGCTTACAGGTATTTTTGTATCGGTTTCCTTCACATGAAAACAAAGGGATATAAAAAAAACCTGCTTTTCAAATCTCCAAAATATACTCCTGCATCTAAAAATCCCCAGAAGATGTTGCAGGATTTGATGACTGCAACTTTCACCAGAAGGGAAATGGCAAGTCATTCACTTACTGGAGGCACATCCAATGCCAACAGTTCCAAGGCCCCAGCTCAACAGAGAGAAGATGGGTGTTCTTTTTGGTGAGTTACATAACAAGAGAAGAGGTTATCCTCAAAAGTATATGATAAAAATAACACATGGTATAAAATTAAGATTAATAAACAATTAACTGGTGATAATGACACCTCTTTTTTTAGAACAGAAAAAGTCTTCTTTTTTTCCACATCTGTAGGCTGTGCCACCCCGCTGCAAGCTATGCGCTGCACCCGTGGTATACGGCACATGATTCAGACGGCAATTATACAGTGCTCTACTCTGCAGTAAGCTTCGTGCTGCACCGGCTGTGTGACTCCCGCACTGCAACTGTCTGTAGGCACCACACCGTTGAAAGCTACATGCGGTTTCGGATGTGTGTTGCAATAAACAGACTAGACACTCAGCTCAGTACCCTTGGTGCTTGAAGCCCTCAGTACTTGGTGCTCGGTGCTTCGGTGCCCCAGTGTCTCGGCCTCGACACCCTTGGTACCCTCGGGTCCTTGGTGTCGCAGAGCCTTGGTCCCCAAGTGATTCGGCGCCTTGGTGACCTACAGCCTCAACGTCTCAGTGCTTCGGCATCCTCAGCGCTCAGGACAAGCACACATTGTGTGTCCAGTGCTTGCGCAAGCAGCACCCCTCTTCTGCCTTAGAAGACAGGAAGCTCTGCCCCATTTCTGCCAACTCCAGGGAGAGAACCCTGAAAAGGAGGCTAGCAGAGTTCACGAGCGAGACCTCTACGGTTGACTCTGGGGAACCGTCTGTGGCCTTGGGGGCCCTGTTCTCTCCCCTCCTCCACTTGCCTTCGATCCCTTCACAGAGCATACCCTGTGTACAGGCTCCAACCCCTCAAGCTCGCAGCAGCTCAGGCTCTCCTTCAAGGAGCAGCAAGCGGTCAAGGCACTTGAGGCAGGCAAAGGACATATCGGACCTGAAAAGTCAGATGGCTCAAGTCTTAGAGTACCTGGTCAGGCAGCAGGCTAGTGCCCCTGCTCCTGCCCCAGCTCTGCATCTGGCACCAGACTCAGAACCGATCCCGCGTTCACTGGCGGTCGATTCAGTTCTCCATGAGCAGATGAGGCGATGAGTGAGGAGGAACAGGATGCAATGTCCATCAAGGCGTCCTGGGATGGAGAGTCGATCGGTCGACCAGAGGTTAAGGAGACTGCTCAGGAGGCGGGTCCCAGCTCTGTTGCCTCTGAAGCTGATGTGACCCCTTCCTCAAGCTCAGTTTGGGTGCTTATGGAGTAAGCCTCCAAATTCCTTCAGGTTCCCTGAGAGGCAGCGCCTCAACAACACCAGTCTGTATTCAGACCAGCATAAGCTTCAAACCCCCAGCCTTTTCCGGTGTTCCTGGATTTTCTGGAGGAGGTTCAATCCTACTGGCAACGACCAGTCTCTGTGCCAAGTGTCTCCAAGAGCGCGGCCCCTCTGGCCTCCTTGGAAGGTGCAGGAGCCCCTCCAGTGGGATGTCTGTCCAAGTATCCTGTATGCTCTAATGGCCAATGCAGGATCACGGAAGCTCACATAAAAAAGGCTTATGCAGCCGAGGTGTAGGTAACGCACCTTGCCAACACAGGAGGTCTCCAAAGCAGGCTCCACCCCAGCCCCAGCAGGAGCCCTGAAGGGTTGCGGCCTCAGACCCACCCGTTCACACAAGCCCAACTGCAATACTGATGCGATTGCACCTCAGACTCTTGGGTGCTCGCCACCATACACACCAGTTACATGCTGCAGTTCTGCATGGGACCTTGTCCTTTTCAAGGGATCACGGTTACATCCGTGAACGACCCTCTCCAGGTCTTGGCTCTCAGGGAAGAAGTAGAAAAACTACTTCTCAAACAAGCCATTCGTCTCTGTAACGGGGGGGTGGGGGATAGAGATCTGTGCTGACTATCTGGCGCATGCGTGGTACTGCACTAAGGGGGCAGCAGCTTCGTAGATCCACCTGTCAGTCATGGCAGTGACAAGAAGAGGTGGTGAAGAGGGTGTGTTGGCTTTCCCCCTCTCTGAGTGGCTGAGAGGCAGGCATTGGGGGATTGCTTGGCCCATAAGTACTGCACTTGGTTATGCATTTAGGTGGCCATGATTGGGAATACACAGAGACGCTGGCTGAGAAGGCCAGTGTAAACATAGAGCAGGCAAGAACGCCAGTGCTTGGAGTGAGCGACCAAAACAAGCACGGAGGGCTGAGGAAGACAGCCAGCAATAAATGAACCATTTATTAAAAATATATATTGTTACGTACCCGAGGGGACATGTGTAGTGATAGGGGAACCTTGGCCACCCCAGTGTATAGTGCATAACAGTGTAGGATGGAGATCCCGAGCTGATCGACTTAGCGGCAGTGGGGGCACTGTGTAAGCAGCACCTTTATTTTGTAGTTTTATTACTGTGTTATATTTTCCCTTTTCATTTTGCCTTTTTTTTCATTATTATTTTGAGCACATGTGAGTCGCACAGCTTTTAACTGTTTACCAGTATTGGTATTTTTGTGGTCCTGTTTACCGTTGTCGGTACTCGGGCCACGGACAACAGCGCCCTCTGTGGGCTAAAAGAAATATCCAAAAAAATAAAACTGGGCACCAGTGCAGTGTTTTCAAATAAAACTTCTGTCTCCCGTGTGTGTCAGTGAATTGCCCACCACCCTTCCACAGGTTCATAGAGACACCTCAACGGGTTCTTGAGGGAGAGGAGGTTCTAGATGGTCCCACATCGCCACATCCTCCAGTCTGTCCGGTTGGGCGATTTGTTTACAACAGTGACCTGAAGGACGAGTATTTTCACATTCCTCTCCGTCCAGAACCGGGCAGAATCCAGTTATGGGTCTGGCCCTTGAAAGGGATTGTCTGTCCACCTTAGGACTCTCAGACGCGGTCATCAGTACACTGCAGAATGCTAGGGCCTCCTCCACAAGAGCACTGTATGCCTATAAGTGGAGGTATTTTCAAAAGTGGTGTATGACCAGAGGTCATGATCCCATTTATTACCCTATAGCAACTATTTTATAGTTTCTGCAAGATCTGCTGGAGGCAGGCAGGTCCCCCTCTATGCTGAAGGTGTACCTAGCAGCTATATCTTCATGCCATGTCCCTATTTCCCCGGGTGCCCATATTCTGGCGACCCGTTTTCTAAAGGGTGCTCGGCAGCTCGTCCTCCTAGAAAGGACGTCCTCCCTGAGGGGAGTTAGACATGGTATTGGAGGCTCTCACTAAGGCCCCATTTGAGCCCATAGAGTCTGTAGCGTTGAAATATCTCTCTATGAAGGCAGCCTTTTTATTGGCCATCACCTCCATTAAGCAAGTCAGTGAGCAACAGGCTCTGTCTGTGCACAGTTCCTGTATGCGTGTTTAATGGAAACATAATGGAACAAAAATAATGGAAACAAGCTATCGTTACGCACGAACCCTGCATTCCTACCTAAGGTGATTACGGCTTTCCACTTGAACCAGTTGGTTCCACTTATACATTCACCAGGTTCTACTGTCTTAATGTGGTAGATCCCTCTGCGCCTTCGTTAGGCGCAAGGGTCCTTGAGGTTGCACGCTCACACCATCAACATTAGTTGGCGATAGTGAGACATCTCTCATATGCTGTCCGCTCACATGCTGTCCGTTCACATGCTGTCCGCTCACACTCCCTCGCGACGGCTTTGGTATACTTTTCCCAAAAGTATTGGTTGATGGTCATCTTCGAATTGAAAGGGAACGGTTCCCTGAAAGAGAAGATGACCACCAAACTACGATGTCACATCACTTTCGCATTTCCGGGTTCGATGCAAAAGAGAACAAGATCTCCGCTGAGTGACTATTTATTACCTTGGCGGGTGGGACAGAGATCGCACCACGGAGGGGCCTATCGGCAGCTCTGACATAAAACACTCAGTGAATACCTGACCTGTGGCTGGTATATCCCAAAAGTATTGGTTGGTGGTTGTCTTCTCTTTCAGGGAACCGGGGTTAAATCCGTAACCTATTGTTTTGAATGAATTTGAATGAATGAATCTGCTTTGCTTAGAGTTTAAATACAGAGAAACCTCAAGCTTGCTGTATACTGTTATATACTTGTATACCTCCCTAAGCTTGAAATACAATTCCTATCTTTAATGGGTAAATTGCTGTATGTGCAATTATTTACAATTGTAACAAGATACACATTATTTTTACATACAATTACCCATTTATACAGTTGGGTTTTTATTGGAGCAATCTAGGTAAAGTACCTTGCTCAAAGGTACAGCAGCAGTGTCCCCCACCTGGGATTGAACCCAAGACCCTTTGGTCAAGAGTCCAGAGCCCTAACCACTACTCCACACTGCTGCCCCATATATATATATATATATATATATATATATATATATATATATATATATATATATATATATATATATATATATATATATATATATATATATATTTTTAATTTGATCTTATTGTATTGTTTTAGAGGGTATGGGCAGTATTTACTGTAAATAGGCAGTTAATTAAAAAGAGTGGGGGACTGTAAGTTACCGTTACTGCCGCTAATGATAAATTATGGTAACTAAATTATTTTTCTGTGCAAGGTCTGTTTTTATGTCATAATGTTATAAAAAAAACAGAAAATGTTTAATAAAAATGATGTATGTATTTAAAACATGATACTATACTATCTATACTATATATGTCAGTTGTTTTATTAATGTGTATCTGCAATAAAATAAAATAAAAACAAAATTTGTGAAAAATAAAACGAAAAATTATAAAGAAAAATAATTTCACAGGGCTTCATGTATAGCCTATAATTTGACATTATTTGTTTGTTTCAGGCTTTCACATGCTTAAAGTTCTGTATTTAATCTTTTTTCACCTTAAATGGTTCCACATTGAAGTTTGTGGTTACTGGCATTGGTCATGGATATTTAGTATTCTAAAAATGGCCAACATCCAGTAATGGTGTGCTCTAAAATTAGACCCTGTTTAAAACAATAGGATAAAGTACCAGGTGATACATAATTTTGATAAAACATTTAGGTTTTACTTTGCTCAGGCTTCTTTTTCTTTTCACATTTTATGTTGTTTTTTTAAGTGAGAGTGGACCCAATTCAAAAGCAAATATGTGCTCAACAGAATGGCCTTATCCATATAAATATTTCTCTTGACTAAGACATGACTTCTCCATACACTGTACAGAACTAGCTCGATTAATCGGTTTAATCTGCTGTCCCACTATTTGTCTCCTGCTTTACATTGATTATTTTGTCACTCTGTTATTTAATTTTGAATGTTTTCTTTTTTTATTTAACTTCATACTTCAGAAAATGTAAATAAAAGTTTCCATAACTCTATAAAATTAACTCATTTTGCTTCATGAAGTCGAATTACACCTGCTGAATAATGTTACGTTAACATATTGAATTTCATATTGCTTTGTAGTTTTCCAGATACTTAATGAAAAACTGATAAACATGTAACCCTGTAATACAGTTGTTTGTATTCTCTGCCACCTCCTGTTTTATGGTGTTGATTTGTTTGGTTTGTTGAGGACAGGCAGAGATGATTGGCAGAGCTAACA
The DNA here is from genome assembly GCA_030684275.1 of Acipenser oxyrinchus oxyrinchus. Classification (NCBI taxonomy): domain Eukaryota; kingdom Metazoa; phylum Chordata; class Actinopteri; order Acipenseriformes; family Acipenseridae; genus Acipenser; species Acipenser oxyrinchus. Next base: position 52,749,782 of record CM060250.1, read on the forward strand.
ACCAAACCTGAAACTATTTAACTAATTAGCCATCATTGGAGTGTCAGTGTTTACAGTACATACCATAAATAATGGAGTTGCAAGCAGTGATAGGCTACAGTATAAATAAAAAAGTTAAGTTGTTTTTCACAGAAACCATTCCCGCTAGACAGTGCTTTGTTACTGAGGCATAGACACAGTGACCTGTATGATAGTGAGACAATAGTACAGGCAATTCACCTTTGACGAATGTAAGTTGTCACTAGGATCCATGAAAAGTGTATGTATTAATAAAATACAAATACCAAAATAAAATGTTGACTTTAGATAATAAACACGTATCCCTTCCCCCAAAAAATGTACTGATGCCCTGGTCCACTCCGGCCTCACTATACCCCTGGTAGCCTTGTCATACAGCTGTATATCTGTCACGGGTAGCTAGGTGGTGACATCAGACCAGGAAATAGACACAGTACTGCGAGTGAAGCGCTGGTGCGCGTATTTAATAAACAAAATAACAAACAAAAACCCTGGAACAAAACAAAGGGCATGGTGGCAAAAATAAACAGTTACACAAAACTCTGAACACAAAACAAACAACTATCGTGCCGGTGTAAAACCAGCACGGGTAGCAATTGCTTATATTTTTTACAGATCTTACTGTCTCGCTCTCTCATTCCACCTCTGAACACCCAACCCAGAGTGAGATATCTTTGCCTCTTTTATGCAGCTGTGTCTGGGCTTGATTGCTTGTTAATCAATCAGTTGAGTCCAGGCACAGTCTGCACGGGAAATGCTTTGGAAGGGAAGGCAATCAATCCTTCTCTGTTGACCTAAAACACCCATGCACAAATACATACATTTTAAACACTATGTGTACGTGTGGGTTGCACTGTGTAGTGAAAGGGTGATGCAGGTACTCCAGACAAGGACAAACACAAAGTTCACGGTTCAAGATCCTTTAATTTTCCGGATCACTGTTTAAATAATAAAGCTGGCTCTACTCAGCAATGGGTATTGCCAGCACAAAACCGGGCTCAAATAATACAGCTGGTTCTACCCAACAATGGGTATTACCAGCGTCAAAACAAGGGGTTGCAGTCCCAAAATAATAATAACAAAAAGCCACAGACACAACACAAACACAGACAGGTCTCCGGACAGTGCGTGCTCTTAGAGCAGGTGCGGTGCTGGAAACAGTAATGCTTGGTTAAGTGCAGGTGCGGTGAAATCAGGGTGAATCGCTGGCCCCAGGCTGCAGCTCCCAGATCCATGCTTAATTACTCTGGCAATGACAAAAGACACACGGTTGCAAAACAAACAAAAAACACTTAACTCTCGCTCCAAACAGTCCTCGTTTCCTCCCATCAACCACAACAAAGGAACCGATTATGGTGTCACGTCCCCCTAAAGTACCCTCAGCCCCGTCACCTCCGATAGCTAGTTCATTCACGTCTCCTCCAATTCATGAATTAAACTTTGCTTACCGTACTAGGGCGGGGACTCTTGGTACCATGACGCCATCCCTTTCCTGAATGGCCAACTTCCGACTGCCCCCGGAATAAACTGCCGAAACATTCAGTACGAGGCACGCAATTCCTGCTGTACAGTGCTCTCACAGGTCGAGAGGGAGATTATTGATTCAGATTCATTCGCTCTTTGTCACATATCCCACCGCTCAGAGTGGAGCCGAAGGAACACTCGGCTGAATCTACCTTGCCCATTACACCCCCCTCCCGGGAAAAATAATCTGCATTTTGAAGATCTCTTCCGGTACGGTGTGTCATGAAATACATGAAGGGCTGCAGCGCCAGATACCACCGAGTTATCCGGGCGTTGCTGTCCTTCATCGTGCTTAACCATCTGAGTGGGGCGTGGTCAGTGTCTGCAGGTTTTTGTTCCAGCTGAGCTCTTGATTACTTAATTGAGCCCTTAATTGAACTAAATTGTCTTATTTAGACCTTTTCAGTTGTTTTCAGGTCTTAAACAGGTGGATATAGTTTAGATAAGTGTTCAATTAAGTATCTGACAACTCAGCTGGAACAAAAACCAGAAGACACAGTGGTACTCGAGGACCAGGGTTGAAAACCACTGGTTTATCCTATGTTTCAGAGCCAGCACTAATCATGGACTACTAAATGTAAATAAGGAAAGCAAATCTAGGAGTAGCGCTAATCAGGATCTGTGAAACGATACTAAAAGGTTTACATTTTTAAAAATCTTTATCATGTCTATTACAATTCAGTAATCAAGTTCAGTTAAACATCACTATAAATTGCAATTAAGCTGTCACTACAGCATTTCCAAAGGCATTATCAGGATGTATCTGGCCTTTTTTCAGCGACTATCGAATACCATTTTTAAATGTACTGTTTATAGTTTAATTAGAGTTATGAACTTTGTTAGGTCTTGCATAATAGTCACATTCTTTTGTGCTTCAAAATCTGTATGTAATCTGAAATACATGCACTAAAACTGCTAATAAAGTATGTGGATTATTTTACCTTAACACGGCTTCACATGAAGACAACCAGAAAAGTGGAGTTTGGATGGACCCACAACCAGAAGAATATATGGGCAAGGTTTGGTGGTGGCACACGCACTCTTCAAGAGGATAGAGATGCTGATAAAGATGCCTTATTGCAAATTGCAAATGATCTGTATTTTCCAAATGGTACATCCCCCCAAGGAAATCTAGAAGATGTTGACATTGAACTTTATGATTATAAAAGAACACCACTACCAGAGCAGATGAATGTGAATGAGATATGTGAAAACATACATATGGGTTGTGTCAAATTCTACTTATCAACAAAGGACAGATCAGTAAAAACTAAAATCCAACCACAAACAAAAAAATGCCACAAAGCAATACAGAGTTCTCCAACCATTCCAACAGTGTGGTGAGAAAATGACCTAAATTTGCCCAGCACAACAGCACAGCGGCCAGAGCATGAGCTAAATTCGCCCAGGACAACATCACAGCGGCCAGAGGATGAGCTAAATTCACCCAGCACTCAAGCAGCTTGCCCAGGGTATCTTACTGTGAGTGATGACGACGTAAGCGATGACACAATTCAGTTTGAAAAACGTGATGACATTCATGTTTCATGGATACTAGATGATACATTACCGGTCGATGCATCTGTTCCAGTGAGTTTGGTTCATGAAACAGTTGTTTTTGCTGAAGACCAAATCCTCATTTCCGATGCAAACATCCAGCAGAAATAATCTCAGTCGGAAATCCTCAAGGAGCATCCCTTCTCAGCACACCAACAAACATCACATGAACAGGAACAGCACCCAACAATCATTCACCTGGAGGAACCTTTACAAGCCAGTCAACATGAGCTGCTTGTGTCTGCTGCCCAAAATGAACTATCCACATCTACTGTTGAGCCAGAGTCTGTTTTCCCAGTCTTCCTGCAACAGCCACTGGCTGATGAAGCCGAGGTACATTATGCCACTCTCCGACTACACCGGGTAAATATACAGAAGGAAATGATAGCTATATTCAAGGCTGATGATATCATTCTATTAAAGTTGCATTTCTAGATGAAGCGGGATCAGATGCTGCAGGGGTGTCTCGGGAGGCATTTACAGAATTTTTTAATTCTTTCTTTTGTACATCAGCAGATGGTGAAGATGTCTGTGTGCCTGCTCTTTGACCAGAATATGGACTTCAAGAGTGGCAAGCTGTGGGCCGTATTGTCGTGAAAGGATTTAGTGATCATAAAGTCTTCCCGTTGAAATTTGCACCAGCTTTTTTCATAGCGCTTATGTTCGGCGAAGAGGCTGTCATGCCAGAAGAGTTCCTTGATTCATTTTTTCTCTACCTTAGCGACAGTGACAGACAGGTACTACAGTCAGCCATGAGGGGTCAGTTGTCTGACGATGACAAGGAGGTTTTTGAAGATATCCTTGACCGGGAGGGTTGCCGTTCAGTTCCGCAAATGGAGCAGGTGCGACTTGTAGTCTTGCAGATGGCCCACAAATGCCTGATTCAAAAGAGTAGCTATGCTCTTGAAGCAATGAGTCATATAGTGAGAGAGGGACTCTGCAACAAATTCCTGAACGTTAACGCCATCAAGACCATGTATAGTGAATTGAAACCAACACCAAAGAAAGTCTGCGACCTCCTCTTAGCACTGCCAGAAACTAGGGAACAGAACCAAGCCTTCAGATTCCTCACCCAGTTCATCAGTACCCAGGATAATGATGGATTAGCAAAATTACTGCAGTTTCTCACAGCCTCAAGGGTCATCTCTGTGTCAAAAATTGTTGTGGAATTTCCACATTCTAATGGACTAGACCAATGACTAGTGGCACATACATAAGAACAAGAAGAACATAAGAAAGTTTACAAACGAGAGGAGGCCATTCAGCCCATCTTGCTCGTTTGGTTGTTAGTAGCTTATTGATCCCAGAATCTCATCAAGCAGCTTCTTGAAGGATCCCAGGGTGTCAGCTTCAACAACATTACTGGGGAGTTGGTTCCAGACCCTCACAATTCTCTGGACCAACGCTAGAACTTCTCTCTACCTACGGTTCGTATCGTGACTTGAAATGAATGGGAAGCTGTTCTGTCCTCGAGTTATTTAAGCATGGATAATAGTGTAATTATTTTTTTGTGATCAATTGTTTTTATTTTCCATCAAAACAGCGTATACAAAAAATCTTGAGCGAATCCGTACAGTTACAAAGAAAACAAAACATAAAATGAAATGAACTATATACACTGGAGTCTCAGAGCTTGCGATTTAAAATAATTAAAAAGAAAAAATATATACATATATATACACACATATATATATACATACATACACACATACATATACATACATGTATACACATACATATATACATACATATATACATATACAAATACACATACATACACATATACATACATATATAATTATAAAAAAAGGTAAACAAAAGTACCATACTAAAATTATGCCATTGAGATGTTGGAAAGTGCAGAGAGGGTCAGACCCCAAGCATGGAGTGTGGAAGCACTAGCTTTGTTAATGTGAGCTGTAGTGTATTCCAACCTGACAATGTCCCTAAACATGCCCAGCCACATCTGCTGTGGTGCAGCATTAGGAGAGACCCAGTAGCAGACTATAGCTTTTTTTTGCAGCTGTCAACCCTGCAAGTAGAACTTTCCATTGAGATGTGGTGAGAGAAAGAGAAGAGTCATCATTTAAAAGTAGTAGGGATGGGACAGTGGGTATGTCAGATTCTAGAATGTAAGCCAGTGTACTGCATACATGGGACCAAAGTCTAGCTACTACAGGACACTCCCAAAACATATGCAGCATGTTACCAACTGTACCAGACCCACAGTTTGTGCAGGAGGGGTCTGAGATATGTTTCATTTGGTAGCGCCTGAGTGGGGTGGCATAGGTTTTTAGAGGACATAAAAGTATTTTCCCATATTGTGTGCCAGTCGGGAGAACATCCTATGTCCCTCAGTTCCTGCTCCTATAACTTACAAGCCCCAAGGATATTACATTTTTGGGATATAAGACGATCATAGATTTTGGACACAATACCACGTGAAGTTGATCTTGCTTTTTGCTGATCTTGCCATGGGGTGCGAAGAAAGCTCTATATTCCACGGCACTCCATATGCTCATAGTGATGACCTAAGTCGTAAATACATAAAGTATGAAAAACCTGGGAGGGAGTAGTTGTCTTTAAGATCCTGGAATGTGCGAAGGCCAGCGTCATTAAAAATATCATTAAGAGTGTGAATACCCCTAGTGGACCAGGCTGTGTAAACAAAAGGCTGATGATTCGTTAACAATTTATGATTATTCCAAACCGGAGATGATTTAGAGAAAGAAGAGGAATACCCAATATGTTTCTCTATGGTAGACCATATTCTTAACAAGTTGGATATGATAGGACCAAATCTAAGGGTAGTTGTTTTAAGCTTAATGCCAGAGTAGGGCAGATCTTGCAATCTATGTGGCTTCACTAATCTTTCCTCTATCTGTCTCCAAGGTACTAAGGAATTGTAGTGCAACCAGGTTTTCAATGCCTTCATCTGAAAAGCCCAATAGTACAGCTTCATATTGGGAAGAGAAAAACCTCCAAGATGTTTGGGACGCTGAAGAGTAGTGAGACGGATACGAGGCCGTCTACCTCCCCATATGAACCTGGAGTTAATTTTCTCAAAAAAGTTTTTTGAAGGAGGTGGGATAGGAAGCATAAAAAACAAAAAGTTTAGGCAAGGTAGGACATTCATTTTAACTATAGAAATGTTCCCTTGTATAGAGAGTTGGAGTGAGGACCATCGCTGTAAGTCTGCACTTATTTTCTGTTTGAGCTTGGAGTAGTTACTTTTACAGATTTGTGAAAGGTTAGGGGCAATGTCTATGCCCAGGTAAGTAAATCCAGTTGTATTGATATAGTGTAATTATTGAAGTGTTGTTGTACTTCACCAACAGTTGTCAAAAGTTTATATACCCCAAATTTCTATACATTGGGGTATGTAAACTTTTTACCCAATTTTTCTTCGCCAATTTTCCAGTTTACTCCCCAATTTGGAATGCCCAATTGTGCCCTGTTAAGCTCGGCTCACCGTTACAACCCCCTGCACCAATCCAGGGGGGATGAACGTGCTTCACGCGTAAATTGTTGTAGTTGTACTTCATCCAATTTTAAAAAGTTAATGTCAGAGCGTTAATTGTGTATACATTAAACACATTGAAACGTATGACATTGTACTTCGTATATCTCTTTTTCTTTGTTTGTTTGTTTTAATACAGTTTCCATCAGTCTAATGCACATAACTTTTGATGAGGATGTTATTTTAAGTGTCAATACCATACTGTGATGGGTACCATAACAAAGATAAATATACACTTAGGGTTTCCAAACCAAGTTTTGGAGAGCCTCAGGGTGTTTTTGATCCCATGCAAGGTTTAATTTTGACCAATTACTTTCTTAATTATTTTACATCATCAATTGGGGTGGAGGTGGGTTGGGGGTGTAAGAAAGACATGCAGTACTATTTGTTTATAGCATCCATCTGGATATCTTCGGGCTCAAACATGAGCTGCTGTAATACAGCATAATTTACATTAAGAACATAAGAACATAAGAACGTTTACAAATGAGAGGAGGCCATTCGGCCCACCTTTGCTTGTTTGGTTGTTAGTAGCTTATTGATCCCATAATCTCATCAAACAGCTTCTTGAAGGACCCCAAAAGTGTCAGCTTCAACAACATTACTGAGGAGTTGGTTCCAGACCCTCACAATTCTCTGTGCAAAAAAGTGCCTCCTATTTTCTGTTCCGAATGCCCCTTTATCTAATTTCCATTCTTTTTTCAGGTCGAAAAAGTCCCCTGGGTCGACATTGTCAGTACCTTTTAGAATTTTGAATGCTTGAATCAGATCACCGTGTAGTCTTCTTTGTTCAAGACTGAACAGATTAATTTATTTTAGCCTGTCTGCATACGACATGCCTTTTAACCCCAGGATAATTCTGGTTGCTCTTCTTTGCACTCTTTCTAGAGCAGCAATATCCTTTTTGTAACGAGGTGACCAGAACTGAACACAATATTCTAGATGAGGTCTTACTAATGCATTGTAAAGTTTTAACATTACTCCCCTTGATTTAAATTCAACACTTTTCGCAATATATCCAAGCATCTTGTTGGCCTTTTTTATACCTTCCCCACATTGTCTAGATGAAGACATTTCCGAGTCAACATAAATTCCTAGGTCTTTTTCATAGATTCCATCTTCAATTTCAGTTTCTCCCATATGATATTTATAATGCACATTTTTATTGCCTGCATGCAGTACCTCACACTTTTCTCTATTAAATGTCATTTGCCATGTGTCTGCCCAGTTCTGAATGCTGTCTAGATCATTTTGAATGACCTTTGCTGCTGCAACAGTGTTTGCCACTCCTCCTATTTTTGTGTCGTCTGCAAATTTAACAAGTTTGCTTACTATACCAGAATCTAAATCATTAATGTAGAATAGGAATAGCAGAGGACCTAATACTGATCCCTGTGGTACACCACTGGTTACCTCACTCCATTTTGAGGTTTCTCCTCTAATCAGTACTGTGACAGGATGGCTCGCAGTGGTGAGGTGTGGTGACGTCACGGACCAGGAAGTAACTGAAACCAAAACAATGGATGGGCGGGTGAAGCTGAATGCAACTGCATTCAGCGTATTTAATAAATAAACAAACAAAAGATTTAAACAAAACAGAAAACAGAAACCAAAGGGCAGTAAGTGTCGTGCTGGCTAATCCAGCACGTTTTAGCAATTGTATTGTCTCCTTGCTCTCTTCTCTCTCCGCTCTCCGTACTCTCCTCTGTAACCTCAACCCTGCAGTACGGACAGCTGCAGGTTCTTATACTCTGGCCGAGGAGTTAACTAGCTGTTAATTATCTTATTACCCCTCGGCCACAGTCTGCACGCGTTTGGTAAGGATGCATGACTGTCAGCTAGTTAAATAATCAGTAGCTGATCAGTCATGCATCCTCACGGGGTTTTTAAATATAAATAATAAAAGACGCTGCGCTTTTAACTGCGCCGCAAACAAAAATACAAATAATAATAAATAGGGGCGGGACACTCCGCCACAAGTACTTTCTGTTTTCTACATGTTAGCCACTCCCTAATCCATGTGCATGCATTTCCTTGAATCCCTACTGCGTTCAGTTTGAGAATTAATCTTTTATCCGGGACTTTGTCAAAAGCTTTCTGGAAATCTAAATAAACCATGTTGTATGCTTTGCAATTATCCATTGTCGATGTTGCATCCTCAAACAAATCAAGCAGGTTAGTTAGACACAATCTCCCTTTCCTAAAACCATGCTGACTGTCTCCCAGGATACTGTTACCATATAGGTAATTTTCCATTTTGGATTTTATTATAGTTTCCATAAGTTTACATAAAATAGAAGTCAGGCTTATTGGTCTGTAGTTACCTGTTTCGGTTTTGTCTCCCTTTTTGTGGATCGGTATTACGTTTGCAATTTTCCAGTCTGCCGGTACAACCCCTGTTGTCAAGAGACTGTTGCATGATCTTGGTTAGCGGTTTGTAAATAACTTCTTTCATTTCTTTGAGTAGTATTGGGAGGATCTCATCTGGCCCAGGGGATTTATTTATTTTAAGAGCTCCTAGTCCCTTTAACACTTCTGCCTCTGTTATGCTAAAGTTATTTAAAACTGGATAGGAACAGGTCGACATGTGGGGCATGTTGTCCGTGTCCTCCTTTATAAAAACCTGTGAAAAGTAATAATTTAATATATTTGCTAATTTTTTTTCTTCGTCTATGATTTTGCCATTTGTATCTCTTAGACATTTAACCTCCTCTTTGAATGTTCTCTTGCTGTTATAATATTGGAAAAACATTTTGGAATTGGTTTTATCCCCTTTAGCTATGTTCATTTCTATCTCTCGGCCTTTCTAACTTCCTTTTTGACTTGTGTTTGCATTTCCAAGTACTCTTTCTGTGTACTTTGTTTTTGGTCCCTTTTAAATGCTCTGTAAAATGCCTTTTTTCGCTGAATATTTTTTTTAATTGATCTATTAAACCATTTTGGCCGTTTTGTTTTAGATTTAGATTTGTCTACTTTTGAGATGTAATTGTTTTGCGCCTCTAGTATTACATTTTTAAAAAACAACCATCCTTTTTCTGTTGATGTTTTCTGTATTTCACTCCAATCTACTTCTGTTAGTCTCTGTTTCATACCTTCATAGTTTGCTTTAATAATACTCACAAATAGCATGCAAAATAATATTAATATAATTGTGGCAGAGCAGGGCTCTGCTCTTGGAAATACTGGCAGGGATGGAGTTAAATTCTCCTCCCTGCCCAGGTTGATTGTGTCAGGTGGGAGCAATCAACAAATTAATTATTCAATTAGTCACCAGCCACCTGGCATAAAAGGAGGCCTCAGCCTCACAGTGGAGGGAGAGTTCTAGAAGGAGAGGAAGCAAGATTGGTTTTTCTGTGTGTGCTGTTTTTGTTTGTTTTTGCAAACCAGTGAAGGCAATGCCCAGCCTGTAAACCGTATTTTTGTAAGTTTCGTTTTGTACTTATTGTCTGTGTTTTGAAATCTTTTTGTTTGGCCCTCATGCCGGTTTATTTTGTATTTTTGGAGTATTAAAAGCTTTATTTTTGAACTTTTCACACTGTCTCTGAGTCTCAACCTCTGTCATCCTGTCACAATAATCTTACTGAAATAATCTTAATGTGTTAAGATGGGCTGCGGGCCTTTGGGCTTGCAGTGCTTAAAATAGCGGATGGCTTTGAAGACGCGCGTATCACAGGAAGACTGTGTTTGTTACTTTGTCTCATCCTTTCTGAAGAGGCAAGGACTAGTTAATTAATAAGGCATTACAGGACACTTACAGTTGTGTGTGGATATAATTTCTCAAAAACAAATATAATTCAATAGCTTCATCGGGATTTGTGGGTGGGTCCAAGTTGTTCTCACCCATTATGAAGCAGGATAATTCAAACACTGTTTCATCACAGGGGTATGGTCTCTTGGGAAGGCACTCCTCTCTACAGGCACAAAGCTGCTGGTTAGTGATTGCATTTGAATAATTTCTGGCTGCATACAGTTATGGAAGGCTGTGCATCAGGACTGGATGAACATCAGGTGCAACTGCATTTCTAGTTGGTCGAATCCTTTGAATGTTCCACAGATAAACTAATCGCAGCAATTCATCCTAAACAAAAAATACCTTATTAAAATGGAAATTATTTTTTATACAAACAAACTTGATGATAAACAGGTAAAAAAATATATACAAATGTATCTTTGTAAATGATTTATATATTCAGTAATCCATAGCATTCTAGCAGTAGGGCCTACACTTGTAATGAACAAGTTAGTGAGGGCTTCTAAAAGCATTTTCTAATAGGTTCAACATAGTGATCAACACAAAATGCACACAGTACATTGATAATGAATCCACTTAAAAAAACCAACATATTATTATTATTATTATTATTATTATTTATTTATTTATTTATTTATTTTAATTTACAGTGTTTGACAGCAAATCTCTTGATTTCAATGTTTATTAAAAAAAAAACTAAAAACTAAAAAAACATACCTGTATGATGTTCAAGCAAGAGAACAGTATGAGGCTTTTGTCAAGGAAGTCGCCTGCAAAGTTGTCTGTCTCCTTTAGAGACTGAAAGCGGTTCATCCAGAACTGTGCGTGTTGTCTTCTCAAAAAAGCCCACCAACTTGATTGTGGTTACTAGAACCATAAATGTAACAGTTTCTTGCAAATTCGTCTGTATGGTCAAATCTAAGAAATCATTGCATCTGTTCAACGCAACCATTCTCAGTGCCTAAATCAGATCATATCCATGCCAGGCAGCCCATTTGGTATTCTACTGCATCAATGAAGTAGCCTGCTATTACTTTTGGATTGCTGTTTGTGGAGCATGGATCCATATGAAAATCCGTCAATTGCTCCATTTATGCATATCCCGTAGGGCTTTGTCATAGGAGTCTATGTGCCACAAATAATTCGGTTCAGGGTTGCCGTAGATACGACAACGTAAACGACGCCTCTGTCGAGAGTCAGTTCCCTCAGGATCCAGTATTTGAAGCCTTCCTTCCTTTCTAACTGTGTCGTGGGTTATGACAAAACCATGTTGAATGCATTTGAGATGCATCAATCTATATCCATGTAGTTTCCCATGTGTACCAATTTCTGACATCAAGAACAGTGCTACTTCAAGTATATCAGAATTGAATTTCCGACAGTACAATTGATTTGATTTTAAGACCCTTCGTAAAGTTCTCATGCTAAACACAACTCCATTTAAATTACTCAAACACTCCAAGATTTCTCGATGACTAAGTCCAAAGTTGAAATAATAGTGAACTAACCTGCCATTCTTGTTAAACTCAAGCTGTAACCGGTAAACAGTATCACACAAGAGGCTGATGTTAAATACACACTTGTACGTAATATTTTTTTATTTTTTGACATTTTTTTTTTGTCACCAAATTTTTTTTTTTTTAGGTGGCAGAAATTTTGGCACCAAAAAAAAATATATATATATAAGAAATATATATATAACATAGAAAATTGTTTTCTTTTTCACTCGCTCCTTCACAACTTGCTGTTCCCTTTTCGGGATGAGATCGAAAGTGCCTGCATTTCAAATAAACCTCCCCTTACCTAGTTCCAGGTAAGGGGAGAAACGCAATCGCCCCCTTCTGCGCCGTCATTAAAATCACTCAAAGCTAACATGCAAATGAGACCGAGTCCCGAAATTCATGCCAACCACGGGCACTAACACAGATGGAAAACAATGGGGTACGTCACCAAATTCGCATTGCAGGGTAAAGGCAGTTTGCTCCCGGTTGCGGCTTGTTTTTTCATCAACATCAAGGGCAAACACGCAAAAGCGGTCCCTAAAACCCTGACCAAAATATGACCCCTGTTTTAGATAAATAAATACCTTTGGTTTTTCTGTGGAGCATTGTTATTGGTTATACTGTGTTTGCGACTTGGCTAAGAGATTGGGCATTCTGCCCCCAACCACCAAGCTCAATTTCATATGAATTAAAATGGAAAACACTTAAAAGTACAGTAATGTACTTGAACAATAAATACTATTAAAGGTTGTGAATATTTCAAATTAAACTTCTTCCTAATGTAGGACTATGCAAAGGTAATTTATATAGGCAATTTTATTTTAGATGAAAGGTGGCTCTATCTGTTTGAAATCTGCTCCACATTCTTTTTTCACAAATTGCACTTTTGTCATTACAAACACAGTGAATCTGGAATATACACTACCGTTCAAAAGTTTGGGGTCACTTAGAAATTTCCTTGTTTTCCATGAAAACATACATGAAATGAGTTTGAATAGGAAATATAGCAAAATGAATAGGAAATATAGTCATTGACAAGGTTAGAAATTTCCTTGTTTTCCATGAAAACATACATGAAATGAGTTTGAATAGGAAATATAGCAAAATGAATAGGAAATATAGTCATTGACAAGGTTAGAAATAATGATTTTTAATTGAAATAATAATTGTGTCCTTCAAACTTTGCTCTCGTCAAAGAATCCTCCATTTGCAGCAATTACAGCCTTGCAGACCTTTGGCATTCTAGTTGTCAATTTGTTGAGGTAATCTGAAAAGATTTCACCCCATGTTTCCTGAAGCACCTCCCACAAGTTGGATTGGCTTGATGGGCACTTCTTACGTACCATACGGTCAAGCTGCTCCCACAACAGCTCAATAGGGTTGAGATCCGGTGACTGTGCTGGCCAATCCATTATAGACAGAATACCAGCTGACTGCTTCTTCCCTAAATAGTTCTTGCATAGTTTGGAGCTGTGCTTTGGGTCATTGTCCTGTTGTAGGAGGAAATTGGCTCCAATCAAGCGCCGTCCACAGGGTATGGCATGGCGTTGCAAAATGGAGCGATAGCCTTCCTTCTTCAAGATCCCTTTTACCCTGTACAAATCTTCCACTTTACCACCAGCAAAGCACCCCCAGACCATCACATTGCCTCCACCATGCTTGACAGATGGCGTCAAGCACTCCTCCAGCATCTTTTCATTTGGTCTGCGTCTCACGAATGTTCTTCTTTGTGATCCGAACACCTCAAACTTAGATTCGTCTGTCCATAACACTTTTTTCCAATCTTCCTTTGTCCAGTGTCTGTGTTCTTTTGCCCATCTTAATCTTTCCTTTTTATTGGCCAGTCTGTGATATGGCTTTTTCTTTGCAACTCTGCCTAGAAGGCCAGCATCCCGGAGTCGCCTCTTCACTGTTGACGTTGAGACTGGTGTTTTGCGGGTACTATTTAATGAAGCTGCCAGTTGAGGACCTGTGAGGCGTCTGTTTCTCAAACTAGACACTCTAATGTATTTGTCCTCTTGCTCAGTTGTGCACGGGGCCTCCACTCCTCTTTCTATTCTGGTTAGAGCAAGTTTGCGCTGTTCTGTGAAGGGAGTAGTACACAGCGTTGTACGAGATCTTCAGTTTCTTGGCAATTTCTCGCATGGAATAGCCTTCATTTCTCAGAAGAAGAATAGACTGACGAGTTTCAGAAGAAAGTTCTTTGTTTCTGGCCATTTTGAGCCTGTAATCGAACCCACAATTGCTGATGCTCCAGATACTCAACTAGTCTAAAGAAGGCCAGTTTTATTGCTTCTTTAATCAGCACAACAGTTTTCAGCTGTGCTAACATAATTGCAAAAGGGTTTTCTAATGATCAATTAGCCTTTTAAAATGATAAACTTGGATTAGCAAACACAACGTGCCATTGGAACACAGGACTGATGGTTGCTGATAATGGGCCTCTGTACGCCTATGTAGATATTCCATTACAAATCAGCCGTTTCCAGCTACAATAGTCATTTACAACATTAACAATGTCTACACTGTATTTCTGATCAATTTGATGTTATTTTAATGGACAAAAAATTTGCTTTTCTTTCGAAAACAAGGAAATTTCTAAGTGACCCCAAACTTTTGAACGGTAGTGTATATTAGTAGTACCTCAAACTCCATTTCAGCTTTTGATTAGCTGCAGTAAACTAGTAAAAATGAAGTTAATAGACAAACATTTCAGATAATCCATTCACAATACACGTAAAACATTAGAATTAAATTTACTCCATGAAATAAGATATAAGCTACTGAAAACAGTGTCTGGTTCCTGGTTTCCCTGCAATCAGTGAGGCTGGCCAGCCCTCTTTGGCAGGTATACATTTCAGGAGCATGGAGTGATACAGCTTAGCTGCTCTCATCAGGAACCAGCTGTGGTCGTTATTAAATTACTGCTTCCCGAGGCGTGGAACTCAGTGGTGATCTTGCTGTCATTATTCCACTTACTGCATTGGCTTGGCTCGTCTCCTGTCCAGAAGCTGACCCTTTCAGCAATGTCGTCATAAAATAATACCAAAAATAACAAATAAATATGAGAGTGAGAGGTGAAAGTAACAAAAAGTAAATAATATAATGCAAACTCATCTATAAACAACAAAAAAATTAATCTATTTAACAGCAGAACAGCAGACATTAAATTGAAATTCAATTTACAGTACTTAAGGACAAAAAAACAGCTTCCCTTAAATTGAAATTCAATTTACGCTAGGGTGTGCAAGTTCTTTATTTGAGCTGTGTACTTTTGCTCCACAGTTTATTTAAATACGTTTTATTTGAACTGTGTAAGC